>CM060953.1:133631085-134081085 GCA_030765055.1 Mantis religiosa | reverse complement strand
TTTACTTTGATACGGTTTTGAGAGAAAACAAATTCTTGTAGATTTCAATTCCTTACTTATTCTTGAATATATCTCAATATGAGAACACCTAGTGGTTTACCAGAAAAAATAGAAGTCAGTCAGAGACACGCCGTAGTAGTTTCATTGCAGGTACTCCTGGTTCCCGCCTGTGAGAACCAAGCAAGTTCAGACATGTTCAGTATCGCCTACCGCTGCAATGGAGGTCACACGCGAGGAACAATATGCGGCTTTAGACTTCTGCTTTCATCTCAACAAATCTTCAGCTGAGGCACATACAATATTACAGGAATCCTATGGATAGTCTGTTCTTCCCTACAGCACAGTTCGAAGGTGCTTTAAAATGTTTAAAGAGGGAAGAATCAATTTCAAAGGAAGGTGGACCCGGTGCTCCAGTTGCTGCTCTTATGGAAGAAAACATCAACATTGCTGCTGCCATTGTAGGAGAAGATTGACGAATTACCTTAAGATCACTTTCTGAAATTCTAAACACGTTGGTGCCGCACTCGTTGGTGACAGAAACATTACACATGAGACGCGTTTGTGCGCGATGGGTTCTAAGACTGTTGATTTCCGAACTAAAGTACATTCGCATGCAAGTCTGCATGCAGTTAAAGTTGATGTTAGAGGAATATCCGGAGTTCCCTTCAAACGTAATCACTGCTGATGAAACTTGGCTACATCATTTTGATCCTGAGAGCAAACAGCAAAGCTCAGTGTCGAAATCTCCGTCATAACCAGACCCCCAAAAAGCAAAAGTGGTTGCTTCTGCTGGGAAAGTTATGGTCATCTCATTCTTTGATATTCATGGAATGGTTTATCAGCAAGTTGCACCTGCACACACATCAGTAACTGGACAATACTAAAGGGATGAAAACATTGTAAGTTTATATCTGGCGCAAAAGACCACATTTCCGTGAAGCAGTCTGGATGCTGCACCACGATAATGTGCGGCCGCATATTGCCAATGTTGTTGCTGAATATCTTGCAAAAGTCAACGTGAAGTGCATCCCTTACTCTCCCTGTAGTGCGGGTTTAGGGTCATGTGACTCATTTCTATTCCCTAACTTGAAGAAACGCCTTCGCGGGAGACATTATCCATCATCATAAGGAGTGGTGAGGGCTGCGGAGGCGATTTTGAAGCAGCTCTCAAAAATGGTTTCCAGCATGTCTTTAAAGACTGGCAGAATTGCTGGGACAACTGCATCGCATTCAGGGCATACTACTTTGAGAAGGACCATCAAAATTATGAGGATAAATAAAGGTATATCGTCAATAAAGGTCGTGATCGTCCTTTATTGAACAGCCCTCTCATAACAATAAAGGCAGCGACGTAAGTTAGTTTGGCCACAAACGCAAAGTGTACTTATGATTGGGTTGAATATATGATTAACCAATGGTGATGTCCTTTCCATTTCGATCTCTCAGTATTTTATCAATCAATATCCTGAAGCGAAAAAGGGAAAAAGCTTGATAAGAGAGGTGTATAAAAGGTAAAATAAAAAGTTAAGTCAGATATATTAGTAAGTGACAACTTTAAAAGCAGTTTTGGTGATATTACATAAGGTAGTGTCAAAAGAAAGTCAGTTATTATTTCTAAAAGACAACGTTGCTACTACTTTTCTGTAGTAAAACTACGAGTGACTGAATTATCAAGTTTATGTAAGATTATTAAAAAAGGGAATTTATATCAGACCGTAATGAATACCCTTGGAAAATCAAATTGGGTGACTGATTCAATAACATGATTACGAGTTCCTAGTTTTGGAATGGGTTGTTCTCCACGTTTGGATTCTAAAATAAATTGCGCTTAAACTCGTAAAATATTGACCAATCGTAAAGCTATTAATGAATAGCAGGGGATTCCAGGTTTTGAAATGCTGGAAACCCTGGATGCTGGTGATATCGTTCTCTAATCCAGATGCACTTTATGGAAGTTCGTAGATATAGTGTCAAAATTTTGAAGATGCTGCTGAAATTCAAAGATAAAATTTCAATGTGAAAAATATTATACAGCATTAACAAATTCTATAATAATGATATTACTTAGTACAAGTATGCTAAATTGTAGGACTCGACATATCATAATTGAAATAAAAACTTTGGAGTAGAGGAGAACGTGAATGAAAATCCCAATTTGGCATAGAAATTTATGTTGATGTTCATCTTTCCATTAGGATTGTTAAACTCAGATTATTATTTGTATGAAAAGTAGGTCTACTGAGACTTTCAATAGGAATCCGGTGAAAGCTTTGTGTATTCTGAGCATGTGTCGTTAATTTCTGTAATTTTCTCAAGAAAGTGTATCTGCAATCTTTAATTACCAAGTAACAAAGCTGCAAATCAAAAGGCGCTGTTCGCTTTGATGTACCTCACTAACTGGAGTTTCAGAGAAACTACGGTAGATAATTTGGTTATTTAGAAGACTTACCAAGCGTACTGGTACATGGCTGTATCGCTTCTACTAACAGCATTTCCAGTAATAATTATCCATTGTGGAATTCAGTGATGTGGTTACATGGTGCAGATAGTGATGTTCCCATCGTAAAAGTTACAGCCAGTGTTGGAAAACGTGTCACTTCAGCTTCCACTTTGTGTATCTAGTAAACTGTTTATACTTTAGACACTGAGCTATTATTTCTGTTATATCGTTCAAAGTTATTGTCTGTGCAGTTAATTTTCTGCATTATATTTCTGTGGAATATACAGTATCCTATTTTAAGGAAAGGAACGCTGCTTTGTGAGCGTAACACCACTTACGTATTTAACATCCGTAAATGGTTACTGAGAGTGGGGCTCTATATGGTGGATTTGAAACTACTTCTAACACATGGCGAGAAACAAATGAATGACTAAAACATTTAAAAAGGTATAAGGTATTGGAAAGTTGGAAATAATGACAAATATCTCTGATATGGACAATGAGAAAAGTGACCCTTATTTTGGGATATGATAATTGAACCAATGTTATAGGAAATTGGGAATATGCAAGAGGTATATGATATCATTGCTTAAGCCGACGATTTAATGATTATGGTAGAAGCAAAGAACAGATTAGAACTAGAACAGAAATCAAAGCATGTGATTGATTCCCTTGAACAGTGACGTGTCAGAACCAAATTAAAATTAGCCCCACTAAATCGGCATATGTGATGTTTAAGGGAGAAGTCAAAAGAGACCCTACTATTAAAATCTATAATGTAAATATAAAAAGACAAAAAGCGTTTAAGTATTTAGGCATTGAATTAGATGGAAAATTACTTTTTAACAGCCATATGAAGTACGTAAAAGAAAAGGCAGTAAATGTCATTATGAAATTAGTGTCAATTGTACAAAATATTATAGAATACCTTTTACAGCAACAAGGATATATCATATGAGTTTTGTAATAGGTATAATAGGATATGGCGCAAGTACATGGGCACATAGGTTAAGGGTCAAATCCTGCGAAAATTTAATCCGAAAAACTCAGAGACAAATACTACTTCGCAGCAGCGGAGCTACAAAAACGACATCTACTTTGGCCCTACTAATAGTAGCGGGAATTTGGCCGACTGACTGTATCATTAGATTAAGGGGTGCAACTTATTGGCTAAAGAAAAGAAGAACATGGGAATGTTTTTAAAATTATGGGGAAAAGATGCAATACTAAGAAAGAAGTGAAACATTATTTATTACAAGAATAGAAAGAAGAGTGGGATAATGCACACGTAGAAAGAAGAGTACATGATTTATTTCCGACATTAAAGAGAGACTAAAATTGGAAAATATAAAACTAAGAAAAGGATTTTTTCATTTTGTTACAGGACATGGCCCATACAATGTATATTTAAAAATAATAGGGAAGAAGAACTCAGATTTATGTGAGCAATGTAACTGTTTGGATTCGCCTGGACACGTTATTTTTGAGTGCAATAAATATAGTGAACTAGTAGAAGACGGTCAAAGGAAACTTCAAGGAAAATGTTTATGGAATATCTTAATAGATGCAGACGATTATGTACATTTAGAAAATATATCTCAAATAATATCCGCTAAGGCGTTGTAGGAATATATGACCCGAGACAAAATATTTCAAGAATGAAATGTAAGAACATTTCAATCTACGAGAAAAGAATATAACTTAAGAGGTCGTCGGAGGGAAATAGGACCGAGAGAAACTGAAGATACAGATTACTAGACTTGAAGACCTGATTTAAGACGCACAGCCGATAAATAGAAGACGCCAATTATGGATATTAGAAAGAAGACAGAAAGACAGAAAGACCCTAGACAGAAAGAGACTATCAGGAGAGAGAAGATATATATGGAGAGTATCAGAGCGGACAGATATGCAGAAGCGGAGAGATGATTACCCAGACGTCTGGAACTGAGGGACCAGCTCCATCTACTGATGCCAGTTCTTTCAGGAGATGGATACCAGTAGGAGGAAGCTTTGGATACCAGTAGGAGGAAGTTTTGGATACCAGTTGCAGAAGAGGAAATTTTAAAACTGTAGGAAACAGTCCTTCGTAGCATCTTATAAGTATTAAAGCTGTAGTAGAAATGTACATTTGATTTATATTGTTGGAGTAAAAGTAAAGTAGAAAAAAGACTGTTTTAGATAGATTAGATGAATATATATGTAAGGTTACTGGAATCCAGTAATCTTTAGTTTTAGTTAGTTCGTTAAGGTAGAAAGTAGATTCCGCAAAATTTGTAAATTGTTTTGTGTAATGTGATTTAGAAGTTAATAAAGTTAAAAATGAGGTCTGCTATAGATCCCAGAAACCGGGCTATTAGATATGCAGATTTTATTTTATTTTTTTTTTTATTTTATTTTAATGAGAAAAGTGTACAACAGGGTTGGCAAGAAGAGTGGGTTAATGCACACATAAGAAGAGAATATGATATATTTACAGATATTAAAGAGAGGCTAAAATTGGAACCTGTAAATCCAAGAAAAATAATTTTTTCACTCTGTTACAGAGTATAGTCTATTTTGCATTTGATGTGCCACCTAGCGCAAATGTCAGATCTGTAATTAGAGGGTTTGTAGCTCTAATTTTATCCTTTCCTCATTATTAGGAACCTTTAATTTTTTCTCTATTCTTCTAATGTTAACGGTTCATTTGATGCAGCATAGTATAAAAATGACCATCTACTGCTTAGTCTAAAATCACTTATAAGAAAACATAATGAATAAAATGCAACTTTTATATTATTTGATCGAAGATTGTGCTACGATAAAGTGAAATTGTAAGGCTTACAGCTGATCTTTTAAGTTTGCACTCTATACCAATGTGTTTAATTTAGAACTAAGGCTACGAAAATAATATAACTATTTTTCTATGGGTGGCATAATGTTGAATGTACCTCAGGCTTCTTCTCTATTTGAGCAGGAACAAAAATATGTATTAATGATGACAGTGAAATTTCAGTATTTTAAGGATATTAAACTTCAATTCTTGTATTTACATTTCTTAAGGTGTGCACATTATTTAGAAGTTGAGAAATTGCACTTTTATTAACGAACGCTCTTTAGTTTCTATGGTTCTAAGTGTCATATTCTATATTGGGCGTGAAAGACCGCTTATTTTTGCTCAGAGGCCTCTTTGCCAGGGAAATTCCCTTCTCCAGCTATATAGGGCGTGCAAAAACTAACAAAATGTTTTGAATGTCAAGTATTATGAATATGAAATTCAACTTCACTATTACTAGTACATAACTAATTTGAATTTCAATCATGACTTTACATCGCGCTGTGCTCTCATTTATCTGTACCTAATATGAAAACTAAACATGCAACGAGAAGTATTTAGTGACCGAGAGTGGCCAAATTGAATAAAAGAACAAGAAAGATTGTCAAACTCCAGCATGATGACGACGACTATGATGATCATGATAATGATATAACTCTGCATTCTTTAAGCATACTGATATCTCTCCTCTTGCATAATTTTAGCACTTTGATTGTTTAATTCACTATGTCGCCTGAAAATATGGGCGGATCAATGAACTGTTTTACATTCTTAGTTAACTTCTGCTTATTTTAAAATAATGTGACTTTGTGGGTTCGTGAAATTAAAATTCCAATTGCACAAACTTAAAATGTTCTTTATTTCCACCGAATTACAGTTGGAACACTTGCCGATTACATAGAATTACGTAGCGTACACAATTACAATCCACCAGTTCGTCTGTCACAGGTCCACTCCACACTCACAATTACGTACAACTCCTCTGATACCGTACGCAGTCTTCCAGTTCATTCACTAGCACTGCGCTCTTCACGGCTGCTCGCCAAGAACTGACTGAGTCGTCTACTGCAGCCCTTATATAGAAAGATCGCTGTTTCTGGAAGCTTCGCGGCACGGAACATCATCCCGACTGTTCCAGACGTCATGGAAAGGGGAAAGAGACGGTACAGTGCCTAGTGACAATTTTCTAACCATCCCCTATGTTAGCGCTACAAGATAAATGGATGGACGTGGCCTGAATGCCTGCTGTCCCCTACCCAGCTCCAGTTGGTCGTGCCTTCTGATAATTGGGTGACAATAATGTTCTAATGTCCTCTCTTACTACATAATGTGCTACACTTAGTGAATACTTTTTAAGCCTTTAATGGATGGTGTTGCCCTAGGCTACATAAGTCTCCATTAAGCTTAAAAATGTTTTAGTGCAGTTTTTGTCATTATAATACTGTACTGGCCCTTGTCAGTTATACACACAAAAATTTGAGTTTTTTGAATTAAAAATATTATATTTTTACATTTGCATTGTGTTTTTGGGACAAAAAGGCAAAATACAAGCAACTGCAGTCTAATGGTATCTCGTCAAAATTCTCATCCAAATCCACAAGGCATTTTTTGGCTACAGTTACGAGATTTGAACTCACAAGTTTTGGCTTTGAATGGATTACCTATCGCTTTAATGACCATCACTATTCGAATTGATTGCGTTGAGGCACAGCAGAAAGCAGTATGAAAATCAGTTTAGAAAGCAGAGCAAGCGTGGCATAAACAGCAAAATAATTAATCCATTAAAGGTGTAAGATAATAATCAAGATACTATGTACCATTATTAGACTGAAATTTATTTAAGGGGCTATCTTCTAGCCACGGTTACAAACTAAGTGATGGAAGATCAACAATAATTACCTGTAGCCATGGTAATAGATATAATAATAAATAATTGTAATATATTTATAGTTTTATTATTATTTATTTAAATGTACACCGGCAAAACAAGTAAGTGAAATTCACAAATACAGCAAATAATACTTATCTTCTTGGCGTCGATAATTTTAGATATTGTTTCCATGTCTACTCCAGGGGAAATATTTAACATAAATCTTAGTGCTGTTATAAATATTAGGCAGCAGTTAAGTCCTTTTTCACCTACTCAACCTTCTTGACAAGGAAGAGTTGCATTGGGCTAATTACCTGTACCTCTAAATATTGTGCTCGAGTCAAACCAGAATTCATTAAGACAATCCTTTTTCTCCCTACTTTATATCACACAGAATAAAAAATAAAAAATAAAATAACACGTTTTGGTTAGAATTGCGATAATCTCACAGAAAATAGATCATTACAACTACGAGAAATAGGACCTTTCCCTGTTTCCAAAGTGTAGTCTAACAAAGGTAGTATTTTAGAAATTTAAAGAAATATTCAAGTTTTGAAGTCTGAAAGAGTTTCGAAAGCTTTTTATTCACTTTGTATATTTTTGGAGAGAAAATTCTATAGGAAGCACCAGTAAAACGGTGCCTTGCTTTGTCGGCACACCAATGTATTTCGCCAGTAGCAATAAAGCATAACTCTTTTCTTTGAAAGAGCATAGACAAGCATTTTGCTGGAGGGAGATTGCTACGTGACCTGAGCCACCTAATGGCAGGTCACATTCAAGACCTCGACAGACCCCTACACTTTGTAGCATGATGGGGAGAGGCTCCCTGATGCATAATGTTTACGCTTACCGAACTTGATCAGAACTGAACACAGTTTAGCGGCTTGGAAAATCGGATTACAAGAGCCGCAAGCAAGCAGCGAGTTAAACCATGGCTCCCAGTTCCCCAGCCCTGCACTACATGCTGAGACAAAAAATGGGCAGCTTTACTTCAAGACTCAAAACTTCATCACTCATAACAGCTCTCGGGCGATTAAACCTTGCCATTAACCTTTTTATATCCTTTACTACGTACCAAAAGGAAGTGCAAAAAGTATTGTATTACAACCGAAAATTTGCTGGTAGTGCAGGCTTAACATAAAAATAAATTGTTAAACTGAATTTGTTCTGTTTGTGCGCGCATTCGTGTGCCTGCATAAATGAAAAACAATTGCTCAATTAGTAAATTTTGCATTTTGAATAAACTTTGCCAAGGTCTCTATAACATAGGAATGTATCTTTTACTTTGCCAAAACTGGATGTACATTTTTATACACTGAGAAGTTTTCCGTACAAGTCGACGTCTTTCAAGCATTCTATATAAGATATGCAAAAAAAGTCTCTATAACATACGAATGTATCTTTTACTTTGCATTTTTAAGCCACAGTTTATGCCAAAACCTTTTATAAATTAATCATTTCTTGCATATTACTTGAAATTGGTTTGAATTTTCAAATACTTAAGTATTTTTTCAGATGCTTCTTCTTTCCTCATTATGAAAAGAGAATTATGTTTCAAAGTTATCAAATGGTAACGAACTCTTAAAAGTTTTTAATTATTCTATGATCTATTTTATTCTCCTCTTTCTATTGTACTTACAAGGGTATATTTAGAATCAAATGCCAATATCAGTTAATACGAAGTAAATAAAAGAGCAGGTGTTTTGTAAGAATAAATTATACAAGAGTGAGCAAACAAAGAAGTAAGTGCAAGATGTGCTCTCCACACTGTTTAATTTATTATATTATTGCTTGTTTAAATGCTGATTTACACTATACTACCTGATAAATACTTCAGCTTCGTTTCATACGTGCTTCCTGCAGCTGCCATTTACCTTCTAATTCCGGTGTCTTGATAGCTGAAGTAGTGATACAAGAAGGATTTTGACTGTATGGAAAGATTTTATCCTAAATTACAATGACCAAAGCGCTTTTCATCTAGTTGGCAAGGCCTATTGACCCAAATGAACAATAAAATAGAAGGTGCACAATTAGTGGGTCCATGGCGGATCCTTGTGTAGAGCAAATTGAAAGAAATTTAAAGGAAGATTTATAGATTTACTAGACTGTGGGGAGGAGAAGAAAATTTACATCGCCCTCCATCTTCCGCTACACAAATCTGCGGTTTATTGAAGTGTACCACAGGAAAGATTTTCTTGTGACGATCAGCTGAATATTCTTCCAATGTATTTTCCATGTGACTTTGTGCAGTTTATGCATGTGTGCCTTTCAGAACTTATCGTTTTATTTTGGATGCTTTATATCATCCTGCTCGTGATATTATACGAGGTGGTAGTTATTGTATGAAAACTTTTCCAGCACAGTTTTCTTGTTTTCTTTGAGTATTGCAATGCACGGCCTGCACAAAATCTTAAGTAATGAAAATAAATATTTCCGAAAGTTGACTTACACACAGACACACACACACATGCACGCACACACATATGCACAGCTCCGCTGTAAGGCGTAAGGCTCGTATTCGATGGGCCTCGGGTTCGATTTCCTTCTATTGTGCAAACGGAGCTTGGGTTTTCAAGCTTTCCCTTTTAGGTGACCAAGTGGTAGGGTGCTTTATAATTTAGCAGGATTTCCTTTCCATCGTTTTCTTTTCAACTCTCGTGTGTGAAGTTAGGTTCCGGGGCGTATGGCGTGCAGTACAAATGGCGCCAATGTTTCCTCAAATTAAGATTAGGCTATTTGGTTGATAGCCCTTTCATCACCCTTTTTAGCCAGCTTTAGTATCCTGGCATAGAACTGTTGATACATCTACGCGTCTCTATGGCCTGTTCACCTGCACCGTGTAACCTCCCGGGTTCCTTCACCTCATCCTTTCTTCCTAGTTAGCGTTAGCCAAAAACTTTAAGTACGTAGATCCCAGTGTGATGATATTTCATTCTGATGGACAATATACAAATATAAGTAGTAATTTTAATGAAGAACATTCCAACTATATGTTTTGTCTTTCATTATATTAAACGATGACAATAACTCCATTTTGCTACATTCCATATTTTTAAAACAATTATTACTCTTATCTGCAACGCCTGTAATCGATCTCTGATAATTTAAAGCTGTAAATTTTAGGATATATTTCTGTATAAATTATTACATTTGATTGTTGATTATATTAATATTATAGAAAATTTATTATTTTATGTGCCGAAGAAAATAAGCAGATTAAGGAGCTCTGTTTCATCTCCATAAAAATTCACCATTGTAGAATTATGTATTTATGAAACTAGCTTCATTATTTCGATACCTTAAACATGTCTCAAACTCAGACAAAATGATATAATTAATAAGTACTGTCCTCGTAGAGCAGTATTGTTACAAATTAATAGTAATAGTATTGTAGTTAGAAAAACTATCACATTTAATTACCAAAATTACCTTATTTTTCTTTATATGATATTTCTATTCCTTATTTTTGCACTTTCTGGGTTATTGTGTGTTCATTTATATTTTATTTGTTTGTTTCTCATGTCTAGCCATACTACTATGTGTATCTACAAATTTATGATGAATATTGTAATTGGTCTTAGGCTTATTACGCTCATAAGAAGAATTAATAAATAAATATACAAATAAGGCATGCATATTTTGTGCCATAATTATTATAGGAAACTTCTAAAATAAAACTCATATTAATGTTTATAAAATAACAACAAAATATCGTTGCATAATAGGATTTGAATTGATATTCCCTCTTATTTCGCGAAGTAAAGGTATTCTATTCGGTCTAAACATCTACTGAGATGACACGTTTGCATTGGTGTTGCTCAATAACTCGAAGATAGGGAAAATTCGCCTTAATGTTCGTTGAAAGATGTAAATTATTTGCTAGTTTATTGTAGAAGACATTTTCAAAACAGTTATTATTGTCAAGTTAAAACTTTTAGAGTTGAAATTTGGTGTAGAGCTCAGGTCTGAAAATTTACGCATGTTATTCGGTTTATTTTTCATGAACTACAAAGTCCAGTTTCCGTATCTGTTAAAATTCCTCATGTCTGCCTCATGTTAAATTATCGTAATAACTATGTTATTCCTCCGTAAGTTACGTTATTTCTAACATGTCTTGGCTTTTAAACCAAACAATGTTTATTTATTTAAAATATGCATAAACAGATTTCAACGTTTACACACGTCACTTTGGCAAGTGTATCATTTTTCGAAAGCCTCTCTGTCATTGAACAACTTTCTCCATCGCGTAGGAAGTGCACGGATTCCTCTGACAAAAGTAAAACGAATTATTTTGCTCGTGTGCACAGTCACTCGTGCGCGGAGATTTCTTCTGTCCCATCGCCTCTTTGAGGGTCTAAACTTGTAATCGCTGTGTGCGAGGTCCGGTAAAGATGTAGAAATGAGTTTTGGGGTGAACTGGCACGGCATCCACTTTGCGAAACATACGCATGTGGTGAATGATATGATGTGCTGAGCTATGGCTAATGCTCAGATTTGAGGGTATTTCAAACACCGACACACGACGATTTTCCATCACGATGGCTTTAATGTTGCAGTAGACTGGTGTCACAATGCTAGTACATGGCGTCTGTCACAGAACTCACGCCATTTCGAACTTTCTAGTCCAGTCATGTATTTGCTACAGTGATACACAAGCATGACCGTAATGCGCCTTCTTTAACAAATGCGAATTCTTTCCTTCACGCTGAGAAAACGTATGACGAAACGCTGCTCTTCCTTGGTGTATGCTGCAAGCGGGGTGCCATTTGAACTGGTATTGTAGTCGCCTTCACTTGTCTGTAACATTCTCCCATGTGTTAGACTTTCCTTACACCATTTGTGACAGTAGTGTCAACTTTAAGAGCAATGAACCAAAGTTTAGATTTTTACTAACACTTTTCAGCCATTCACCTTTGTAAATTGTAATTTCCTTTTTCTTTATATAATTATTGTAGAAAAAGTATTTTAAATACTTTAGAAAGTATAGTATAAATATTATTTTCTTTATTTTATGCAACATCTGACAGAAAAAAATACGACAGCTCTGTTATTTGGAGTAAGCCCTTAATTTAGCCCATCGTTTAGGGAAGGCTTTGTAATACAAATTGTATCTCCCTTGCAGCTTCCATGTTTACAATGTCTCATTGTAAAAATAAGAGTATTTTCTCTGATGCAGATTTTCTAATACATGATACGTTTTCTCAGAGAATACTTTGGTAATAATAAGTCGGTTATGCTTAAAAACAATAGTTTGGTATCGCATAGTAAACGCATGATTAAGAAGAATATCATCCTCAATAACCACATTATTGTATCAGATTTGGTCAATGAACGTAGGATATATCTACATCCAGTAAAAACTTGGCTGATATATTACTAGTTGAGATATTGGATCATAAAGTTATCACGTTTATCGTTGGGTAGGGCATTTAATCTCCCCTTTAAAGGAAGCTAACATAAACATTTCTAATCTAAGAGCGTTAATATACCTGTCGTCATCGTCATTGTCTACAGAGAAATGGCTTTTACATAAAAGGTGTATGTGCTTATGAGTAGGGAAAACTAAACTAATGACGACATAATGCGAAATAAAAGGTTTATAGAGTCAGCAATAAATTGCACACAGAATATTTTTTCTGGATGTTTATAACATAAATAATTACATCACTGCACTGTTCTTGAGGATCCCACTCCAGCTGTTTCATCCGCCGCGACAGCAGTAAGAATGAAGAGTAAAGGCGTGAACGAATTTCGCTACGAAGGGTGAAGTAAATTCTGAAACACGATCCTCTGGACTCAACTCAACTTCCTTTGTTCCTATGGTGTAACCACCCAGTTAACTGAATAAATAATAAATAATTGTAAGAGAGAAATTCCTTATATTAAAAATCCACATCAATTTATTTAATTAACAAGTCAAAATTTAGTTCTTCTTTATGAACCAAGAGATTAACTTAATGACATCTGTTGTGGCGTATATGTTAAGATTTTCTATGGAATAAACAGCGACGGTCTTAAATTTCAATGTTGTTCCTATCCGACAACTTACCCTATTATTGCGATCCATACTTATTGCACCACCAAGGTGCACTTGTAGGTGGGATTCTTCATCATACGAATGTATACATATTACGTCATCCATTTCATTTCATATCCAGAGTTCATAGAAGGAAATTTAAGCACTCAAAGAGATGAGAAAGGGCAAAAGGTACAATATTTCAATTGAATATCTTTCATTTTTAAAGAAAATGCAATGTGACCTAGGGTTTCGAATGCCATGTGCCATTTCACATCGAAATGAATAGGGTTGGAAATGCATTGATAGAGTCGACATGAAAAATTCAATGCCACGGCCGGGATTTGAACCACAGATCTATTGGTTTCCATCCAATCGCTCTTACCCATTAAGCTACCATGGCCAATTTGCAGTCATGGTATTAAATTCTCCAATTGTCATATATTTCCCCGGTAAACCAATAGGGGTTCTCGCATCCGAGATACACCGTTTGTGGCGACTTACTATGTAAGTACTTGAGTCCCAGGCTTCATCATTTAACTCTTTTAACTCTAACAGCTAGTGTGAAGAAATGAATAATTTACATCAATTAACCTAAATAAAAAGAGTTAAATGATGAAGCCTAGGACTCAGGTACTTACAATAGTAAGTCGCCACAAACGGTGTATCTCGAATGCGAGAGCCCATAGTGGTAATGACAAAAATTGGCCATGGTAGCTCAATGGGTAAGAGTGACTGGACGGAAACCATGAGATCCATGCTTCAAATCCCGGCCGTGGCATTGAAATTTTCATGTTGACTCTATCAATCCAATACCTTGCCCGCCTCGGTAGCATTGGTCGAGTTCGAATCTCGGTCAGGGTGAATTAGCTGGATAAGGTTTTTCTCAGAGTTCTCCTAATCCTTCAAGACGAATGTTGGGTAGCTCTATGCTCTATGGACGCTGGGCTCATTTGAGCATCATTTCACCCATTCCATTCATCGTCCGATATGACTTAATGTTGGAGGACGTAAATTGCTACAAACAAGGAAGGAAATGAATAATTTTGATTAATTAACTTAAATAATAAGGGTTGGAAATGTTTAAGTGTTGAACAGTGCTATCAAAATTGTTTGGATTCATTGTAGGAAGTGTAGGTATAACTTATTGAAAAGCTCTTAATGAACATTATTAAAAAAGGCAAAAGTCACTGGGTATCATGTTCACAATAGGGAAAATGGGTTCCCTTTCACTTTTTCAGTTTCCTTCACAATGGATTTAATTTACCTGAAACATGTTGTTAGATGATGCCGAATGTTTAACGAAAACAATGAATTGGTTTTGTAAAATACATTGATTTTGTTACAAAATAAATACAAACTTCTTGAATAAACGTTGAAATTTCTTGCCAATGTGAATATTACTCTAGGGACATAGTAATTTCCAGTGTAAACTTCAAGGTGCAAGAACTGTTTACCCGCCCTGGGTGCTTGGGTTTACCTGCAGCTAATGCACGCTTGCAATGTTGCATCGTACTTAATGATAACATAATCCCACACGAGCTTTGCAATGTGTGTTACCTTTGTGAAAACTGTGCTATGAACTTTAGTTTATTAGTATAAACAAAATGAGCGTATTTTGTATGATCCTCTTAGGTATATAATGCGATTATTCACATAGATAAATCAGAGCTAGAGCATAGCTTATCCAAAAATCCAAGTCCATGGGATTGGGATTTCATTACGAAGGGGATTCGGTACGTAGGTCCATTGTTCCTATGCCCCCAAGTGGGGGGCATCCCTAGGAGGAATGATGAGGCGAAGGAGACAGAGGGCGGCCGACCCAAGGAGGCCCGACAGTACAGACGGCAGGGTCCCTACAGTTTACTTGGATAGAGACTTTCCACGACAGGCCAGGACAACGAACTCGCTCCCCTACAGCGGGACGGCAACGAGCCCAGCAGCCGAGCCCTAATGATCCCAGGCAGGCGATCCGAGCCCCAAAGGTTCCTGGCTGGCGGTCCCGAAATGGTCCCAGCAGAAGAGCGGAGACCGGCAACCGAACTACCGGAGGAGGAAGTAGTTTTCCTCAGAGCATATTATCCTACGATGCACCGCCGAAACACCCACCAACACTTCCACCCTGAGACCGCCAGATGAGAGATGATATGAAATGGTAATGGAGATGAAATGGAGGGACAGAAATGTCGGGGGATGTAATTTACCTACCCAGCATTCGCATAGCGACCCGGGAAAACCCACGTAAAAACCCATGGGTCAGGTAGGTCGGCCACGGGAATCGAACCCAGGCCTCCCGTATACGGGCCACAGACGAAACCACCTGGGACATCCTGCTCGGTAGGTATTCCATGGGAACATTTATTAAATAAAATTCTGTTAATTATTCAGAATGATAAGCATTTTTTTCAAACAGAAATTAACAGTGAGATTTTACTGGAAATATACACTTAAGATCCTTTAAACAAAAGGACCTTCTTTACTTAAATTGTCCGTGTGTGTGAGAATCACCCAGAGAGAGAGAGAGAGAGAGAGAGAGAGAGAGAGAGAGAGAGAGAGAGAGAGAGAGAGAGAGAGAGAGAGAGAGAGAGAGAGAGAGAGAGAGAGAGAGAGAGAGAGAGAGAGAGAGAGAGAGAGAGAGAGAGAGAGAGAGAGAGAGAGAGAGAGAGAGAGAGAGAGAGAGAATGAGAAAGAGAGAGAAGCGCAACTAAAACAACCCTTCAGGATGTGACTCGAGCATTCTGCAAGAGGACCTCACCATTCTGAACTATCTCAGAAAATGTTTACTCTTCACTTTATTAAAATTGGCCCACGCACTATTTTGATTTAAGTAAGTGTGGCACACTCGTAACCATATTTGGAATTCTTTGTGTATGTCCTGTAAAGTGGTTCTTATTCTGAATAGATTTACACGGTATAATTTTGTATAACCGGTAAATAATACGAGGCAAAAGATTAGTGCCAAAATAAACAAATAAATTAAAAGTAAATGATACTACACAAATGAGCATTGCATACCAGCTATAACAGTTAACTTCTTGCAGAATTAAAATTTTTCACACTTTTTTTTTCTTAACTTAAAGGTCCTGTACATCTAAACACACCATGGCCGATTTTTCTTCTTCTTCCAAAGCGTATTTTAATAAAAAGAAGAAGACACGATATCAGCACAGTTGCTTTCAGTACTATGTATGCAACCAAATACCTTGAGATTATTTACGTTCGAACATTTATACCAAGAAAGGCAACGTGAGTAGAATAGCTGTTTATAAAAATATTATACTGTATAAGACAACATGTGAAATTTAATGTTTGGTTTATGTTTTTAACACAACAAAGTTATATTATTTTACCTATTTTGTAGGAATTTTCTTTACGAACACGTTAGGCTAAGGTTGGTATGTGCGCGCCCATCACTTGTTGGAAGGCCAGCTTGTGTCTGTGTCACACAGCTTAGCTAGACAGTAAAGTGGTCTGCCTAAGTGAATAACGTTCTGCACCTTCGCATTTCTGCTGTTTGGTAAGTTATTTATTAAGACATCAGTTATTCACAATTAGTATACTTGCAATTTGGATCTATCTGATTATTTCTGTTTCGGTAGGATGTATGCATTATTTAAGGTTTAAGGGACAAAAGCGGAGAGATAGGCATGGTAGTGATTTGTAACTGTTATTGTGGGCTACATTTTAAAGGGAACGTTTTGCACTTTTAATGTGTATTGTTTTGATTTGTGTCATATTACAGGTTGGTCGTGAATGACCGTTGTTAAATTTGTTGGAAAATGGGGCACAAGTTCAAATGTGTTTGAAATACGATTATGGGGCATTTAAGTAATGTTGCTACTGAGAGAGATGCATTTGACAATACCTAGTTTCGTACTACATTTAAGGATACCTATGACACGAACTAAAAACACCAGCTTTTTAAGATTTATACTACAGATGTAACTATGATACAGTCCAAATTTTGTCAATTTCATTTTGATAGTTGGGAAAATATTGTCAAATTTATTTTTGGTTACGTTACGGAAAAATCCCCTTGTGGCAAAATAACTTAAATTTTGCTCCATTATTTTAACAACAGGTTCTCAATACATCCACTTTTTGAATTTTACCTAGGTTTCTCTGTGTCTCAATAACTTTATACTCAAGAAATTTTTAAATCTATGAATATGGCTTTTTTACCCAAAAAGTTCAAATTTTTGAGTTTTAAAGTACAGAAAGTGTGCTTAAATGAATCTCGCAATAAAAATACAGCGCAATTTCTATTCACTGTGTCACTCTATCAACGTTTGGAGCAAGTTTCATTAATCTAACACCAAAACTGTGAAGCAGGGATCATCTTAAATGATGAAAAACGCTGAAATTTTCAATAGCGAGAAAACTAGGAAAATGACTTGGAATTATCTATCACTAGCATTCACGTAACTTTCAAACTACATTAGAACATTTAAAAATGGCATGCGGAGGCTATTTAAGCATTCTTTGGATTCAGGAATGCTTACAATAAAAAGAGGAAAAAGTGAAGTTTTGAAAATGTTCATGAAATTTCAGTCATACATTTCCTTAAGGGTAGTGTACAAGAATATCCTGATATCATGGTGATGTATAATTTGCACTTGAACGTGTTATGCATTGAACATTTCACTATGTTGAAAGAACGATATAAAGTCAAGTAAATTGTAAGATAAGTTTAGCACAGTATCTAAGTTAACCAATTAGTAGTGTCATTGCTTCTTAAAGTATACTAAGTTATGTTTCTAAAGCCTTGTAAGTTCACTCGGTTTATCCTATCATTATAGCATTTCTGTGTCCTTCTTTCATATTTAAACTTAACCAACTACTCAAACACATAACTTATTCTGTTTTGACATTGTACATAGTTTTGGAGAATGGAGATTTATATTCTACCGTATAACTGATATGATATGTAGATAATGCTTCAGTAATTGTTTATTGTTTGTCGTCTTCCTTTATTTAAATGTTATCACAAACATGTAGATCTGTAGATCCATGGATCAAATCCCGGCTATGGCATTGAATTTTTCAGTCTGACTCTCTCTTTCCATACTTTAGCCTACACACGGACAGTGCGAAAGTACTATTAATTTCCATTAATTGACCTAATAGTGGTTAACTATAAAACCCGGGCCTTAAAGTACTTGCTTAATTACTAATATTTATAATATTTTGAGGTTTATTATTATAGTATGTTTCTTGTGAAAATAAAAATACAAACAAGGATTAGATACCCTATTATTTTTATTGTTGTAAGTCGCCGTTATGGTAGTTGTCTCATGTGTTTGTGAGAACTCCTAAGTGGTTTACCGGGGAAAACACGAGTCAGTTGGAGAACTTAATGTCATGTCGGCACGTTGGCCATAGTAGCTCAAGGGTTAGAGCAGATGGACGGCAACCAGGAGATCCGTGGTTCAAATTCCGGCTGTAGCATTGAATTTTTCAGTCTGACTCTACCTTTCCATACTTTAGCCTACACACGAAAAGTGTAAATGAATAACTAATTTCCATAAACATGTTATCAAATTTGGGTATTAAAACAGAGCCGGATTGAAGTTGTTTAATTGAATTCTTTTTAAACTTTTCTTAATGTTCAGGAAGTTCAATAGCGTCATATTTATCATACGTTCTTCTGCGTAATGTCCTTATTACTTAGAGATTCACAGGGGATGGGTTTATATTTTATTATTGGTACAGCGAATTTGAACGTTCACATCACTCTAAAATAAATCCATGTTAACCTAGCTCATTAAACTGGTGTTATAGAAATGCCTAAAATTGACCTATGAAATATGAGCTGATATATCTATTAATACGCATGCATTAATACACGATATGTTTCCAATTTTCTCATAACATAGATCACTTATGTATGTGTCAAATTTATTTTATTAATAATTCAGGTTTGGCCTGGTTATGCTTACATAGACGATGTCGTCACGTTTAAAAGATCAAACTACTTTGGCAACTGGTAATTTAAATGATCATAGATTGTACGCTTCACAGCTGCAATAAACTTAATTATGCATTTACATATTGGAGCTTCATAATGAACTTACCTTCTTGAAAGCACTAGTAAAACAGCGCTGTTTGTTTGTAAAAATAATTAGAGTTTATTATATTTATATGGTGTGATCCATATACACCTGAACCATTTCAATAGGCCATAAATTTTGAACCAATAATAGGACACATGTGCAACTTCGGGAGAATATAATACACAATTGAGATATTACAATACACTATTTACTTCTCAGAGAAAATGTTGGAAGTGTCCTCCACCAGCATCTATACCTGTTTGCACTCGTTTCATCCTATTCTCTGAAGTTTTACGGATAGTATCCTTGCCAATGTTACTTATTTCGGCTCGAATGGATTCTTTGAGAACATCAATTGTCCGTGGCAGTTAGGTCAGAGTATCTGGGGGGCCCAGATCATTTGAGATTATTCGATTATCAAAGAAGCTGGTTACAAATTCCATGGTGTCATTGGATGTATGTCACGTTGCTTCATCTTCCTGGAAATAATATTCCCTCAATTCGATATCACCTCCGTAAAACTTCAGAGAATATGGTGAGACTAGTACAAACATATATAAATGCTGGTGGAAGACACTTCCAACACTTTCTGAGATGTAAATAGTGCAATGTTATCTCCCAATTGTGAATTATATTCTCCCAAAGTTTCACGTGTGTCCTATTGAAATGGTTCAGGTTTATATGGATCGCACCGTATTTCTGATAATGTTACATAACTTTGTTGGTAGTTCTATGAACCCCCCCTGCTGCGCCACTCACGAAAATTCACTTGCCCCACACACTATACGATTTATTAATCTATTACTTAAGTAATTACTGCAACGAATTTCAAAAATATATCCTTAAAGATTCTATTTGTGTATCTAAAGGTCTTATTGGATTTTAATCAATAAAATAATCCCTAAGTGGAATGGATGTCCCTGGAGTATTGACGTATCTAAATGGATACTGTAGTGCTTTCGAGGTAAACTGACGTGGGTAAGCAAGTGGTCAGAGTAAACCTTGTTTGTACAGGTGCTTGTTCACTTCGTGCTGTGTGTACAGCAATATCTCCAAGTGATGCTCTTACATGGACCACAGCGTGCATCAAAATTGTATACATCCTCCCTTGGATTATAGGTTGTTAGAACCTTACTTACACACTATATCCATTAACCCGCTTGATGAGCAAGGCTAATGTTATTTTGATATCCCTATATCGTTAAATTAAAAACTTCGAATGAAAAGCCATTTTTCTTTTCATGGTTAATGGTTTTCGCTTCAGTTAGAGAGTGACGTACATAATATATTTTAAATATAGTTGTCATTGTTTCTTCAGATGTTTTCAGCATTAACGTCAACTCATTTATGATACAATATTTAAAACAATCTATGTTTTATTCAGTGGCCCTCTCATATTCTGCATGAAAATGTCGGAAAAGCCACAAATTTAATACAGTAGTTCTGATCCTATTATTGGCAGTCTTGTGTACCACATCTTTCACAGCGGTTATTGCATACAATCATACATGCAATCCTCATTTGACTGGTGCAATATTTTGGCACACCTTTCAAGTCGTGATAACTACGCGACGTAGCTGTTACTTTGCTTGTTTCCTGTCATCCGTCAGGGCGGTTGAATAAAATTCATTCGATTGTTCTTTTTTGTATTAGCATTCGGTGCATACTCAATTGGGGTCTGTTTTGGCAGAAAAGTTTGCATTCTAATGTCTTCAATGAAGAAAGATTCTCTAGTTAATACATAGGCCAATCTTAAACTTAAGACGAAACACTGTATTCATAGTGCTAACGATTGCACCATTAAACTGCCATGCAGTGGGCACCAAATGGCCAGCCAATGAAATGAATCTGATAAAAATGTTTCAAAAAACATAAAATAAGTCTCAATTAAGTATATAAAATATACAGATAATTTTATAACCTTTTGATTCTGTTAGCGCTGTTTTACCCGTTGCTTTATCTGAGAAGACAAAATTTTCCTCCCAGTAACAAAGTATTAGACCCCAAGATCCGAAGCTGAAAAGGAAATGAGCTCTGTAAAAGAAAAATTGTCCAAGAGATTCATACAAATTAATATAGGCAATAAAATATACTGTACTGCGTTCTCATTCTCGATGTTCTATGATGAAATAATTAGCTCTTTTGGATATTTTTCGATACAAATATAATAAATTTTTATTGGTTTTGAAATTGCTCCTTTTTATGTTTAGAACTATGATTTCACAAAGAGCTCTAAGTGTTTGCATTAAAGGAAAGAAGACCTCTGGTATTAATGAATGAATTATTTATTGTGTATATTCCAAACTTTACAATTTGCAACTTTTGGCTACTTTTATTTGTCTTAACCTTGTTGCTACCTTGGCTTACATGAGACCCTGGTCTTCTGCTCTGACAGGTAGCTCTTAATCTTCATGCTTCCTTGTTACTTAATTAGACCCACTCTTCCCCCTCATCTTACTTTATTACATTTTCCACATTTCTTGCCATTTTTCTTTTACTTTATGCAAGAACTCACCAATATTTGTTATCTTCTTTTCCTCCTTTCCCGTTAACATTTTTATAGCTACTATCCTCTTCTCTATTTTCTCCCATTTTTCCTCCCAAATCTTTTTTCTCCACATTGCAATCTCCTCGCATTCGTTACATAGTGTTATATGCTTCCTTTTCCCCCACACAATTCACAAATTCCCTTTTCCCCGCCTCTTATCCGTCTCAGAAATATTGTTCCTGTTCTCATCCAAGCTAACCCTTCTCTCTTTTTCCTATTGCAGTAATCATATGCTTCTCGTCACAAATTTATTTTTATTTTCTTTTAAAATTGTAATGATTTCATATCTTAAAGACTTCCCCATATTTCCTGCCTTTCTATATCTTCTATTCTGTAGTTTACCAATTTACCCACAACGCTTGTATTCCTTTCCTGTATTCTCCATATATCTCCCATTCCTATTTTTCCCATAATTCCTCCTACCTCTGCCCACCAACTGTTTGAGTTCTCTAATCTTTTTTGCTGTATCATGCATAATTTCCCCTTTTTATTTGGCCAAACACCTAAAAAATTTTTTATTGTTCTTTCCATTACTATTCCATTTCTTCTTGTCTTTCCTTATTCTACTAAAGCTACCTCCCTAGGTGCCGATCTTGGTAAGCCTAGTAGCTCTTTACAAAACCTTCTGTAGTTTTGGTTCACCGTTTTGTTTACCTCTGTGCCCCCCAGATCTTCACTGCATACAACATTTTGGATTCCACTAATGCTTCATACATTATTTTAACTACTTTGTTGTCATTTCTGGCTTATACTTGCATATTCTTATCCCATTCATTGCCGCCCTTCCCTTTGTTTCAGTTTTTCTGCTGTGTCCCCTTTCCATTGTTATTCAACCTCGCTCCTATTCATTGTACACTTCTACCCTTTTGCCATTTAGTATCCACTCTTCATCTTTTTTAGTTTAACTCCCTTTGAAGACCATAACGTTTGACTGATTTATGTTTATTAATACTAACCAAGGGACTCAATTTAAATGCTATTAAGACGCCCTTTAACCTAAGGCTGAAATTGACTGCCATATAGCGGGAGAATAAGTCTAATAATTTTTCTTGATAGACGACATTGAAATTTGTAAGAAAAATAATTATTTTCAGAACCACTTTACACGTACAAGCTTGAAGCATGTGCAAACATTTCTATGTATGGTTAGGTGGCTATTTTATTGTACCAAAGAACACGAATCTTAAGAAGCTATTCTACATTTTCACACACCTTGTTTCAAACAGCGTACAAACACAGATTGAGAATATATTTTACTGGTTTCTCTCAAATTTCCACACATACTGGACGTTTTTAAATCTAGTTACTGTTCATCCATTCGATATATCAACATTAGTGAAAGAGATAACTTTGTTTTCGGTGAGCTATTCGTCTGGAGATTTGGTGAGAGAGAGAAAAAATGGGACTGTACTCTGATGAATGCAAAGCGTGAAGCCGAGAGTTGCTGGGAAGTTTCGTTATGCATGGATTAGTGGATAATGAATATGTTTCACGGTATTACCACAGGCTTCAACTGTAGACCGGAAACAAGCCCTTGTGTAGATACGGCGACACACAGGGGATGGGGGCTGCGGGAGAAAAAATATTCCAGTAAGGCCGGTGCAAGTTTCATACTCACACTCGTTTAGTATTATCAAAAAATATAAGGCATATTAGGTAGAGTTTTTTGAAATTACAGGGTACAGATAAATGAAGAACTAGTTATTTAAAAACAAAGAGAAAGCGCCTTAGGAGCTTCAAGAACATAAGTAATCATTAACTGGAAGAACGGAATTAGGTAACCGAGAAACCCCATTTGCCAATAAATGTTGAGGAAGATTTGCTTAGGGAAATGATTGTTTTTCACTTTTCAGGAAAAAACTAATACAAAATAAGACATATTTAGTAGTGCCGCATCTCGGAGTTTCTACATTTTCAAAACCCCGTTTAGTTTGAAAGGTGATCAGCAATATTTAAAGTAAATCACCAATGCAAATAAGTGATACAAAATAAATATAATTATTTGCATTTTAGTGTAAATTTATATTTTTCAGAGTGGAAAATATGTATATAGGTGCAGAGACGTATGTAAGGCATTTGAAAATCTCAGATTCTAGTTACATATGCTCTCGTTTTTATACATATTTCACTCATAATTGCTCGTCATAAAGTCAAGTAAAATGGTAATTGTAGCTGTTTTATTTTGTAAATGGGATTTTTGTCCTTTCATATCAATTATATTATGAACAAATTACCCCAGAAAGCATATGCAGTCAGTCATAGGAGGCACAAGAAGGTGAACGATATGATAGGGCTAGCAATGCAGCAGATACGATTTCTGTTGCTGAACAAGCTTATCTCTTAATGTAGAGTTCAATTTTATTTACAACATTTTAGAATCCGTAGATTTATAGACAGAAGTTATATTAATACTGTTCTAGTTAAAGTATTTTAATGTAATAGTGAAGTTTTATGGAACACATGGTAGAATAAGTAATTGACAAGGAAATTACTAAGTTCATTTAGGGCTTATTATGATGGTAATCCAGGTTTCTAATTCTTTCAGTATTTATTACTGATGAGAAATTCCATTAAGAATCACGTCTGTTATTGCTAAGTAGTCATCTCAATACGCCGTTGCCATGTTTACTCACCGTACGTTTGCAGTTGCAGGACTATTACCTGCGAGTTATAAAAAAGTAATACGATCAGTACATGCATGTGAAAATGCGCTCTTGCAATTCGCACCTGTTGTAACCTCTATGTCATGCCTCTATCGATAGTTCATTCTTGTTAAAGAATAGTTATCTTCCGGGCTTGTAGGCGGTGGGCCAGTAGGGTTTGAATATCCCGATATTTCTCCAAGGACTTCGTTTGTCATCTTTAAGAGGAGCGACCTGTGTTCATCAGAGCTCGATTCGAGTTACTGGGAAGATAATCTGTTCATGACGCCGGCCATGACAACCTCAGGAAATGTATACATTCTTATTACAAGACTGACTAACCACTTGACGAGACTATATCAGCTGATAATACGGTCAATCATAAGGTAATTCCTCAATGACCGCAGTCTCCCAGTATTTTGCTGGTTTGATAACATTTTTAGGTCGAAAGTTAGCAATACATGAACTGTGTACCAGTTTCTGAGTTATTAAACAACATAGCTATGCCAGGAAAACTGAGGTGAAAGAAACTCAGCCAAACAATGAAGCTATAAAGCATAACATAGGAAGTCACTATTGTATGTGCAGCCAGTTCAATTACGTCAAAAGTGTAATTTGTAAATTGCAATAATTTACAAAACTATCATCCATAGCTCATTAAGGAGTAAGAAAATTATGTAAAGAATAAAATAAAAATACAGCCTGGCTTCTATAGCCTGGAATATCCATAAAAAGTGAACAAAATTTCTTATTGAATAATTTTGTTATGCTTTTTGTGTAAACTTGTATTACGTGATTTTCTACTTGTAGAATTTTCATCACGAATACATGCATAACTTTAAATCCTTTAATAAATCTCACTTCAACCACAATTATTTCTGAATTTGCTTGTATATTGTTCCTTCTTCAGATTGAAATACTATCCAATCGTTACTTATTTTACATAAATGATGCAGATAATTTAATTTAGTTTTATATAAGCTAAAATAATTTTGTATTACAGCAACTTTGTATAGAGTATGTAATGTTTGAGGAAAGTAAATGATTATTTGATTGCGATTCATACCAATTATTAATGTACGGGAAATGACTCAGATTCTTAAGCAGTTGCTTTGAAGTTATTTATTATTGATACAATTTAGGACTACAATGAGTGTAAATAGCAGCGGATGGTTGGTTAAATGCGATGCCACTGTAAAAAATCCAGTAGCAGTTCAACTTCGTTTTATTTGTTCTAGCTTTAGCGTAAAGAAATTTAACAGCATTGTGCGTGATCATTTGAGAGCGATGCCTGCATTCAGCAAGAAGCAGATTAAACTTTACATAACAAATATAATGTTTCGTACCTACAGGACCTTCTTAACTCTTTACGAACTATTCTTAGCAACCTTATTCCTCTTTATACTCCAACTTACTCGTTTTTGAAAATTTTCTTGTAAGTGCAAGGGGAATATGGGAATAAATTAGCTGAAAGGATAGTACTCGTAAGAGCTCAAAATGTGCTTACTAGCTTTTAAATTCCGGTATCCTTGCACAGCCCAGTGATAAAACAAATATTGCATTCCTGTTTGAGAATTACTTGTAAATTCAAGCCAATAACAAAGAATATCTCGGAAAGTATTTGCTCTGCAAAAGATTTATTAATCATAAATGGTGAGATATAATGACTTATATTTTTGGTGAGACAAGACCTTGCATAGTTAACCACCTATGCAACGTTCATTCAGATTGAAGAGGACATAGGAACTATTTCAAGAAAATTCAAGTTATGCATTTTATTTACCTCGAAAATATTTTAAATATGTAGTCAATTGATCACAATTGTTAGTAGTTGATTCTGAGGAAATGGGAAACTTTAAATTTCCCAATAAAGAATAGTTTGAGATTGAGTTATTTACTTGCAAATACTCATGTTGCCTCCTTGAAAAATGACCAACTTAAATAAAAAGTTTGGTTTTTGGGTTCTGCTGTCCAGACACAGATGGACACGCACATATGCAATTTTTCTATAAATACCCTTTTTAATTCAAGTGACAACAAAACATTTTTGGTATGTCATCAAGTTTTTGGGTGAAAATGAATACTTGCCCTAAAAATACATAGTAGAGAAAGACAAAAGAAAACGCTGACACGCGGTCCATTCACTCAAAATACATTGCAATATTGGTCATTCTTCCGAATTAGCTTACTGTAGCTAAATGTAGTAAACTGAATGTTACGGTGCTGGGAGTTTGGCTGTGAGATTGTACACATATCACGCTCTCTAACCACGAACGAAAGATTTAACGCTTTGAAAATAATGCATGTCCACGTCTTCCCTTGGTCGTCCAGACCACGATGTGGTAGGGCTTTGTGATCATGACGGCGGTGATGATGATTATCACAGTTCAGGGAGCTAATAGCCGTTGTGCTGGTTCATCCCATGTGATTAGCCCCTTGCCTACCGCACGCTTCTATGATTAATGGCACAGCTCTCGCATATTCGCCCGGGATTACAGCAAGTAGCAAACCGATGTGAAACTACAATATGGGGAACTTGGGTAGTACGTGTGTTTATCGTTTCGTTTCGAGTGTCACATGAGGAATGTACCTATGTTAACACCTGGAACTGTGTTTCAACACAGCACTGTGTCAACTACCAGAAAATAGAATGCTGTACACTCGAATATGTTTTTCTACCCATTGTAATTTCATAGATACACGTGATGTATTTTTCGCACGTTAGCATCAACCTCTGAAACACTATTATGTGTGAGAAATTCAAATCGTCGCACTCTTTACGTTTTGATTTTACAGCGGATTTTAACAAAATGTATCTAATGCTCCAGAATTTAATATTGCGATCCACCGGGTCTGGCTCAGGCTTATCGAGGAGTTGGAAGATAAAGAGAAGTAAGGCGTGTGCGCTCTCGTCCAACGTAAACACGAGAAACAAAATCGAGAATCATAATCTTCTGGAGGTTTCTCTTTCCCTCACATATAAAACATTCTAGAATGTACTATGAAAATATTCACTGTGTGTTGTTATTGTAGGAGAGATTTGAAACTTTTTGAAATGGATGAAGAGGATGTGCATATTTCACTACGTCATAAGGCAGGGAGGAAGTGAATTGATAGAAGTTGAACTAAATCACAATGAAATGACAATTACAAACGGACAGCTATAATATGCATACGTGTTTATTTGTTACCGACATACAATATAGCTATTCTTTATAACTGACTTTTCATGTACTTCCCTTTAACTATCAACGTATGTGTGATTTATAGATGACAATTGATAGTAATATCATTTTATTTTTGTGTAAATGTTTGTTATTCACTATTGTGAAAAACATAGCATGCAATAGACATGCTCTAAGTATATTACAGAGAGTTGGAAGCGAAAATATCCATTATTGTTATGTATTTTAAAACTTCACTTTGTTCTGTAGAGATCACATTTTTTTCGTAATATACTACATTTCGACGATGGTGCTGTTTGAGCACATTGGATGCTATTACGATAAACATCTGAATGGTTTTGTTGGTTTCTCTAACATTCTTGTAAGTAAAATTTACTGCCCTGCGATTGATGCATTGCGAGTTCCTCCAGTTTTTCAATTGTCACTTAATCTAGTTCAACTTCACTGAGATTTCGCTTAGCTCATACTGCTACTTTACTATGTGAACCAATTCCACTGTGCTCACTTATATAACCGTAGAAGGTTTCCACAAAGTTCCAGAGTCCCAGAATGAAGAAACTTCTGGGATATTCAAATTATTTCAAAATAGTGCTTACAGTCTTTACCCTGGGAAAGAGGAAGACAGCCTCGAGAATTGTGTCGTATTTCTGCCAGGAGCGAGGCCTGCAGTGCGTGTGGCGTCAGACAAGAGCCGTGTAGTACCAAGCTGCCTGCTGCCACGTACCAAATGAAGCTGTTAAACTTACAATGTGACGATTTATTGGAGGACAAATATACACACAAGAAAGACTTGGCTGATTTTTATAAGAATGTCCCCCAAACCAGATTTCCGAGGTTTTATTCACTTGCCGCGCGGACATTGTGTATGTTTGGCTCGACATGTGTGCGAACAATTTTTTGTTCTTATGAAATCAGCTAAGACCAAACCCCGAAGTACCTTGTCGGATCACAATCTAACAAGCAGCCTTCGAGTGCAAATTCTCCAGACATTACGTCCTGACATTGATAAACTAGTTACAGAAAAACGAAACAGAAGGTGTCGGAAAATGTCCACGTAATTCTGTTCTGAATGGATCTCCTGTAATTTGCAGATGTTACTTTGCTTTATTTTATTTACTTTATAAAACGCGTGATCTTCAGGTAAAATAAGAGTTCAAGTTTTATATATTTTCTCATAGCGCAGAGCCAAAATGTAATTGTTTATAAACTGTGACCAGTTGTGTAATTAAAACAGTCAGCATTAATGTTACAACATTCAAGAAGTAAGTTGTATTAATACCCAATACGTTTCATGTCTTTCCTACGCTGTCGGAACCCCAACACATCAAACTATTTCCTTCCTTTTGGCAGCAGAAATCAGCGCGGTGACGTCACACGCTAACCTACCCTTCATTCGGGAACATATTTGCTGGTTAGAGCTGACGGACCTGACGTCACACCGCCACTACCTGTCTTCCCTTGCCCTGGACGAACACGCTGCTTAATTTCCCAACTGCTTAGTGACCTCACGATAACATTAGGACATAACCGATGCGTCACAATACTATACATTTTTTCAAACAGAGGTGGAATGTCACTATTTAAACTTTACCTCGAGCTTTACTATCTCCTTGATAAAATAATTTATGCAGCAGCTACTTATGCACTCATAAGTATGAATTACCAGTCTGCAAGTTATTAATTTTGTTTAAGGTCAACAAGGGATTATCGTCATTGAACATAATAATGATGACTTTGTCAATGGAACCACAATGTGCAACAGCTGTTAGTAAACGATTAATTTTATTTTGGTTACTCACTATCCTCAGAGTAGTATGCAACAGGTGTATTGCATCGTCTTGCCCCTTTTCTATCGCGATATACTATTCATATAAAAAGAGATTCTAGCTCCCGATTAATATTTCGCCCAGAAGTTAAGTATGAGGACTTAATAATGATGATGATGATGATGACGACGACCATAATAATAAACTGCCTGGAGTTGTGAGGACTGCCAAAACTATGCAAACTGAATTTGACTGCTGGAAACTTCTCGTCAGTGATGATATTCTGCATAATTGTGTAACACACCAACAGACACATAGATGATTTCAAAGTGAAATATGAATGTGAGAGTTAGAGAGATTGTAGACACAGATTTAAATGAAATGACAGCCTTTATTGCGTTATTATACCTTGCTGATGTCTTCCACGGAGGACTGCAAAATATTCACGACTTCTGGACTAGAGATGACCTTGGTGTTAATATTTTCAGGGTGATTATGTCCGAGAAACGCTTCCGATTCATAAGTTGCACTCGTTTTAAAACAATTGAAAACAGATACTGAAACACAATTAACGTCAAATGTGCATATACATCGCGACTAACGGCGTCACGAAAGTTGACGCGCCCAACGGAAGGTTAAAGAACACCGAAGAAAAGAAAAGCATAAATGTTAGTCCGCTCATTATTAAATCCTCTGGTGTAGCACTTGTGAAATCCTTAGCAGTATTTAAATACATGACGCTAATTTGCTTTAAGCAAGAAAAACGTCATAGGTATATATTGGAGTAGCACTTAGGTGGAAGTATCATGTTACATTATAGCTTTGTTTTTTAAAAAGTAGACACTATTAGAGAAGGCCTGGATAAACAAAAATAAAGATATGCGTATTTGTAATCTACCATCTTAATGACTTTTTCCTAGCTGGGCCATTTAACTGAATTGCGGAAAATTACATACCTTAAACACTCCTTGATTCTTTCTCTAATAGCCTCTACTCCCTTATCATCAGACTGAACATCATGAATAATTAACACAGAGTAGAGTGCGTCCAAACGCAGCGCTGGGAATAGTTTTTATTCTTGCAAAATAATGACACGTCTCCTTTTCCTTCTTCTGCTACATCATCTTTATTCTCTTTTCTTTTGTTAGGTTGCATATAAGCAGCTTTTCCTCCAGAGCGCGTCGTTGTGTAAGTCTTTTGTTGTCCACTAGAGTTGTTTCATTCTATGGAGGCCTTTTCTTGCCAGCAATGCAGAATGCTCTTCGCAAGGCACGAGTTTTTATTTCGCATTGAAAATGTTTCTTTGACGATACAGAGAACGTTGAACAATTACGAGAAGGGTAGAGATTTTACTAGGATGAAAAGCTGACTTGATATCAAGAGAAAGGCGTTTGACCGGAGTAGACAGTAAAAACGGTCGATTTGGGAGTGATTTCTTTGGAAACATCCTCGCAGTTTATAAACTTACTTCGTAAATTTCAAAATGTTGCAGGATAAAGGGTTTCATCACAGTATGCCAACACCTTTGTGCAGTAGCTTTACATCGTGTGTTTCATTACATAAAGAATTACAGTAAGTGTGCGGGGACTGATTTTAGACAACCAGAATACATTTTTAGGAAGAAGCACGAGGGAAATTTAACCCAGCAGAGCTTTTCTTATCACCCGTGTGGTGACCGGGTGTAAATAATAGACCCAAGGTAGACCATGTCTGTTGTAAAAGGCGACTAAAATGGTCACCCTGTGCCCGGGGGTATAAATGGTCCACCCGTTCCAGGGCGCATAAATGTGGGACCTGGTCCTCCAGGTTGGGGGTTAGGTGTAGGGTTAACTCCCCTTCCTCGTAAAAAGAACTTTACTACATATACCTTAATACATCCTCGGACTAACTCAGATAATCTGGAGACAAATAGGCGAAGAAAACGCCTAATGAGACGGAAAACAGATTTGGTAACGGTGAAAACTGTATGGCAGAAGTAGTACAAGAGGACCCCAAGAGAAAATGGGTATATGATGTAGAAGATGACTTGAGAAAGTTGTGGGTTAAAGGCTGGAGAAGAAAAGCACAGGACCGAGTAGAATAGAAGAGGGTGGTTAGGGAGGCCAAACGCCTACATGGCCTGTAGTGCCAAATATCGTCGTCGTCGTTGTTCTCGTCGCATTTTTTGTAATTTACGTCCCCCAATGTTAAGTCATATTGGACGTCGAATGGAATGGGTGAAATGATGCTCAAATGGGCCCAGGGTCCATAGAGCTTAGAGTTACCCGACATTCGTCTTTCAGGATAAGACGAAAACCGTATCCAGGTAACCCACCCTGGTCAGAGCATTTCTTATCCTATACACATTTGTGGTGTTTTGTTTTTCTTCTCTCTTACCTACCCCAAATATGATTTGAAAGATATACCAGTAGGCGCTTTCTAACCAGGAGTTGATGACTCAGGCTGTAGAAAGTTGCAGGAAAGTAGTGGACAAGCTTGAATTGCTATAGGAACAAATACAGCAGTTGTAGCTGTTCTGTGTTCGTCCTTGGCACTTAAATTTGGTTTGCTTTTAGTAATATTAATGAAAAGAACCTCTTATTTTACTGTTTCTTTCTTTCCTACATTCACCATGAGCGGAAGTATTGTATTTCAACCAAAAATTTGACATCGAAATCACCGAAAATACACATGAGACTTCTAAACCCCCACCCAAAAGCATTTTAGCAATAAGTACTTCAGAGAATAACATAACTCAAAAGAGAAAGCTGGTTAAATACTTAAATTCATATCACAAGAGTGCGACACATGGATTTTTAAGAGAATCTTCCTACCCAAAATAACACTTCAATATAAGATTTTGCAAAATGTTTATTTAACAAATAAGTTTCTAACAATTTTAATTAAAATTCCATTAAAGTATTTAAATGACGAATAGTATATATTTTGAACATTCTGATATAACTTGAAGTTATCTTGTTGGGAAGGAATTTTGCATACGATGTACTGTTGGTAAAAGTTAGGCGTCAGACAAAAAAGGAAATATGGTATTAACATTTCAACTAGATAAGGTGAAGTATGTATAAATTATCAGTTTAATTACAGAGTTAAACGTTAACCACTGGCGCGACATCCCTAAGAGGGCCAAGGCCTACCAACCCGACTGCCGAACTCACGCCCACTTACGCACGGCAGAGGTAGGCGATCACCCAACCAATACGGGGAGGAGATGTGATCAGCATCTCTGCATTCCCCAGCCGGAACGTTGGTTTTCGTGACCGCTTACCTATCGTAAGCTGCTCACTTTTCTCACGATGCTGAGTGGACACCGGTCCTATATCCGGGACCGAAAATCCGCACCCCATGGGTGAGATCGAACCCGGGCCGCTTTCCGTGACCAGGGACCGAGGCATGCTGCCTTAATCCACTACACCACCATTACAGAGTACTTCTAACTTAATACAATGTCCAACATTTCTGAAGTAACATCTGAGAACACTACACAGTGCTCCTACATTGCCATTCTACCATAGTTCACCAGGATTTGTTCTGGTATTTATTCAAAATAGCAGTACACATATACTGCGTGTATGCATATTATAACTTTATATACTAAGTTGGCCCGTAACGTATGCTTGCATTCTGTTAATAAACTCACGTATCCGAACTCACTTTTTGTTTTTTATTAATTAGAGATAACTGAAAATTCAATGCCACGGCCGGGATTTGAAACACGGATCCCCTGGTTTCGTTCCAGTCGCTGTAACTCCTTGAGCTACCATGACCAACACGCCGACGCGACATTAAACTCTCCAATTGACTCATTATATTTTCCCGGTAAACCACTTAGAGTTCTCATATTCGAGATACACATTTGTGGCAACGTACTATTTTAAGTACTTAAATACCAGGATTTTTATCATTGTATTCTTAGTATTAAATTTATACTGCATATTTCAGTTGACTCTAAAAACATCCATATACAGGAGTAATGTATTTAAAGGATTAATTCTGAAGGGATTAACTCCCCAAAATAAATTTCACATTTTGTTTGGGTTTATGAAATACGGAGGAGGAATCACAAAATATAGGTCTAAATTGCATCTGGTGGCACTTTATACAGTGATTCCATCATTTTTTCTGGTGAATAATAATGATGATGATCATAGTAATAGAACTAATAGTAATAATAATGATGATGATAGTAATGTTAGTAATAATGATGGTGATGATGATAAACCCCGCCTATGGGGTGTGGGTGTAGCGTGTCTAACATTCAAGAGGTCCCGACTTTGAATCTCCATTAGGATGAGTATCCCATATAAGAGCTTCTTCTACAGTAGTCACTTATCCTGCAAAGTAGAATGTAAGATAACTAAAAGCTCCATGAAACCCAGCTCGTTTGAGAATTATTCCACACATTTCACTGTCACATATTGCCCACCTGGTTAAAGGTTATTAAATATAATAGTAGTATTGTCCATAACATATTTTTAGGCATAGACCAACCACCTGTATTTCGGAAGTATTTTATATAAATACCGAAACACAAGTTTCCATAGCTTTGCATCAAGCAGTAATTATGTATGTAATACTTTTCAATATATAATGAAATAATTATTACATATTGTAGCTAATTCAGGGTAAATACGTCTGAGCTTATCAAAACGTTCCTTTATATTTATTTACCAATTAATTCACACTTATTTCCCAATATCTGCTATTCCATCATTTAATATCAATAAATGTAAACATTTTCATTGCGGTTTCAAGAAAGCTAATTCTTCGAACTAATAAGTTATAAGAGTAACTTATCTTTTAATGTTTAAGAATAAACTGTAATACATATATGAAATAAAAAATAATAATTTACAAGAATGAGTCGATTTTATTATAAAAGGAAGTTATAATAATAGTATGACACACAGTGCCATAATAAAGCAAATATTCGTGCGTACGAATATACAATAGTATACCTATAATGAATTCCATAATGGATTCCATGGATCCTATACAAAAATTGTTCAATGGAAGTAAAGTTCTTATACTCGTGTATCATTTTATCACGAGTTTTAATGCTGCAGTTATGTACATCGGTTGGAATGAGCCATTTTAAGGTGAACTATTTAGCACTGTAAACGAAAGAACCCTCATTGCTGACAGTGGTAATGAATTTAATAAAATGGAAGTTATTTTGGATAATCAATGTATTTTAATGCCTATTTTAGTCTTTGGACGTTTATATAGTCATGGGCGTAATAAATGAACTGCAGAATTCTATTGCTGTAGATACTCTTGGACTAAAGCCAAACCCACTAGACGCAAAAACTTTCACAGGGAGATTTAGCTTTCTGCACTCAACCCCCTTGTTAGAATCGGCAATATCCTAAGCAGTTGAAGTCCACTCAAAGTCAAAATTGGAACGGTGGAGCTATCTTATGGAAAATACTCCTTTACACCCATTGTTTGAAACTTCTCATTGGATTTTTATTCTCAATATTAAAACTAGCACAAATGGATGCTTCAGTAATTTAGTTCTAATTTCAATTCTACTCCTATTCCTTGTAAATTGTTAGAAGTGTGGAAGGAAGTACGATAAATTTCTGCAAAACACTGGCCCATTTGTTCAGTATGTGGAGAATTTACTCTTTAATGGGGATCTCTAGCCAAGATCACTTCTGTAGTTCCCATAGTGTACGATAACTGGACTGTGTATGTATGTAAAATACATACCAAACCCAAATCCTGCTACATATAACTTAACAGTATTATCTATAAGAAATATTACGAGAGTGGGTCAAAAGTAATGCCTATTTTTTTTCTCTTTTAATTGCCAAGAAAATTGAATCCAATTTACATAGCTTGAAAACTACAACACTGACGATTAATTTTCCACTATTCAAAATAATCTCCGTCCTTTATCACAGTTTTTGTCCACCTTTTAACTAGGACATGTATTCCAGTGTGGTAAAACAGACGGTCTTGCTTCCTAAGCAATTGACGCACGGACGATTTCACAACCTCCTCGTCTTCAAAATGAATCCCACGTACAGATGGAAGTCTGATGGTGCCAGGTCAGGGCTTTATGGGGGCTGAGGTAAGACTTGCCATCCTAATTTCTCAATCTCTGTAGTGATGTAACGGCTGGTGTGTGGTCTTGCATTATCATGCAAAAGAGGAACATCCGCCATAGCTTTTGTTGGGCGAACTCGGCGATGATGTTCTTTCAGCTTTTTGAGAGTTCTGACGTATTGGACAGAATTTATTGTGCATCCCTGCTCCAAAACATCAATCATAAGCACACCCTCTGCATCCCAAAACACTGTCGCCATAACTTTCCCTGGCGACCGCTGAGTTTTGAACTTTTTTTCTTCGATGATGTTGTGTGATGCCATTCCATTGACTGCCCCTTTGATTGAGGTTCAAAAAATATGAACCCACGTTTCCCCTCCCGTAAAAATTCTTTTTCCAGAAACTCCTCTCCCTACAAATTGAAGCGCTGCAAGAGTTCGGAGGCTATTGTTTTACTTGTTTCTTTGTTTTGGGCGGTTAACATTTTTGGTACCCAACGTGAACAAACTTTTGAGTAACCCAGTTGTTGAATAATCGTCATCACACTGCCTTTACTGAGGGAGGTAATGCGACACAATTCACCTGTTGTTACCCGGCGATCACCACGAATGATATCATCTACTCCCTCAATGTTGCATGGAGTCACTGCAGTCACCGGCCTGCAGCTTTGCTTTTCATCTTCCAATGGTGTTTGCCCTTCAGCTTCGTTACAGCGACGAACCCATCGTCTAACAGTGCTGACATCCACCGTTGCATCATCATACACATTTTTTTAGCCTTTCGTGAATGCGAATTGGCGTTTCACCTTCCGCAGTCAAAAATTCTATCACAGAACGCTGTCTAATACGAATGTCGATGTCAACCATTTTTCAAGAGCATGCGGTGCTGCCACCTGTTGACTTTAGGAAGTTACTACTGCAGGGGATTGAAGAAGAAGTTTTGAGGAATGGCGCCAAATTCAAAGTTATCACATAACTTACTTATTTAAGGAGAAAAAAATAGGAGGCATTACTTTTTGACCTATCCTCGTATGTAGAAATAAAAGGCAGTATATAAACGGTGAAATTAAAGCAGATTGTAAATGGAGGAAATTAAGCAAAAATATGTTAAAAGAAAATGGCATTATTCATAAACCCATTTCTGATTAGTTCACTACAAACCTTCGTTATATATTTTGTACACTTCTCAAAACAATTTATAATGTGAGGTTGGCATTTCATTACCAATTTTGTGTATCGTCGGGAGCGATTGATTTTCTCGTTTGTTATTTCATAGGAACCCTGTATACAGTTGGATAGGAATAACAGTTCTGTTATGGATAGTAAGTGGTTCACATTTCTCTTAAAATATTAATAAATTAAGTAATTATAGGAGATTTTGTTATAGTCTCTGCTGAACAGTTAATAACACAAAGATGGGTGACGTTTTCTTCATTACTAGTGGGGAAAGCTGACCATAAATATGGAACACGTTCAAGTAACATACAACATGTAAAGTTAACTATTTCAAAACAATTGTAAGATTCTACTGGAGTCTCAAACATAGAAATTTTCTAAGTGATTCTATAAAATTATTTCCTAAATTTCTAGACAAAATTGTTCTTTGCCTAACTTTAATTTGACTTAATTACGAAGTCAACAACACTGACTCCAAGGAAAGGTGTAAAACGTTATTTGCTCTTAGTTTCCAGTGAGTCAATACCAACTACTCTTAATTTCACAACTCAGATAACATCTCTAAGTATGAAATTTCAATTTGAATATAATTTTATTCATTTTCTCATATATAATAGTATATTATCTGGTAATATATATTGATATTTCGAGGAAAACATAGGTACAAAAACAGTATTAAATACGGCATTAAGGAATAGGATCCAAATGAAAACTTTAAGGTCCGTTGGCATACTTTAATGACTTGCTTTGTAGTTTTGACATGCTCTTCTAGTAATGAATAATACTAAACTGATGCACACACTTCAAGAAACAATAAGTCAGTTGTTTGTTCAACTGAGGTTACTCAAGAAATCCTAAAGAGAATAATCAAGGAAGTAGAGAAACGCTGAATGTGTTTATGCTGTGTTTGGAAACAGTTAAGTGCTGAGGTTATACTCCCATTAGTTCTGGACCCTGTAGGACCAAGGACCCTGGTCTCCTTCAACCCGGGAGCGATGGATACTTCGGGGCTCTTTCCATAGGGCAATATCTGCAGCCTAAAAAGTCCTCCCGCTGAGCACGTCAAGACGGGTGGAAGTGGTTACGCCACTTACGCTTGTCAACCCCACAGGGAAGATTACCGAAAATCTCGTTGGGGCCGCCTGTTGATCTAGCACACCTTCTACTAGCTCTGCAGGCTAGTACCCGGGACTTATTAGGTAACCCTCTACCCCCTCCGGGCAGCCGTAGCCTGGCCAGAGGTACCCAATTCCCCGTGGGTGTCGGGAACACACTGCCCCATCGAGTCCAACCCAATCCGAACAGCTTCAAAAATTTTAATTACACTTATTTGAAGCAATTACAACATTTATTACATCAAATTATAGAAATTAATAATACTTTTATATATGGCCGCGCTAAGGCTGAGTGGTTAGAGCGCTTGGCTGTCACCTAGGTGACTCGGACTGGAACTCAGGCGACCACGAAGTATGATTTTTGATGGACAACATGGCGCTTGGGTGAGTTTCCTCCGGGTCCGCCGGTTTCCCCCACCATTATTCCACCAATTGCTCCACGATTCATCTCTTCATCATCCCAGGCGTTGGGCCGACCTCTCAATCCTGTTATCTCAAGTCAAATGCTTTGGCTTCCAGGCTCTGAGGGAACCCGAGCGACTCCTAACATCTGCATTGGAGAAGGGATAAATAAAAAAATAATGCTTTTATAAATGCAACTATATTCGTCAGACAGCTGGATCACTCAAGTCCACCGAGAGATCAGCAGGAACACCATACTGAAGTCGATGCACAACGAAGAAAGGGTACTCTGTAACTATATTTTGAACTATTAGCATGGAATGACAGTGCTTACATCTAGGCTGCAATATGCCTAATACGTAATCTGATGAAAAGTAGCTGGTCTCGACAAATTAGGCTTTTTATAGCGTAATTGAGACCATGGTTCAAGATTAAGGCGTGTAATTTACTTTTGGATGTGCAATTCCAGTGTAACTTCCACTGCTTAGATATTTCATGCTTGAGGGAGCATTAGAAGTAGTGATGAGGAACCTTTAATTCAGCCGGAGGTGGAGAGTGGCATGCTGCTTTTTTAGCTTTCTCATTTCCGAATATGCCTAGTGAGATGGTAACCATGCCACTACCACACGTTTATTACATGCCTTTATCTTATGCATTAATAAAACTTTCTGCACTTAAGAGTTTCAGCGTGACCTTTTGTAGTAGACCAAGAATTGGTTCATATAATCAGTGAAGATAATTTTACAGCGATGTTTACTTTTCATTAAGCATTACAGGGAAAATCTTATGACATAAAGCTTACAAGGAAATATAGTAAGTTAATTCGGAAGACTGAACGTAAAGGTACATACAGAATAGACCACAGCACAACCACTACTACCATTCATTCTCCATCCATCAACTGACCCTCCAGAATCTTCATACTTGGAGTTGCAGTACTGGTCTTCGATTCTCGTCTTTAAAATTCAATACATAGTTTTATCTAAATCAAGAAAATCACTTCTACAGCCCATACTTCTAATAAAGACTCATTGCATGCCAATTATAAATAACGTTCATATCCATGGATTGCAATTTTACAGGACGTTAACCTCGATCTCATATCTTAAATTTTATAAAGCTAATAGCCTGCGATGACTGAACATTTTGAAAGTAAAAAGAATTTATTGGTATCGAAGTTTGTTTAGAAAATTTATCATATTCACTCGCAACCACGTCTGTCAAGTGTTCTCATAGCTCAGACAAGCATATCCGGAGATTTTATTATACATTGATATATCAGAATGCCAGATCAGAACCAAAGGTTCACATCGAGAAAAAGTGGCAGCTCGTGGCTTCATCGTTACAATCCAGGAGGGCTGAATACAACCAACAACCCCATTCACAACGCGGGACGACATCAGCTGAGGATAATCCCGTTCCACCTGATCGCCGCAGACTTCGAGAACACCATCGTCCCATCATCTCCATAATTTATGCACTATATTCTTAGAGCTACGTAAATCTAATGCGGCGCACCTAGCAGCAAGGGATGATAAACATATGACACTACAGTTCCCAGAGTTGCGAATATTTCCTAAGAAATCCTAAGATGGAGATTCGTTCCACTGCTGGAGCTGAGAAGGTCAATCAACAGATCACCGACCAAAGAACTAATGTTTGAGAGTACTCTTTCATTTCAACAAGCATCCGTGCCATTTGTCCTACATCACCTTATGCCACGAAATGTAGAAGCACAACTGGAAATAGACAATCAAACGGAATAAAAAGGAAACCATGGAAATGATACCGTGGTTGATGAGTAAACACCATAAAATCGCCTACAGAAGAGGAAAAGCCACAACAATGTCGAAGTTAGGAAAAGCGGTCATCGGAGTCAAAACCTGGAGCTCCCAAATACAAACTTTATATGTTATGATGGAGCTATCTCCCTCAGTTGAAATGTAGATAAGATTTAATTTTCTCAATCATCATAGGGATATTCTGTGTATTTTGAATTAAATTTAAACTAATATTTCTTTGAACAACGAAATTTTGGTAACTATAAATTTATAGTGCTAGCACATACGTTTCGTAAAAACTTAAGCCAAATCATCAATCTCTTTCATAACGAAGATTTCCTTTCTCAATCCTACGTAGCTGTGTACGATATAGCTTTGTGTTCTTTCCCTTCATTTTTCACCCATTTTCGGAAGGAAAGTTTAATTACGTTTTCTCTCCCATCCCCTCTTCTGCCTCAGCCGTATACATTTTCCGCATACATATTAAAAACAAACAAAAGTTTAACTATGATGATTCATGCCGTTATATACCCTGTTTCCTATACACGCTCCCCCGAGTATTCATGCAACACGCAGAACCTGTTGGAATCCCTATCGCATGTAATATTTTTAATTGGGTTTTGTACAGATGGAAAAAATAATAGTAGCTGCATTTTTGTGTGGTGAGCTTGAGGGATTTGCTTTTAAATTTCGCTGACTGGTTAAAAACAAAAACAACTGGACATGAAAAAGCAATAAGCAGTTTTTTTATCCCCGTGAGTCACATCTTGGTTTTATTATTGCATCAGATTTGTTGTTCTTAGGAAATGCGTTTATATAAACTGCATTAATTTCTCTTGTTTAGGAAGATAGTGTTTTTACAATGTGTTTACTTTCTCTTCCTCTCTCCTCCCTCACCATAGACAAAACACAGTTAACGCACTCTCTACAAAAATGCTGTATTAGGTTTTACCTCAAATGTTAATGAATCGAACAAAAGAAAAAGTAATATGAATTTTGGTTTTGCAATCTCTGCACATAACAGCACACATTTAAATGGTTCAACTTACCTAATATAAGATTGTTAGCATTTCACCACACACCGGCTTTTGACTTTATGTAGTCTCCAAATTCTACTCTGCACATTAGGGTTCTATTTTTGTAATCTATGAATACATTAAGGAATTATCTTTGGTGGTTATTCTCTATGGCTTATAAGATTTTGTTTGGTCTAACTTTCTCCATTTGGAAATAAAAGAACTTAATCCACTTTGTATACGACTTACTTGGTTCTAGAATTTCGTTTAGTGGCTTTCTTCTCTTTGTAGCAGTTGTTTTGGATTTAGCAGCAAAAGAAAAAATAAATGCTGTTCATTTGTTTTATAATATTATTTAAGTTTAAAATATTTAAAGATTATTTAAAATATCACAATGTTTGTATTAAACTTAGGAAATGAAATTTTAAAAGTAGTAAATGTTGCTGCGAGTAAAGTAGATATAAAGAAACGTATGGTTGCTTTGGGAAAGAAAATCAATATGGAATATGGGCAGAATAAATTTTATCGTTAAAGAAGCTGGAGACAGGGATAGCTACTAGTAATTTTAGAAAGTGAATACGGTGAGGAAATTTTAATTTTATTTGTGCTATATCATCTTGTGCCAGCTGATCCAAAATTAAATTTAATCTACTGAAAAACTTAACATGTTTTTTATTTTATTTGGTAAATCATTTAGAGGAAGCGAAGGACATCGGTCCCAAACGACACCTTGAGATAGGGATCTTCATATTTCTGCCGGGAAATCATCGTCCAAATCAATTTAAAAATATAATTCAGAAGCCTAGATTGTAAAGTTACGAATTCGATTTCTTAAAAATTTTCAACGATTAATAAATGTTAACAGGCAATTCATGAAGCTTCAAATATCACCGCAACTTGGTGATCGATAAAAGCACATTACATCATAAAAATATTTCTTCAAAGAACGTCGTAACGCGAGGCTTCATAAAACGCCACCATGTAATAAATTTCCTTGCATCATTCACTCCTAAACCTCAACCTGACCTGTGGCAACAGGTTTATTAATGAGGGAGTATTTTTGAGGATCACTACGAGGTGGACTAACCCAGAGGATATGTGGAACATTAATGCGAAACGTTCCTTCTAACCACACTTGCAAACTCGTTTCGCACTCCTCCCCTTTTGCCGCTCGCTAAGTTTCACTTTTTCCATTGACTAAGTTTTGTGTCCGATTCGAGTTCAAACCATTGAAAGGGCTTACGTGGAACATTAAACAAAGTACTAGGAATCAAAGCGAAGGGGCAGGTTTCCGTGCTCATAACCGTACAAAAACAACAAAATAATAATTTAAAAATAAAACATCGACTTAGTATGTCATGTACAGTGCGATCCATTTAAACCGGAACCTTTTCAATAGGCCATGGATTTTGAACCAATAATAGGACACACGGGCAACTTTGAAAGAATATAATACACAATTGAGAGATTACATTACACTATTTATATCTCAGAAAATGTTGGAAGTATTCTCAACCAGCATCTATACATGTTTGCACTTATCTCACCATATTCTCTGAAGTTTTACGGCGAGTATCCTCAACAATTTTACTTATTTCGGTTAAAATGGATTCCTTTGGAACATCAATTAACCGTGGTCTATTCTTCTACACTTTATTTTTAGATACCCCCAAAAGAAAAAAATCCGGTGAGGTTAGTTCAGGGGATTTGGGGAGGGGCACCGACCTTTTCAGATTATTCGATTATCAAAGAAACTGGTTACTAGTTCGATAGTGTTATTAGATGTATGCCACGTTGGTCCATCTTTCTGGAAATAACCTTCTCTCAATTTGATATCATCCAGCTGCTCTACAAATGTATTGAACGTACCCATATAAACTTCAGTGTCTACAGTCGTATCAAAGACAAAAGTATACGTAAGACTCCAAAAAAATGTATTTCCCGGGCTTGTGGGCCGTGGTCCAGAGGATGCAAATTCACCTGACGTTTCGCTCATATATCCGACGAGCATCTTCAGAGGATTCTTGCTAGGAACTTGCTGGAATGAGAATTTTCATCCGCTGGACCAAGGCCCACAAGCACGGGATACACATTCTATTGGATTAACGCCGGCTGTGAAAGCATATATAAGACTGTCAACTATCAGTAATTGTCAGTGTTGTCAATTCTTCCAGAGCCAATGAGATTATTAAAACAAATTTAAACATCCTACGAGCTTTCAAAGGGAAATTATGGCCTATTGAAATGGTTCAGCCTTATATGGATCGCACTATATGTTCAAAATTATAATTTTACATTTCTTTTACGCTAAATATATTATAAATTATTATAATGCAGATTAAGTATACGTAATATAATTTTACTAAAAGGCGTGATAACCCACCAAGCAATAAGCACTGATAAACACTTAAGATCTGCAAATTTAGAGGAGAAGAGAATGAATCCCCGAGCATTATCTTTAAACTTTCTCTAAAAAGAATCATTTGTTCAATACCATCATGAACAAGTTCAAAAGTCATGATAAAAATGAGATATCAGAAGCAGGTTTCAAACGAACAGATCCATATTTCTCCCTTGCATTATTTATGGAGTTTTCGCGAGATCGACTCGCTGCTCATCTGTTAATAAATGTTGCAACACCGAGCTCTAACGTCATCGTTCATTTTGCACAGCATCAGTCATGTATTTATCCGCGCTAGTGCTGTCACATTCGTTCAAACTCCCTCCTGAAAAAGCTATCGAATTTCAATTGCAAGTTAAAGAATTATTAAAATGCAATCCATGGGAATCTATACGAGAGAAAGAGGTCAATGACACCCAATACGCCAAGGATAAATAACACTGATCAGTAAGTACATATATTTCAGTATTTATATTATAGGATTATTGTCGTGCTGGTCTTTATACAGGATGTTTCAACTGGAAAAGGTTTGGAAATGAAGGAGCCCAATTTGTCTAGCTTGCCAGAAAAGGAACACTGATTCGCGTATTTTTCACTCCCATTGCTCTAAGCAGCGAATACTTCAAATAAAGGTATTCTGATAGTGAGTCAGAGTTTTCGCTCTTTAAGAATTAATTGGAATTTTCCTATGAAATTCGGAATGACAATTTGCTTCTAAAGCAACGCAACCTGAAGGTGGATAAGTTTTCGAATATTTATTTTCCGATTTGTCCTTCATTGAAGTCTACTCACTTCGGATAAAAAAAAAAAATATGTCCCATATAATTATTTCAACCATATTAAAGGAATTAAAGGTGGATTTTGAACAATTCTAGTTTCATTTGGTACCAACATACGCGTGCAGACAAAGATATAATATTCTTTCAAGCTTTTATTATAAGTATTTCACCAAAATTATTTTCTTACTCAATTTATTACTAGCAAAGATAATTTGGAAGCTATTGGCAACACCGGATAGTTTTGTTTGCACCTGTAACAATGGTAGAAGACGCATATTTTAGCTGCTGTTTTAGTGTCGTCAACAACATATCCGGAGATGCATTTTATTACATCTATAGTATGAACATCTAATTATTTAGGTATTTATATTCTTAAGTATTTATATTCACATCCATTGAATGCCCGCCTCGGTAGGGCAGATGGTACCGTTTCTGCCTCACGTTCAAGCGGTCCCGAGCTCGAATCTTTGTCAAGGTAAGTAACCTGGATAAAGCTTTTTCCGGGGTTTTCCCTTATCCTTAAAGACGAATGTCAGGTAGCTCTAAGATCCATGGACCCCGTACTCATTCAATGTCACATTCATTTCTTATCTGATAATTAATTTCATCCGCAAATTGTAGTGTAGTTATTTGAATCAAGAGATTGGTAGCAATTTTCGTGATATCACTTAAAGCAAAAGCAGCATTACATTAAGGAAGTTTTATTTTTCCACTTCCATACTTCAGAATACAATATTGCAGCCCCAAGTGTCATACGTTTTCCTTTCATCCTTATTTCCATCCTAGTTGTAAACCACTTGTATTAGCTTGGTTTCGTGTAGGTAAACTTTTTCAATATTCCACCCCAAGTTTCTCTTGGATAGAGCACTTTGGAGACGGGTCCATTCGGATCACATGCCTTTACTTTTGCTGCAAATTTAGGCTGCAAAGCATCTATATTACATATATTTTGATGTACAGCGTCTGTTTTTCTTGAATAGAGATATCTTATTCTATCCAGGGAGCAATACTGCCAGTAGTATCATAATATCTTGGTTATGGAGGTACTGTTTTTGCTTACTACGGTACTGCCGAGCAATTGAACGAAATATTCCTGTCTTTGTTAAGTCTGAAGTTGTGTTTCCTTGGAAAAGGTTTTAAGGATGGAGAAATAAACATTCGTTGCAGATAAAAGAAATGTGCCCATAAAGAAATATTTGCTTGAAAGCTTTCGTGATTTTGCGAAGCCAGTTTAATTGGTCGTTGCGACAAATCAAAATTTGTGAAGAGTATGGCCAATATGACCAAAGCCCGCCTCGGTAGCGTTGATGATAGCTTGTCTGCCTCACGTTCAAGGGGTCCCGAGTTCGAATCTCGGTTAAGGTGAGTTACCTGGATAAGGTTTGTTCCAGGGTGTCCCTTATCCTGAAAGACGAATGTCGGGTAACTCTAAGCTCTGTGGACCCCGCACCCATTCGAGCAATATTTCACCCATTTCATTTACCGTCTACGTTGGAGGACGTAAATTTTAAAAAAATATTGACCAAAAATTGTAATCAGAAGACTATTGCATGGGAATTAAATCCAAAATTTTTGGAGCCAAATGACTTGCAAGGGAGTCCGTAATCGAGAACACTGGTCTCATAATGTAATTTATGTTTTTGTCGTAGTGCGGAAAAATTTTACATAAGATTAAAGATAAATTTTATGTATAGAAAAACACATAATTCAAATAATGGAAGTATTCCTGAAGTAACGGGGCATGCTATATAGTGTGTAACGGGACACTTGGACAAATGGGGTGACGTTCTTTATACCGAAAACAAGGGAAATTATACGTCTGGAAATGTTGTGGTGTTAGCTACCACAGAGCATTATGTGCTTTCAGCTGCCATTTTAAGTTTGTTACAAATGTTACATTTCGTCAATAACGAGTAATAATATCGACAGAAGTTAAATTGAGGCCACCACTGTGATGTGGGGATAGCGTGCCTTCTTCACATTCAAAGGGTCCCGAGTTCAGCTTCGATTGGTGTGAATACTCAAATAAAAAATTTCTTAGCTCTATGGCTCCAGCTTATTTTGGGCACCATTTTCACGCACCGTCCGAAAAGACTTACCCCGTTAAATGACACTAAAAAAATCTATATTTCCTATTAGATTACGATGTACTGTCATGTAGACTCGTGTACATTCGCTATTTGTCTACATTTTTGGTAGTCAATTCATGTTCAGCTATTTATTATTACTGCGACTAAGTTGGTGGAATAGCAGTACGTATTTGTTTGGTTTCCTCTCACAATGTTGCTTAGTTTCACTGCAGTAATAAACATGCTTCGGGAAGAAATTTCACTGGCCATTGTAATGTTTCTAACACAATGTAATTTCAGTTCTAACTCCGGTAATAGCGTTGCAGAGTGTTTCTGGCTTCATGCACAACTGACGAAGGTCGCCCGCGAAATGAGTCGAGAGCTGATTATGGGATACTTATGCAAATGGCGGCCTCTCGCAACATGGCGCTTTAATTTAATCTCTTTCTCTAGCAGAACACCATTACTGCAACAGCTTCACTTGTGTTTAATGTGTGCAGGACATTGTTAGCCTTTGTAAAATTATATCTCTTAAGTATACAGTAACGGGCAGCAGAGCTCATTGTATTATTACTCTTATTAATGAGTTACATATGACTTAGTAAGGCTTAGGAAAAGAGGTAAATACGTTAAAGTTACTTTATATTGTAAAATAGAGCGCACAGCGTAGTGATACTTAAAGAAACTACTTATGAAGTTGAATAAAGTTTAAATATATCTAGACATATCATAGAGAACGGTATTTAAAAACAATAAGATTTTTTTAGAATTATTTATAGTAATTATTTCTGTTATTTATTACTACCAAAAGAATACTATTTGATGTGCTTTCATCATGTTTGTTTATCTACAACTACCTTATAATAAATAGATAAGAAATGACACAAATGAAATCTAAAACTATGGAATAATTTTACATGGAACATAAAAATAAAGAAATAAAAATCGCGGAATATGTTTCAATAAATAACGTCTTGGAACGGGATTTTCTTCGTTGTCCAGGTGTTTCCAAAGTTGGGAAGTCATATTTAGCATGGCGAAATGGTCTCTCACCTCCTGTGCTGTTCGAGCGTCGTCTTTCTATCAGCCGTCCAGGATATCGTCGACTATCCCACAACTAGCTGTTAATTCTCCTACTGTATCTGCTTAAACATGAGTCATAAGGTCTCTTCTTTTCAAGGGTGGTTACGAGTGAAATAAATCAAATTTGATAAATTAAATTTCATAATATATAATTTAAGTTTATTTTCCACAACTTCGATGTTTCCAAATGTAATATAAATTAATTTTTCTCCATTTTTAATAAAATGATACTTCACAATACCATATGAATCCCTTAACCACTACTAATCTCAAATATAATTTAAATATTTAAAAGATTATATTGATGGATTAAAAGAAAGGTCTGCTCACTCCTGAGTACGTTGATCGAAAGATGATTTCTCCTCAAGGTTCTTCAGCAAGGTTATTGATTATTTTAGAACACTGAATATATATTATTACATAATATCTTTTCTTTTAGATCACTTTCCTTCATGTCCACTCATCACTATAACACTGTCATCTTATCCGCGTGCTTTTTCCACGAGGTAGGTTGTTGATTTCCTTTCTCCATAGCGACCGTTCATTTCTTTATACTAACGTCACTTGTATCAACCAATATACATACATATGTTGTTCATGTATAGGTCTGCTAAAATAGGTTACACTACCAAGGTTGTACTGTCTGCCAAAAATCCACAAACAAGACAACAGCATGAGACCCATCATCAATAGCATCAATTCACCTACATACCACATTGCAAAGTGGTTAGTAAGAAAATTAAAATCATATGACAAAGTTCAAAATTTGGGAATAAAAAACTCCTTAGAATTGATAAATCACCTACAGAAGTACAGCATCCCGGTAAATCACATACTAGTTTCTTTTGACGTTAAGACACTTTTTACAAGCATTCCAGTAGAAAAAATACCTACATTCCTCAAAAAATGGCTAACCCAGACTACAATGGACCCCAGAGAAATAGATGACATTATCAGTCTTACAGATTTATGCATAAGGAATACTTACTTCATGTTTAACCAAAAATTCTACAGACAATCAAAAGGATTAGCTATGGGGAGCCCACTTTCACCTATTTTAGCAGACCTATACATGAGCTATTTTGAAACACACATAGTAAAGGCCTTCCCACAGATTTATAAATTTTGGCAGAGATATGTTGATTATGTTTTTGCTATCATTCCGGAAAAACTTAGAGAAGATTCTCTAAAATTACTAAACCTGCAAGATAATCACATCCAATTTACTATGGAAGTAGAAAGAGACAACACCCTACCCTTTTTGGACCTCAAGATAACTAGAAATCGTCATGGTGTAGATTTTGGAATATACAGGAAGCCCACACACATAGATAATTACATAAAGAAAAATGAATACAACCCAGTTTCACATCAACTAGCTGCCTTTAGAAGTCTAATTCACCGGCTATACAACATCCCACTGAGTAAGGATGAATTTTTGAAAGAACAACAACACATAAAAGACATAGCGGTATTAAATGGATTCAACCCAGCCATCATAAGGAACATGATGAAGAGAAAAGAAAAACTGAAGATAATGTAAAAAATACCATACTCACACCACTTAAAAACACAAATTGGCAATATAGAAAATTCACCTACCATCCATGGGCTTTTAGAAAATTTGAACGAATCTTCAAAAGACTAAACTTAAAACTAGCACCCCAAAACAAATTCAGTCTGAGGAACCTGCTAAATAAACCACTGAAAAATACAATCCCCAACAATTTTAAATCAGGAATTTATCAGACTAATTGTGAAACCTGTGAAAAAAGCTACATAGGAAAAACTAAGAGAAACTTGTTAACCAGGCAAAAAGAACACCAGAGGAACATTAAGTTGAAACAAACAGAAAAATCTGCAGTTTCACACCATTTTTGGACAGAAAACCACAACATTGGTCACAACATTAAACTGTTAAAATCTTTAAGTACACCCATAGAATTGGATATTTGGGAAAAAATATTCATAAAAAAAACCGGGATAAAGTTATAAATTTTGAAATCCCGGCATTAAATGAAGTATTAAAACTTAGTGCCCCTAACACCAGATGGCAGAGTGATCGGTGCTCCGTGGTAGTGGAAGAAGAGGAAGGTTCATTTAGTCACCAAACAGCTGAGGATGAGATGGAATGACCTTGAAAACGTTTCAATTATACAACAACAAGTAAGTGAAGTTTGAGTGTAAACATAGTGACTCATAAATCAAACTTAAATATGAAGAATACTTCACTGTTAATAATGCTTCTGCTTTTAATATTTATGACAATCTTATTTGTTAAATATACTTCATAAAAATGTGAAAGAAAAGTTCTTAACCTTGAACATATTTAAAAGACGCATGAAAGCAAGCAAAATAATTGTGATTTTCTTACTGATAGCTTATATATTACCAAATGGATTCTCTATAATGCTTCTTGGCATTTTAAGAAAATAACAGTATGTTTCTTTTATTTTTAGTTTTAAAGGTAACTTTCATGGGACTCCTTCAAATAGTGTCCCATATACAGCATTCTAAATGCAATCTAATTTGTGTTAGAAGTTCTTTTCAGTTAAACAGTTTTCAGTAAAACAGGAGCAGTGAGAATCCGGGATCTGATCTTATAGAGGAAAATGTGTCTCCTCTGTCTGTTCTACTTTACGACCGAATTAGAGGGAAGAGGGCTCTCGTTTTCCGTTTTCTCGACCTTTATGTTATCACGGTGGCTGAGATTATTGAGTCAACAAGGCTTTGCCGCAACCCTAATTGTGTTGACAGTTGGTTTTAATGGGATAGACAATCTTCCAGTTCAGGTAAAGTTGCCTGCTGATAGGTTGGTCGTAAGGAAACAGTCTCAGCACAATGCTGGTTTAATTTGGTGCGTTATTAACTATTGATTAATACTGTATTGGATAAGAGCAGTTGAATAGTGTAAAGTAAACTTCGGTCTCAATGACGTTTTCTTCTCTCCTGAAGTTTCCACACAATTTAAGTTACCTATAATCTTGAAGGGTGTTCGACAGCTAAAGGGGACACCTCGCACATTTAGACCACATACATCCATTGCGGCTATCACCCTCCAAAATAAAAGGGAGAAGTTAGGAAGTACTGCATGGTACTACTGACGTTTCGGAAAAAATTCGCAAAACAGATGTTACCTCAGCTTATCGCACATACACCGTTAGTCCAGTGCATGTATAGTCTGTTCAGATATAATCATGTCTCCTGGACAGCAATGTGTCATACATGGACAGGTGCGAGAAAACATATCATATAGACACATGCAGCTTCCAATCACTCTATTTGTGTTTCGTAACTTATTGTACATCAACCGACTAATATTTCACTCTTCTAATCGACCTGATAAGGACAGACAAGGGATCATCGCAGCGCCGGTCACATGAAAGTCAATACGCCTCAACGCTCTACCGAGTAATACAGGATATTATAGACCGGAGGCAAATTGACTTACAGGGACCTCCGGAAGTCGCTAGTGCTTGAGCTGTCTAGAGAGGACTCTGGACAATCCGTGGAGCAACCAGCCCATTTGTGGAGCGCACCTTTTCCTTTGAGCAGGCATATGCTTCATCTGTCCGGTTCTGCAAAACACTATGAAACAAAAGAGAAAGTAAACGTTGGAACATGAACTTTTACCATGAAGTTTAAATTCCTTAACTGTATATTTAGATAAATGCATTATCAATATGTATATCATATGTTTAAAAATGGTATTTGTTTGAAAATATTCCAGGTAGCTTTTTGTGATTTTCTGAATTCTATAATGTAATTTTCAAAATTACATTGTATCGTGGACCATAGCACATTCCAAATTACAAAGACATTGCACATTAGCAAACGATTTTCATAAAAGGCAAATGAATGTTGCCAGATTAGTCTGGTATTTTTAGCTATTTTCAAGGACTCTTAGGCAAGGGTAATCATCTCTTAATTTTTGCTTATTTGACACGTGGCTTCAGTGTCCTTTCTGACCAAAAAGTATCCCCATATTTGTAAATGGCCGGGAATTTCAATATTTACGGTAAGGCCCATCCAACCAAAGGATCACTTCAGCCCAAATTATGCACGCAAAAATGTACGCGCCCTTAGTCGATTAAAATATCTGAAGGTTCCCGGGTTGCACGTCACAGAAACCGAATAAAGTACATTTTTAGAAAATGTGGTGTGTTCTGCTGAGTTGTGTTGTCCCGACCCTATACCATGAGAAACAGAGAGTCCATGCAGAAGAACGCAGATTACAGCAGTAAGAGGAAACGACAAAGCTGACAACGGACCAACTACAGTGGAACCTAAGGAGGAATCCCGACTTCGAGTCCCGCCAGGTATGTATGCCGCGTGAGGCGAGTGATCCGCAGTGACAGCCGCAACCTTAAACATCAAAAGGAAGTGGAATGAAAAATAAAAGGATGGAAATGAAAGGAATAGATAAGAAGCCATTCCAGTATTCAACAGCTGGGAAAAACACTGAACCATTTTCAAGGTTAGCCGTCAACCCGGAATGATCTTGCACTATAACTTGTTATCTCCTTAAATGTGGTATCGTATTATATACTTAGGTACTAGTCACTAGTTGATTGCATGTTAATTGCAATTGCAGAATTGAGATGAATGAAAATAAATGGGTAAGTCTTATATTCTTTGCATTATTATTAAGGTAGAATTACATCATTTATAAATGAATTGTTATACAAACGATCCAAAGAAATAACAGCCCATCACAATGGTCATATATCCAAAAGATGTCCTCACATTAATAATCCAAACTTAAACCAGTATCCGTCCCACTGGGTGAACACGTATATTTGAATGATGATAGCCTATTACAAGTTGTGTTCTAAATCTATGGGTTCCAGAAACATGTAGTTAAATCTGTATTTGAAGTCTTAAATTATAAATTTTTATAGAAAACACAAACTGAAAAGATCAAAAGGAACCCTCATTTAAAATGCGTTAAATACAATCTTTATGTCAGCGTTATAACTGCAATGTGACTCGTTTGATATAATTTAAATGTGGCGAGTGTATCAGTTTAAAATGTGTACACTACTAGTGAAAAGTTTCATAGGAAAGCTAATGTACAGACAAGTCGTAAAAATTAAAAAAGACAGACAAAATTAATATTCCCTCTCTCTAGTATTAAGTACAATACAATATGGCGTAGATTTTAGCCTCTTTAAAATATATCCTTTTCTCTAGGTACCTCTGCTCAAGCTCTTGGCATTCTGGAGATAAGGCAGTGTAGTGTACTCCGATAAATCGGTAAATTATACCACAGATCTTCAATATTAGATTACCACAGTTTTCTCACTTTCCTGTCAAGTCCTTCCAATAACAATTCAATGAGATTTAAATCAAGTGATTGACTTGGCCAAATCATATTTGTCAGTTACTCACATTGCTCTTTTCTGTTGATATACCCTCTGCGCAACAAAGAAGAACATTTCGGATCATTCTGCTGTTGTTGAACAAACTCACAAAATAAGTCTCTTGCCAGGTAGATCAGCATTTTCGATCAGTAGCCTGATATCCCATCTTCTCCTAGATCACCAACATTTATCACCTGCAAGACATCCCCACATCATAATCGACCCTCCACCATGCTTCACTGTTGGCATCACACAGTGACTCCTTATACGTTCTCCAATAAATTTGAACAAACCCTCTACGCTGACTTCCAATCACTTGAAACTGAGACTTGTTCGGTAATATCACCTTGGACCATTGTTGAACGCTCCAGGTTTTATATTGCTGTGTGACTGCACTCCTTTCACCTTATTTTGTTTACGTAATATAGGTTTCTTGGCCACTCTGCGCCCCTTTAAACCTTGTTCACGACAGCGACGTCGGACGCTTGAGACAGAGTTGGAGCTGTTCGCATACTAATAACTTGCTCACGAATTTCAAGTGTTGTAAGAGTTCTGACGCTTCTTCTGTACACCTTAACTGAACTACCTTACTGAACTAACCCTACTCGGTTATTCGGGGACTTCCATATGGAGAAACACTTGCACTGGCACCCGTTTATTTGAACCGCAGCAATATAAACACCACTGTAGACTGGACTACAGCAACTTCTCTTACTATTGTCCTCTAAAATAGCCTTCTTTATGTAGAGCTAAATTAATAGCGCGTTTTTCAAATTCAATGTCATTTTTCGTCGAACCCAAATGACATCACTGTCGACGAGCCCTTAAATACCACTGACTCACTCACTCACTCACTCACTCACTCACTCACTCACTCACTCACTCACTCACTCACTCACTCACTCACTCACTCACTCACTCACTCACTCACTCACTCACTCACTCACTCAGCCACTCACTCACTCAGCCACTCATTCACTCACTCAGCCACTCATTCACTTACTCACTCTCATTCACTCACTCACTCAGCCACTCATTCACTCACTCACTCTCATTCACTCACTCACTCACTCAGCCACTCAGTCAGCTACTCAGTCACTCACTCGCACTCAGCCACTCAGCCACTCAGTCACTCAGTCACTCCTCCTTTCGTCCCATTAGGAGGTAATATGGTATGAACCTCTTCAGGAATGCTAACAACTGCTAGATGCCCACAGTGTACTGTAAACTAATGCGAACTGCTTGCTACACAGACTGAGGAAGGATTGAGGCCTATTCGAATTGAAACGTCATTGGCAAAGACACGTCAGTGTAGCTGTGTGGAGACTCAACACTGCTCTGCGCGGTGAACCAGTCAAATAACCAACAGGAACAGCTAATATTTACATGTTTATACATATTTTATTACAATACGGGGATATGATGGAATATGGAAAGCGAAATTCCTGTTTTATCCACAAATCCATAGTTGTGATAGGGGATCGAAAACTTTTGACCGGTAGTATATATTGTGCATTCTCTTCTGAATTCCTGTTTATTTTGTTGCATTTTTATAACATGTTAAACGCAGAGATAGATAAATATTTACACATCATCATCATCATCATCATCAATCACGGTATAAGCTTTGTGGCCCGTTCCGACTTCAAGGAAATTGATCGGACCATCTCATTCGTGGCCTGCCAACATTTCTTCTACCTACAGGTTTATACTTGTATACTATTTGTGGTGTACGGTCTTCGGTCATTATCTGCACATGATCTTGCCATTTTTTCCTGTATGCAATGATTGTTTCATTTACACTCTGAATTTCCAATTCTCTTCTTACACTACTATATTTGTCTGAATCACACAGTATATACAAATAAAATCTTTTTGGCAGTAGCTACTTCCGAGATATTATATATTATTAGTTTGAATTAGTAAACACTTCAGTCTTTCAGATGCAAGATCGTTATTTGTTTCTTTCTCTTAGTTATGAAAAGAGAAAATTTTGCTATTGCTTTTGTTATTGTATTTCCGTAACAAGTAATAATGGAATTTCTGAAAATGTTTGCTCCTATATCGATTTGCCAAAGTAGGTAAGAATAAATGGTCTAAGAATGAACTAAGAGGCTGATGTGAATGTAACGCATCAGATTTTGACTGCCCTTAAGTATACAGTATACTGTTACTAAGGTATGCAAATACAGCTTTCTTTATTAGAACCGAACTGCATATTTGAACCCACGACAGTTTGTTTGGTTAATGCAACGCCGAAAGCATTCAATGTCTGGAAATATTTTCCACGTTTGCTACGGATTCCTCGTAAAGGATCCGAAATCTAATTGAGGTTCCGTAGAAGAGCGAGGAGCTTTTGAAGGATCGAGCGTAATATGTGGTGTGTGACGTCACTAGAGCGAAAGTGATTTGTTTATCATGCACTTGCAGACGTCAAATAACCCGCTTTCCTAGAGGCGACTGTTACACTTGTTTGCCGAAGTGGAAGTATCGCGAGGAATGGACTCCTCTTGCCGAAACCGCCTCGAGTACAGCTCTGACAAAAAATATGCAGCTACCTACCTCGTAGCTTTTAACTGTGGTCTTTCAAACGGAGCCTATCTTTTAAGTTTTTAAATAAATGAATATTCTGTTAATGACGCTGCCAATCACCAGGATCATATTTTCGCCAGTGTGCCATAATTTCGTTCCTTTACATATTTATAAATCTACGATCATGTACCTTTAAGTACACTTAAAAACCATTTGAAGCCGTAGCCTTGAGATAAGTAGGCAAGTGTCTCAAAAATTGAGCCACCCCGACGACGTTTTTTGTGTAGTTGGGAAAATGATTAAACGGAACAAATAATAGCTTTCACAGAGTTGTCTGAACATAACCTCCAAGTGAATTGGAATTAATAATAATTTAAGCATCGCCATGAGGATAACTATAGATTTAAACAAGGTGCTTTCAAATTTATGCTCTTTATAGCTATTGCAATTAGTTCATATTTTTGCTACTTGGGCTATATAGTTGGAACGATTGTTGTAAAAACGTAGCGTTTTATTATTGTTATTATGTAACCAAAAAGAATATCAGGATGTCAAATGTCAATGATGGGCATTCGGGAGTTTCCGGATTCAGTCTCCAATATTGGCCTTCTTAATTGTGAGCTTTTAAAGTCGGTCCCACATGAAGCTTTACGGGGAATTTTTGACACACCCTTTCTCTACAATTGCTATTGCTTGTTTCTTTCCATGCTAAGGGTATAGTGTAAAAAGGCCGTAAATTGTGCACGCCATAAGTGACGACTTTAAAGAACCTCCTCACCTGTAACACTTCTGGGACCCCCTTGCTCTTTATCGAAGGGCCCTAATGCAGTACACCACCCATCCACAGCTCAATCATACAGGTTTCAGATGGGGATGTCTTCGAGTACTCTATAAATGTCAAATGTGTAACGCTCCTTAAGCCTAACAGCTGCTGGCTGCAATACTCCCGTGCGTTCCTGCCCTTCCTCTCCCCTTCCGGAAGTTACGTTCAACATGTCTAATGCAAAGGTAAGTTCCATTCTTTCTTTTAAGTGCTGGTGGCATGAGACAACATAATGACCAAACTACCTGAAAAATGCATGCACTTTTTAAACATATTACGATAGAACAGGTGTCTTTGTTCTGTTAATCTTAAATTTGTGGACCTTAAAAAGGGGAAAAAAGGCTTGTATTTATAAAGTTTTCTATAAAATATGAGAGGGAGACCTAGCTGTGGAAAGTATATTAATTTTAAAATTTGAATTAAATAGGTTTTATACAACCTGAATCGTCTATGTATTTTGTTTTTAAGCTGGAAGGCTGTAAAATTAATAATATATTATATCTGAGTCAGTTGGAGAATTTAATGTCATGTCAGCATGTTGGCCATAATAGCTCAGTGGTTTAGATTAACCGGGCAGAGACCGGGAGATTTGTGGTTCAAATCCCGGCTATGGCATTGAATTTTCCAGTCTGGCTCTACTCATTCAAATAATGCTTTTGTTTTTGATGACTGAGTATTTATATTGCACAAATACATTAATTACTTATAACTGAAAATACAATACTGCAAGCTAGCCAGGGAAAGCTAGACTCGACAGAATGGGCTCGAACAGCCAGTTTATGGCTGCTAGTTAAGAGGCAGTTCCAAATTGCAAGCCTCTACGCCATCTGACCGCTATCGAATATGCACAGTCCCAGAGTCGTCCTGTAACATATGAGGGAGAAAGGGAGGGAGAGAGAGGGAGAGAGAGAGGAGCCGTGGTAAAATGTACTATTCCAGCATTCGCCTTGGCGAACAGGGAAAATTCCCTGGCCAATGTGTGCTGCCGAGAGTGATCGAACCCAATACCTCCCAAATATGAACTGGCAGATTACTGTGGAGTCATATAAGATATCACTCTGTTCCACTAATACAAATGTTTTGGATTTTTCAGAACCTTTAATTCTTCTCACTGACTACATGCTTTTATTCTTTTTTAAAACTTTTGAGTGCAATATATCATCATTTTGTTATAACTATTCTTTGTGCTTTGCTATGAATTAATTTATTAACATAATTACTTTTCTGCAGAAACGGCAAGTCAAAAGACTGAAATTGTGTTGAAATAAGCTCATGATCTACTCAATTGACGACAAATAATAAATTACATGTTATCCAACATGGCGTAATATTCATATTATATTCCTCTTACTTTAAGGTGATCCTAGCTATTGTAACCTGAAAGGCACTTGGAAGGTTTCTAATAATTTTTTCTTTGCTTCTGGTTAATCACGTTATACGGTTAAAATGCATTACTAATTACGATTGACATGGAAGACAAAATCGGCATGTCTGAGCTGTAGCTACGAGTTCAGAAAAGTGGTTCAGACTTTTAAGTTCGCACCAAGAAAAGTAATTAATGTAGAAATAATTGTTCATTAAACTTAAAAAATTCTTCTAATAATAATTTCCAAATTTATACTTCATCATTTTTTTTTACTTTCTATCACTGCTATTGCGGGATATTTGGGTTTTGGGTAACACATTTCTTCTTCCCGCTACTAAATGCTGTATGGTCAACTAGGTGCGAGTTAAGTCAAAAGAAGTGTGCATATTATCTAAAGGTTGCTTGTATATTAAAGAGTGTTATTATGTGTTATTAAAGAGAGTTATTATGACAAATTTACCTTCATTTGTGTGAGTGTTGCATAACTTAGATTAATTACTTTAAAATTTAATCGTTTAATACATGAAAAAGCGAGCTTAACCTGGGGCATACGTAGTAATTCTTCGATATCTTGTGTTCTGTTTATTGAAATCATAAACGAATCTTACATTTTTCACATTATCATGTTTAAAATATTTATTTGTGCAATCGCTCTTCTGCTATTAAAATAATTATAAAGTAATGGTTTATGTTAACTTTATCTTGCTGAGATTTTATAGAGTATCTTACAAACATTCATGCTGATACATCTTTTTTAAAATCTATCAACACAATTTGTGCTTGAGTAACTGCCGTGATTTAAAATACCTCAGATAGCTAACATTACAAATATGAATTTATTAAAAGTTCAAGAAGCAGTGGTTATGGTCGATTTATTACATTAGTTTGTTTCCCAATTGGAAGTTGCGATATACTTGTGCGATAAGAAAAGCAAGTAAATTACTCAAAATAAAAATAATCTAATCAATGGCGAATTTTGTAAAACTAAAAATAATCCGTATTATTAAAATGATAAAATGAAAAAGCTTTACTTACACTGTTGGTTTACCATTTACCAAAATTTATCGGTAACTATCCATGAAGACAGAGCTATACTTAGAACACTCAATTTGTTCTCTTAAAATTATTTACTTTTTGATTTCTATAATTCTTAGAGTTTATATGTTAGTAAGGTTTCCTTGGTCTAAGGTCTATGGATAGCAGTGACTTTCTTTCTGATATAGCCATGCATTTTATTATAATTTTGATCAAATTACTCTATCTGGTAACAAAATCGCTATATACATTTAGTAGAAAATTCAAGAAATACAATGTCGCATCCCAAAAACAATTAGTATTCGATACATAATTATTTAAAAATATAGCTGTTGAAACTAAATATTTAGTTACTCGTACGCATTTAAAACTCAGAGTTTTTATAATTTGTCATTGATATGAATTAAATTAATAAACTTTAGGGTACGTTTAATAACTAATTGAGGCCAACAGATAGGATAAGGAGCATGATTTCTTCCTGTAAGTAATACTTCGTTTACACTTTTGTTTCAGAAATTTCCTGTACTATTTTCTGAAAATTTGTAACTAGTTAAAAAAATCCATGGTGGGTAAATGTGCAGAGCTGCAAAGATTGCACCATATAGTAGCATTTTAATATTTTAAATTTATAAACATCATATGAAATACAAAAATATATTTAAAATTGTTTGTAAAGAGATTTTAACACGTTATGGTCATTCTAAAGTGCGGGTTTCTGCTAAACTTTCTACTAACCTTCGGAGATTTATAATATCTATTCAAATACACAGATGTAAAATTATGTAAAAGAAAGTTTCTAAAATGACAGCTTTATAAGGCAAATAAAGCGCAAAGGTATTTCGAAGTTTAAAACAAATTCCTCTGATAGCAAACTCGAGTTCGATTAATGGTTTATTTAAAAATATTTTTTGCTCGTCAAAACTGAAAAGGTAGAGGGATCTAAAGCGATAAATAAAAATAATTAGTGCTACTTATATTTAGTCTTCTCCCTTTTAAAAATTTTTAAACATTTAAATCCTAAATATTTCTGAAATTTTAAAAGCAAACTACTCGTAAAGAATCAACTAGCAGCAAAACGAAGCCAAACTGAGTTAAATCTGATTTTGCCCCAGAGGGCTGTTTTGTTAACCCAGTAATCAGATCAGTTAATGTGTTCGGTAATTCACAAATACACACAGCATGCTATTCCAACTTTGTAACCGTCCTATAAAAGAGGTTTGTAGCTGGTTGAAATAGGTTTGACCTCTCATTTCCCAGTGGACCTGCAGTAGCACACGCAGTGGTCAGGGAGTACAAGGGGATGAACTTTTGATGTTCTCTGTACCTCTCTCTCTCTCCCCACAGAGCAGGGTGTTCTTGTACACTGTTTGTTTGGGCCCGAGCTGCATGCATGGATAAGCAAAGCCTACATCGTTCGTTCGAAACACGGTTAAGGAGAGAAGCTTCTACTTTGATGCTGGTAAGAAGGTGGGGTGAAGTATGTCTCTCTTCCAGTAAATGGATCTGTGGTTATGATGCTGCTGCTGTGCTCCTCCGTCATTTCGTATCAACAGAAATCGTTTGCTTCCTGGAAGCTCTGCTCAAATGACGTTATTAACGCCTTAACAACAAGGGCTTTGACATTTTTGCTGTGAACCTTAAGTTAAGCTAAGAATATCGCCTCCTTAAGACGGTAAACATAGTAAAATTATACACAAGGGTGATCAAAAAGGAAAATACATATATTTTTGTAATTTTTAACTTAAAAAGCCAGGGGAATTAGCTGCCCCTTGGATTTCTTGTTTGCACAATTTGATCTGAACATGAAAACGTTGGTTTTATTTGTTAAAATATTTCTTCTTCTGTTCATACCATTTTTGTAAGATACTTATTTTTCCTAATATTATCGGTTCATTGTTGAGCCAGTGAATAATTTAAAGAGCGAAGGATTGTCATTGAACTTAATATAAAATAACACAAATGTCTTTTAGAATATTTCAACAATGGTATCCGATATTCGAATCATTATGATTCGAACATGGTTGCAGGACAGGTATTTAATTTAACTAAATTTTAAAACAATGAATATCTGAAACAGTTTCTACGGCGCATTTGTATTTAGTTAATTCAACCCAGCTGTACAGACATTGGCCATTTTCAATATCTACTCAGATTGGAGAAATTCATTGTTCAATAAGACGTCTTCAAATTAAGAACCAAATCAAAGACTTCTCTTACAGTAAAGAAGTCGATTTGTCCTGCAGAAAACGGAACTCATAGTATAAAAATTAATAAAGAAACACTCATTTCATTCTTACAAATAGAACAGTCAAAGATGGCATTTACAAATAAGAAATGGTTTAAGCTTCTGTCCAAAGAATTGCAGAATCCAGACACCATGGAATGACCAACGCAGATTTAAAGACAAAAGCTGTATATAACAGTGTGGATGTTTGTTATACTAGTTAGCCACCTTACTGTCTTCTAAGTCTTTTGTTTGGAAAGCAGTTGCCCGTGGAGGGTACACATTTGTGCAGTAATCTCAATAACGTGAGTGTTGGAGTGAATGCATCTAGTGAAATTGGAAAGTAAGAAGAGGAACGGCTTGACACTGAAGTGTTTTGGACGTCAAGTGAATAATTTTAAGTTTTAATTCATATCATCTGAGTCGAAGACTTTTGGTCGAAATATTTATTTTTATAATTTAATTACTAATTTTGTAAGTAATAGAAAAAATATTATTTCGTGTAATGGAATTAAATTTTGCTGATCTCTCAAACACTTAGGACAGTACAACAAATAAAAACATATTCTATATAAGTATACCCTTCATTTCACACAAAAATAATTATTTTACTATAAAATTTTCCAAGCCGTCTCGAAGCACAGTTATAGTGTTGCTGGATCAGTTTGAAGCAACCCCGTTTGGTTTGTCGGCACCAGGATTAGAACTGTTTTCACTCTTGTGAGGCCTGATACATATTAGGTTGTCTCATAAGTGTCGGTTTTTTTATTTTGGTGCTTTGGAACATTTAATGTTTTTTTTTTTTTTGTTTGGAAATGGGATTTACAGGATGCTATAGCTGGTGTTGCGTACACTGCGAGCATACACCATTCCTCAGTTGTTAATAAACAATAACAAAATGGAGACAAAGAAGTTTGAATTAGGGTCCTCCTAAAACACTACTGGAAAAGCCACTACCGAAGATCGAAGAATATGTGAAGTGCAAGGAGAAGGCGTCATTAGTGAGCCATTGGCACAACGATGGTTCCAACGTTTCAATTATGGAGATGAAAACACTGAAGAATTACCACATTCTGGAAGACCCAAAGTATGGAATATTGAGGATACACGTCAAGTTGAGCGAGAAAATCCTCAGGACTTTCAGAAGAATTAAGCGCAACAAGACATCATACATCACCACAATAAGACACGGAAAATCATAGAGATCTGTACCTCGTGAACGGACACCTCAACAGGCATATACAGTGTGCATATCTGTTGTCAGTTTATCTGTAATCCCAAGGATGATAGATTCGTCAGAAGAATTGTCACTTGTAATGAACACTGGGTGAATTACCGAAACGCCGAAGCCTCGAAACAGTGGCTTGACTCCACCAACCTTCCAAAGTCGTCGTTAAAAATAACCAGTTCGGTCCAATAGTAATGTTGTGTGTCTGGTGGAGTTTTGAAGGTGTGATTCATTGGTAGGTTGTTCCAAACGGCCAGGCCATTGATGCAAATGTTTATTCTCAGCAACTGGAACGAGTTCATGAAATCGTGAGGTGGATGTACCCAGCATTATTTAACCGAAATAGAGTTCTATTGCAGGACAATGCAACACTCCCTACTGCAAGAACAACCATGGAAAAAATTGGGCCTTGGAAAGAAGCGCACTGCCACTATAGTAGCCTCGTCCATTGAATTACAGACGACATCAAAGCTTTCCCTTTTGACCTGTTCTCCACACATGTAATCAGTTATAAGGGTTTTCCACCGTTAAACATATGGGTGGTCCTTCTTAATACGTTCACCAAGTTAGAGCGCTGTTGCAATATTTTTCTTGTGTGCTCAGAAATTATCTTAGACTGTGCAAACGTGCTTCCTATGTGTGTTGATTAAACTTATATTTATAGAAGTTACATAGTGTTTTACTTAATATAGTTTTATAAATATGATAGTGTCCAATGGTTATTGGCGTTTAGTACTTACGTAGTTTAATTAAGATGTGGAGACGGTGGGTATCGAACCTAACATGGATATGCTAACATGGATTTTCGTTCATACTTGTAATATATATCTAACAGTATTTCTAACCTTTCTCGAGTTCTAAACGTTTATGACTTATTTAATTATTATGCGGAATGTATGTTATTAATCATTTAAATTGTGTTTAGCAGGAGACCCCCCCCCCCCGGCCAAAAAATATACACTGCTTAACTTTATTCGAACTTGTAAAATTAGCAGACATCCTTGTAAAAATCTTCGAAAATTTAAAAAGAGTAATAGTGTCCTTAATAGTTTTCCTTTAATTCCTTGGTTCGCTTTTTTCTTTTTTTCTTCTTTTTTACCTTTGAAGTATTTATTGCTTTGTTAAATCAACAGAAATGCACCAACTGTAGCTACCATGGAATAAAAGAAAATGTTTTAGGATAAATAGGCTCACGATTGCAATAAACAAAGCTCTAACGTGAAATCTTTGCTTATAAATTATTATTAAATACCAGAATATCAAAAGTGCTTTTTTAATTTGCAAGTAAATATCCCTCGCAAATTCATGCACACTTATGCAATTTATCCCTTTAAAATTGTAACGATGTTTCACTAAACTTTCCTTAGATATTATGCTAATAATACGCATTTAGTTCTTGTACGTAATAGAAGTACTAATACCATAACAGCATAGGTAGTATCTCTTTTCAGTTATGTTATAAAGAGTTGTTCCTATAGTATTATTATAGGAAACATTAATCATTTAAAATTTATTTGAAAAGATCATTGACGACTTCTTACAGTGACTTCTGCTTTATTTATTTATATTTTGCCCCTAAACGTTATTTTAAACAACGGCAACCCTGGTATTCTCAGCTGTAAACACGTGCCTAATATTCTTCACCTCTGACCCCGGTAAGTGTAACCTAAGATGTTTATTACGTTGTGGTTAGGGGGAAGAACAGTTTTTCCCTATAAAGAGAGCCGGTTGGGGATGGTTTGAGCGCGGCCACTATACGCCGAGTTAGAACCCTAACCTCGCACCATCAGATTATCATCTTTCTCGATCCATGGCCCATTTTCTACGAGGAAGAAATTCTGACAACACTGAAGCAATGCAAGTGGGTGGCACCAAATTCTTCGCATCAGAACCCAGAGACTGGTACCATCGTGGTATAGTAAACCTTTCTGAATGATGGCTCAAAACTATAGAATCTAATGGCCTATAATTTGAAAATTAGTTAATTTCTTGTCAAAACATAGGCTATCCCTTAAGAATGGAATACAGCGTTGGTGATACCAATTTTTAAAAAAGGCGATAGAGAAATGTGTGACAACTACAGGGGAATTAGTCTTCTGTGCTCACTGTATAAACTATGCGCTAAACTAGTTGCATGAAGAATAAGTACAATACCGGAAGCACGGCTTCATGAGGCCCAAAACAGATTTAGAAAAGGAAGATCGTGCACGGATAGTATATTTATAATTCAACAACTAAGTGAAAAACACAAAGAATTTAATGTTGACATATTTATGCTTTTTGTTGACTATGTTAAAGTCTTCGATTTCGTTTTAAGGGATAAACTTTGGATAGCGATGGAAAATTGTGGAATACCAGCACATTTAATAAGGACTGTACAAGGAGTGTATAAAACACAATAGCAATAATAAAGAATGGAAGGAAAACAGAAGCAGTGGACATAAATAAAGGAGTACGACAAGGATGCCCTCTATCGCCTATACTCTTTAATATCTATATTGATAATATGGTACAAGAATGGCAGCAAAGTATAAAACATAATGTACTGAATGGAAACATAATTTTAAATACAGTATTATTTGCTGATGATCAAGTGATAATATTCCACTCAGAAGATGACATGCAAAGAGTGGTATATAGTTTAAACAACATAGCGGAATCATATAACCTTTCAACCTCAGAACACAAGACTATAATAATGGCTTTTAGAGTAAAGAACAACATAATAGCAAAAATAGTTATAAGCAATAAAATAATAGAACAGGTTAATAGTTTTAACTATCTAGACTACACAATAGCAGTAGCAAATAACAACAAGGATATAGAGGTGAAATTAAACAGATTCAATCAAATGTGTGGGACTGTAATAAGAACGCTGAACAGGAAAACACGAAAGGACACACAGTTGAAATTTTATAAGATAATGGCAGTCCCAACGTTAACATACGGTTCCGTAATATGTACACGGCAAAGAACCAACGCAAACAGCTAGAATCGGCAGAGATGGGATTTTTGAGAAACGTGGCACGTTATAGAAGATTAGACCACGTACGAAACGAAAAATAAGAGAAAAACTTGGGATTTTTAATTTAAACAGTAAGATAATAAAGAAAAATGAATGGAAAAATCATTTTGAGAATCGACGTGGAACGACTTCCAATAAGAGTTTTAGATTATATGGAAAGAGATGTGGGACGCCGAGCTCTACGCTGGAAGGATCAGTAGGCTCTTGAAGAGAACGGAACGGGTCACAGGGCGCAATCCTTGAAGATGATGATGAGGATGATGCTTGTCAACATCAGGGAGCTATCAGCACGGGTACAGGGGGGTATGCTGGGTTCGGGCTCGATGCCAGTCCGCTTAAAGCTACACCTTTTTCGAGCGCTGATAATCCCACTCATGTTGTACGCCTGTGAAATCTGGGGCATGGCTGCAGATAGCTGGATAGCATACCTTCAGCGTGCACAGAATAGAGGACTCCGATCCATCTATTCTGTGGGCCGTTCTTTGCCCGTGACGTTGCTTCACGAAGCTTCTCTTTTCCCATACGTGGAGGACGAAATTAGGCGCCGGGCAACAAAATTTTACGCTCAAATTCCAGCTCACAGAAGCGCCCTGGTTCGGTCTCTAGGAGATTACGACTCTGCGAGACGCCGCTTCAGGCTTTACCGGGTAGTCGGTGTGGCATACGGGCACCCGAGGTAACAAAGGAGTTAATCCATACAGCAGCATAAGCTAAATTTCAAAATCTCCAAATGAGCTGTTTGGCTACAAAATTTACCCCACTTTAGCAAAATAAAACACTAGGGTGTACACAAAAAAGCGGTTTGGAATCCTGTACAAAATTAAAGAGGAGCAGAAAGCTACCTCAATAAATTTCCTCAACAAAAAATCCCACATCATCCTGTAACCATCTGAATTATCAACCTGCGGTCAGACCCAAAACCTGGGTGGGTATGCAGCAAAAACCTTCTGGCTGTTAACAGCCTGTCAGTATTCGACTTGGAATTGAACTTGGATGCTTGTTAAAACGCGTTTCAAATCAAATTATTGTTTTTCTTATAAAATGAAATTACTTATGAGACAGCATCTATAAATCGCTCACGTGGCCATTGCTTGAGTAATTAATAGGGAAGTGTGGTTTCGTCCTCACAGCTGACGATATGCCACCGGCGTACACTCTTTCCATGATGCTCAATTTGATTGGAGATAGAGGATACAGTAGTCGTGCAGCAGGCTTTTGCTTATCACATTGGTAAAATTTTAATGTGCAGCAACACATATTTTATATTTAACTAACGTAGTGAAAACGTTTGACATAAACCCAATGGTTTGTCATTGGAATAAAGGTTTGATGAAATTGTAAAGTTCACTTGGAAATATAAATTAAATTCTAGATAAAAATGCTAATAGAAATTGTTAGATGGACTTTCTAGACAAATTTCGGACTGTGTTCTTTAGTTTTGTCACATTTGAGGAGAAACTCGGTATTCATTTGACTTACGTATTGGTGAACAGACACACAAAATACTGGCTCTAAAATGCTGTTTTGGATTACAGACGACCTGAAAATGTGTGAATCTGGTAGACTGCGTTGCAGAAGTTTTGAATGGCACGTTACACTTCCTCTGCATACCTAAACCAATACTGAAGCACTTGAGAGCTGTTTCTATTACACTGTAACTCTGAAAAGCGGCGAGACTGGTTATATTCCAACGTGCACTTGAATAAAATAGACAAGAGATTCAGAGAAGGAAGGTGATAAACGAGAGTTTGCAAAGGAAGAAAGAGAACTGTGTGCGGTGTAAAAGGGGCAAACAAGGAAGCAACAATGCACAAAGAGGTTGCCTAGGGAATAGCGTGCGAAACGGCGCAAAGGCAAAACAAAGGAAACCGGCATCATCCCAGATGAACTCTTGGGCCGTCCGAATGCAGTTCAGGCATCTCGTACTTAGCAGATTCAGAGCTCAGTGCTACATATTTCACAGCACAAGAGAGAACATTTTATATCCTAGTCCATCTCTGTAGCACTAAATGGGTCATTTTTCTTTTTTGCTATTTTCCGTCAAAAGCTGGATTCCAGAATGGAACCCTCTCTACGTTAAATATTCGGTGAATTATATTTTATTTTTATTTAACTTCTACAAACTATTCTTATAGAACCTTATTTTTTGACCTATTGTATATTAATTGAAATAATTTTTGTATAAATGCTGTAACACCACTCCGTTGTAGATACAATGAAGATAGAGCAAGAAAAGTCGATAATCAGTCATTCACTGACCAAAAATGTTCATTATGTTTCCCTGGTTAACCACCTGAGCCATCCCGCTCGGTTAACCTAGGGTTACTACAACAGAGTACTTAAAAATTGAACACTTCAAACCAGTAATGAATATCTCGGAAGCTTAATATTAATAAAATGTATATTTTAAACAGATATGCATTAGTTTTGGGATGTCTGTCTCTTATCCTTTATGAGCTATACAAAAGTATACAAAATTACTTCCGAATGAAGAACTTAAAAGACAATTTAACATATACGTTTTATTGTAAGGTAATTACTTTAAATATATGATAATTTATATAACAGCATTAGACACATTCACATTACATATTGTGGTATGTAGGGTAGTTCAATTTGAGGAGGTTTTTTTAAAAATATTCCTATCTCATCTTTGGAGCTTGCTACACTTAATTTCAGATTTTCGTTTGAGTGAGTGTTCACGCATATACAAAAGTCAGAATTTATATAAACTGGGTTTTTATTCGGTAAATCTTAATTCTGATGAAATATGTTATTAAAATATTATTTATAGTATTATGTAGGTAAGTAGCAAAGAAATAACTAACACTGAAGTAAATTAAGGGGCTATTATGAATTTTAATGAATAGGAATGTACAAAATAAAGTATGCACATATATAGAAGATAATATGGTTCAGCAACACAATAATAAAGTGATCCATTTCCAGCAAAATGGCGTTTCTGCTCATTACGCATGAATTATGCCAGACTGTTTAACCAAATAACATCGAAAGCTGCAAGTAAGCCAAAGACATCCAACTGAATTGCCAGCAAGATCTTGACCCATTTCCCCTTATTTCTTAGAGATATTATTAAAAATAAGATTTTTGCAAGAATATCAGAATAAGTACATTATACAGCCATATCAATAAACGCATAAAACTTTGGTATCAAATAAATCCTACAGAATATGTAAACGTTGAAAGCACAATAGAAAAATCTACAAGAGTAACGAAATACTAAGTGTTATTTCATAAATCTTAACATATATCGTTTTAGAGGTACTTAGTGTACTTCATATTTCAATACTGCATGCCTTCCTCTGTATAGAAGTAAAAGTATCAAATTTTACAGTTTTGGCATACATACTTAGGTGTATACTATTTTTGATTTGAAAATAACACCGATTTTTACACTTCTTGGTGCGATTTACAAAATAACATTACTTTGAATTTAGCAGAGAAATGTATATGGTAAACTACCAGAAATTTCGTTTAAAAAGTATTAGATTAAATGGAGGGAAGGGTGTTTAGTCGTGAATTATAGCATTTGTACTAAATGTATTCAATAACGTCTTACAAGATTTATCAGTCAATCATCTCAAATTTCTTGAAAGTGTCAGATATTGTTGAAATGTTCTTCTAAATATGTATAAAATAAGCATAAAAGAACATTAAAAAGTTCAAAACATAAATCTAATAATACATTTGTGCAAACTGTAACATTGTGCGTTATTTCGCATATTTGAACTGGAAATTTAATTTCCATCGATTTGTTAACGGACTTTAAAAAAAATATATGAAGGAATAATCTCTGGAGTCATTATATATTAAAATTTTTATTTTTGTAACTTTTATTTCATATTCAAACACACAAGTCTGAATCCTCATATTTTAAATATAGATTGTAAGATCTTTATTAGATTCTACATTATCGTGCTTTTGTACTTTATAAAACGTTTGTAAAAGTCGAAAAAATTACAAATATTGTCATGTTTGTTACCCAAAGTGTTCGGGAGTGAATCCGGTTTCAGTTGCTTATGAGTGCTTATGTGTGACACTTATTTGAGCTCTTCAAAATTTAGAAACTCATTAGCGTAATTTTAAAGATCTCATCCTGATAAGTTGATAGGTAATTTTCAAATTAACTTCAATTCTATGAAGAAAACAAACTGTATTTTTAATTATCATTGTACGTTTTGCGCATAACGTTCTGTGAAAGATGAAATACTCTAAACCATTAGCATTAATTTAGTTAAAAAGCTTTAATTTTTTTGTTGAAAGCTATATTGCTTGTATTTTAAAAATGGAAAGTAATTCTTCTTTCACAAGATGTGTATAGAACAAGATTTGAACTAACACATTCAATGTCATAGCTGGGACTTGAACCCGGATCTTCCCGTTTCCATTCGGCTACTCTGATATAAAAATTAAATGTAAATTGTATTATGAAACCTTGACAGGGGAGCTTTAACCATCCATCCATCATTTTAAAATGACATTTTTATCATGAAGTACCTAAACAGAACATAATTATTTTCTTTATTAAGAAAATAAAAGAAAGATATAAGTTCCTAAAGTTTATGAAGATCTATACTCAAAAAAGGGAATAACTAGAATCAAATAAGGGGGTTAGCGTTGGACGTTATACAAGGTCATTTTACCAAAAAACTGTTAACCCCATGTCATAATTTTTTTACTTAAATAAAATAAAAATAAATAAAGATATGAAACACTCAGCAAGGTTATACTTTCAAAAACTAATTTAAACGGGGTAATAAAACCTTTCAAACATAGCAAACAAAATTGAATTGCAGTGGTCATTAGTTATTGGAGAATCTCATACGAACGTGGCAATGGCTTAGCTTTGCTTTGTTTTATTTATTTGCCAATTAGCACAAAATAACTTTCTCGCATAAATGAAACAGCTCTTGCACATGTTCAGTATTTACCCGCTTTGTGTTATCGGTTAACGGTTTTATAGTTTTTTTATTGAAAATGTGCAAATATATCACTCTGAAAATACACGTTATCGAACAATGCGCTCACAAGGCTTTTAGCGCTTTTGATTTGCAAGCATGGATTATTTTAAATTTTTATGATGAAATTAAACTATTAGTAAACTGTCGAAATCTGAGAATTAGTGGTTGATATAATAAATGTGCAGTCTCTAGTTAATTTAAATGCCAAATCGATTTCACTTTTTAAAATGTAAAGGGAATGCGATATTAACAGAATTAGCCTTTGATGTTTTAACGCAATATTGAAAGTGGTCTGCCAACTGCGTTTATTAGAACTGTGCATAGTGTTTTATCATTGTGATATTCGTAGATTCAAGTTGTTTGTTATTGCGTTCAAAATATTTCTACTTTGATTATTACTGAAAAATAAAGAGTGGAGTTAAGTTCTCTTACACGCGCTCGTAAGTATAACAGAGGAAATATTTTCTACAGTAATCAGAAAGTATATGTGTAGTAGGTACGATTTTGACCATCTTTCATTTTGTAATTTGATTGTTCTTTAACACTAACCGTAAGCAGGACAAGGTTTGGATAGGTACAGTCAGGCTAAAAAATTCGATGCCATAAGCGGGATTTTGAAACGGTCTCAGTCAGGTTGCTCTAATCACTAAACTACCATGACAACGTCCCAGTGTGACATTACATCTCGCAACTGAGTCATATTTTGCATAGTAAACCACCAGGAATTCTGATTTACACATGAGACGACTAACTTAATAGCAAAATATTATACTCCAAGTACGGATGAGTAGAGCCGGGATTTGAACCACGGATCTCCCGCTGTCCGTGCGGTTGCTCTGAACCACTGAACTACTATGGCCAACATGCCGATATGACATTAAATTCTCCAACTGATTTATATGTTTCCCGGTAGACCACTAGGGGTTCTCATATGCTATGAGGCGACTTACTATCCTGTAAGTACTTAAGTTATAGGCTTCACAGTTAAACCAATAAGTTTTATTCTTAGCTAAATTGATAGAAATAATCATTTCTTTCATACTAGCCGTGTGCAAGCTAAGGTTTCGATGGTTTGGATTGCCACGGTAGCTTGGTGATTAGAGCAAACGGAGAGATCGTGAGATCCGTGGTTCAAATCCTGGCTATGGTATCGATGTTTTTAGTCTGACTCTGCTTATCCAAAATTTTACTTTGCTATCACCTTATTAAATAGATAAAGTATCACTAAAGTCGATTAAACTCTTTGAGAAACATGTAGAGGGTGTTCAGAATTTTTGTGTAAAGACCAGATTAAATAAACGAAATAATCATAGATATATAACATTTAAATTACAGTTTATTGAATGAGACGAAAATATTAAGATTCCATAACCTATAGGACCATTCACAAGTTAATGCTTAATTTTAAGATTTTCAAAAATAGCTAATAGAATGTATATTTTGAATTTTCTGCTTTAGTATCTGTGTTACTTTTGTATAATCTTGAATAAGTGCTAACCATAAAAGATAACTTAAGGTAATTAATTATCTATCGATAAAGACAGAATATCATTACAAGTTTCACTGCAGAAGAAATTGCGAAATATTTGTTGTTCATACTTTAAATTATCATTTAATTTATATCTTTTCAATTATTTGTTGTGCGTTCTTTTGTTTCTCCTTATCAATGAGTGACATTTTGAAGCTCATAAATGATCTAAATTTTGAAAACAATATTCATACTTAAGCCTTTTAAATCTTCAAGAAATGTGTAATGAAGCCTTTTCTGTTGAAGTATATCTTAATTAACATGAAATGAGAGTAAAAAATATGAGTGATATCAGCAAAATAGTATAAATGTAATATATCTAGATTCTTTTTCGTTGAGTTACATAATTTGGACTTGTTTTATGTTATAAATTTCAAATGTAAGGACATTATATGACGTGAAATGCTTGTGAACTTCCAATCTATTTTCCTCCCCTTGCCTCACAGAGGTCTTCACTACGTTGACGTCGCCATGCTTCTGATTCTGAACGGTTAATTAAGTGTTGATATCATTATTTAAAACCACGCTAGACGAAAATGTATTCTGAATATTATAACACATGTAGAATAATTACTTTTTAATGAGAGCCGTACCTTATTTGTGAATGTATCATAAGCAGAGAACGTTTTACGACTTTCCACAGAATATTTTACAACTAAAAATTGTTTACGATCTAAAAGCAGTACTCTATTGGAAATTACTATCCAGATGTTTCAACTATACTTGCGATAGACATCTTCATTGGCCAGATCGAAGTGTTCTGGGGGATGGTTCAGCCGCGAGTTATCCATTGGTTGATTCATTAAGCTTCGAATGTTTCCTTGCATATAAGCTGCTAAAAAGTGAAAACTGTTATTATTTGTCTTATATTCTAGGTATTTGTTATAACGGTTGGATTGGATTATGCTACTGAGGGGACTCCGCACGGAGTTTAGTCTTGAGCTATTGTACCTATACCCCAAGGAAGCAACCCCTGGAGTAAGGATGGTGCGAGAGGAGACAGGGGGTGGCCATTCCAACGAGTCACGGCGGTGCAGAGGATAAGTTTTCTACAATTGACCAGTTGGAAACTCCCCGGCAGGCTAGTACAGCCATTGTCATATCCACCATGGTCCTGAAATGGCCCACCAGGTCGACTCGGAGACCGGAGACAGTTCTACCGAAGGAAGAAGTGTTTACCATGAGCATATCATCCTGCCATGCAGCGCCGTGATTCCCGCCGACACCTCTACCCGAAATGAGACCACCAGATGATATGATGTGAAATTCTAATGAAGATGAAATGGAGGGACAGAATATTTAGGAGAAGTAACTAACCCACCCAGCATTCACCTGGTGATTCGGAAAAAAACAACTGAAAATGTACATGCGTTAGGTAGGTCACGAGAATCGAAACAGGCCCTCCCGAAAGTGGATCTCAGACGAAACCGCCTGAGCTATCCCGCTCTGTTAACCTAGGGTTACTGCAACAGAGTACATAAAGATTGAATTTTATATGTGTTTTGGTCTGCCTCACAGATAACCTGAACGCATTGCCTTACACTTCACCGATTCTCAAAATTAGAAGTAAAAAGTAATCAAAACTAAAAACTTTAAAAAAGGACAAGTATAAAAATATAAGACGTTTAAAAATTGTAGACACGGTAAATTTAAGACAGAAACAGGTAAGATTGGCCTCCAAAATGCGGTCCATTGTGTGCTGGTAATGATAGAGGTATATTTGTTATGCATAAAAGCCGATAATAAATTTTATGTTACTAGGGTGTTCAACAAAAACCATGTTAACGCCTTTAGGATTTCCGTCGAAAGCCCGCCCCATATTTTGACTATGGAACTAGATATATTTCAAAATGAATATTTCATATATAAAAAGCTAATGAAATGTCATCAATGTTACAAATTTTGTGATATTGCACCAACTTTTTATTTTGAGTTATGTTGTTCACACACCTAATATATAGGTATATACAAAGTACAGGGGCAATTTTCTAAAAGGGTTGTCTTTGGAATTGTTGATCACAAAACAAGATTTTCAGTGAAATATTATCAAATTCTCTATGCAATACGAAATCTTGAATTACAAAAGAAAATGGTAAAAATTCTTCAAATTAATTTTTCTTTCATCTTAAATTTATTACCACTGTCAACGACATTGATGTCTGTATCCTAAAAGTAGAAAGCAAATAAGGAAAATATTTCTTATAATATAAAAGCAGTACATTCGCATTCGAAACTCTCTTTTCCTGTTCAAGCTGCCAAGGTGAAAATGGAGAGGGCACCGAGAGACAAACAAGCCTGTCAAAAACAGAAAATACGTTTTCTCCGTCTGACAGCTGGAGCAGCTTGGCTTGGTGAAATTTCAAGTTCGATAGCCTGACAAAACGTTTGGTTCGATCAGACTTTCCATTCTGCCACATAACGGAACCTTTATCATGCTTAAATTGCCTCCTTTCACTTTCATCAAAGTACGTATCAGAATCCAGTGTACCTCTTTGTCATCTACACTCCTGTACTTAACACATAATATGGAAAAATAATAGCATTCTTAAGGGCTGCTTGGAGGCTATTAAACTGATTTAAACGATTTTCTGAACTTCTTGATAAACAGGGCCAGATTTTTAAAATATTATTATTATTATTGTTTTTGTTGTTGATGTTGTTGGTGGTGGTGTTGGTGTTCCTGTTGTTGTTATTTTTATTTTATTATTTTATAATGTTGTTAATCTTATTATTGTCGTCGTTGTCGTTCTTGATCATGATCATGTTCAAAAATAAAATGCAAGATGAGTGTATTTTACAAGGACATTCCCTCTGAGCATTGCTGGGTAACAGTACTGCTAATGCTAAATCGAAGTGGTTAAAACTGGGAGTCTGCAATTCAAATCTCTTTGGGATCACCCTTCCAGACCTGAGTTTATTTTTCCTGGTGTTTCTGAGCTGTAAAATCTGGGTAATATCAGTGGAGCCTTTATTCCCAACTATGAGTTTATGCATTCAAGCACTATCAATTGTTTTATTATCGTGTATCCTACAGGTTTATTTATGTATTAACCTACAGTAAGAAGGACCCTTAAACATTGTTAAAAGGCTCTAAACTTCCTGGGTATGTAGTATAAATTATTATGTTTCAAGTGATTAAATAGTGCTGAATTCACTCCGGATGTTAAAACTTATTAGTGTCACTTCATTCTAAGAACACTTTAAACTAAGGCTGTTTGATCGTTTTAAATTATTTAGCACAAAGGAAAACTCTGTACATAACAACGTCGTGTATTTGTTTAAATGTGAAATTCATTTTTATATACTTAAAATGTAAATATTCTCAAATCCTTTGACTTTTGTGGTAAAGATAATAGTTATATCGATATAGGGACCTAGAGGAATGTATGTTCCAACTTCAGGTTTCCCTGAAAAGCGGTATAACTTATTTCTCATAGAGGAGCTTCAGTGTGCTTCAGAAAACGATTGTTGAAATTGTGAGGCAATGGATGGTATATGATATTGCAAAAATGTCGAATATTCAGGGGGGAGAGACCGGTGTAAAGTATACTCTAGACTCTTAATTATGACTTCAAAATTTTTTAACAACTGGTGTTATATATAATGAACGTGAAGAAAAAACGTAATGCCTTCATGTATACAGAATTACCTAATAAACTACCCTACAGAATAACCTAATGAATTACTTTGACAGGAATATATGTGCTTCAGTGTCCTTTATAGAATAGACCTGAATTATCTTGAATGAGTATACTTAGTCTATTGACGCGTGAATAAAAATAAGCATCTGGTTTTGTAACACTTTATAAAAATGCGGTTCGTTGCAAACTGCTCTCTGTTTGCGGGAAATGTGTGGTTAAGATTGGTTTAAAGATATTCATGTTTAGTTAGGAATGCTCATTCCGGAACTATCTTACTTTCGATATTGAAAGATTTTGTTCACCCCTTAGAATAAATTATCAGGAAAATGTTTAGATTTCCTTTGATTTTCATTTCTTAATTTGTCTCTTTGCTTATATCTTCTAGTTTGTGTGTACTGTGATGCTGTGTACTAGATAGCTATTTTATTTTCCTCCAATATGACTGAACATTTAACAGTTCTTTTAACGATTTAATGCCACAATCTTACAATAAAGGAGCCACATATATCAAAGCATTTTTATAAGACCTGCTCGAAGAAGTCAATTGCCGTCAGAAATCCCCCGTACTCTTCTTATAAATTGATGGTAAAAATGAAAACCTTTAAAAATTACAGGCACAATAAATTTAATACAGAAGAAGAACGTCCATATTTTATTTGTTTTAGCCAGCATAAAGATTGGCCAAATTCGTATGTAGCTTGATTAATTGAAAAGATAGCTGCTTTTACTAATTTTTCAGTTTTAGTATAATTTTCACATCAGGTTACAGCTGGGGTTTATTGTTGTAATTTGATTTAGGAAACCTTTTACAGATTCAGATACAAAATCTCTAGCTAATTCTTTGTTACCATTTGGTTATGAGGCATGGATCACTAAAGCAGATTCACCGAGAAAGGCATCAACAGAAATTAAGTTATACGAACTAAGTTTACAAATTTCAATATGTAATAGCATGCACAGCATTATTTTAGATACTTTCCCATTAAAATTTCTACTATACGTAAATCATCTGAGGGAACCAGACAAGACCACATCAAAAATTGCCCTAGTAAGAAACCAAAACAAATCTTGTGCCACATAACTCGTAATATAATGTCTTGGGCTACGATAGCCCAGAAGTGGATACGTTTTCCTGATTATGAAACGTTCACACACATGGAGAACGGAGAAAGAAAGATAGAAAAACAGTAATTCAGGAGATAACTGGATAATCGGGTCTAGTAAGGAAATAAATTATGGAAACACATTTGAGCTCGAAATCACAAGCTGATTTGGTACCATATAGCTGAAGAACGACTGAATCGATTGCCAGAAAATCTAATACAGTAGAATTATGGTCCATTTAGCTTAGCTATATTGTACATAAATTCTGCATTACTTCCTTCCAAAAGGTGGAGTTACAGTGGAAGTAAAAAGCTAAAACATGCGATGCATCATCTTATTTCGTAGTGTTTCTATGTTCTCGTTACTCAAGAAAATCAATTCATTGAGTTGTCATAAATGTTCATTTAGAAACTAAAACAGGTTTAAATACTTATAGAATACCAGATCCAGTACTCGGTTTTTGATGACAGTTCAGTTCAATTTGTGTTAAAATAATAATGAGTTACAGCTTATGATTGATAAATTGTAAAAATGACCCTTTTATGGGATTTTGTATACATTGCATTTATAACTGTATTAAATATATTTTTTGATGTTCAGTAAGTATAACGAAGAAAGATATCCACTGCAGAGAATAACTTATTAAATATAACATATAATTGCGCAATAGCCTTTTCAGGCGATTGCACTGCTTTGATAGGACTGCCGCCTGTGATGCAATATAATACAAATTAAGTATTCTAGACAATACTTATTAAGCCTTAATATACATTAAACTACCAGCGTTCCAGCATACCGCACCTAAGAATTCAGGGAAGCAGTAAGCTCACAACATTCCATTCCTGTTTAGCACTCCGTTGATAATACATTGCGAATGGAGGAAAAGAGTGCAGCGTATGTGTGGCTATAGCCCGGTTGATCTGTTTCACGATAGAATAGGCTATTCATAGGAAAACTTTCATCGTTTTAATTTTGTGCCCTTAAGGATAACTATCTGTAAATTAATAAAATCTAAAATTTTGGTTGTATTGATTTGAAACATTAACACAATTATTGTGGTTTTGACAATGATTCACAGAGCAATTTTCAGACCTTTGTCCAAAATAGTTATTGTGATATTAATATAATTATAGTGTTATATTGTTATTTAATTAAACTGTTGCACATGCTGCAATTTTAGTTTTATAAAAATAATACTTTGCAGTTACACTCATAAATATATTATTAGTAAATTTATGATATAAAATTTGAATCTGATCCTTGGTTTAGGATAAAAAATTGAATTATCCTTTTATTAATTTTTGATATTTGCTTGTGAGCTTTGTTATTTAGTCGCACAAGCAGTAGGGACATAATAAAAATCATCTCATCAAATTCCTTTCTTTTACTATTTTTATCAAAGCACAAAGATTTCCAAGCTTATATTTTGAAAGCTGCATCGTGTGGAGCAATTTATGTTCTGAAAAAATGCTGAAAATTAGAAACATAAGAAAATAACCAAAAAGGTGACAAGCACTGTGCCACCTTACAGCGACCCACTCAAGTAGTCATATGCCACAATTCTTAAAAGGTCGCATGGAATTAAAATAGGAAATTTAAGTACACGGATTACTATATTTAATTAGGAAAAATCAATTTTTTATAATATTTAGCACTTTTGACCAATTTTCACTGATGGGGTATCCTTAAGCTTCAAAAATTCTGCAACATTGATATTCGCTTCGTTCCCATTGACCTTAAGTTTATTCACAAAGCTATATTAACCTAAAAGTAGTCAACTAGAGAGTAATTTGCTGATAAGGATTTTGGAAACACAAAGAGCTAGAGACAAGGACATTCTGAGAGAGGACCTGAAAGAGAATCTTCAGAATGTTTAACCAAAGCAGTACCATAAGTACAGAGATTTATTGCACACTGACTGTCGGTTGAAAATAAGATCTTTCCAATTAACTATTGATACAAACCCTCAACTACTCATATCAAAATACTTTTACTACTATTATACCTATATACCTATTATGAAAAGCTGTATACCTCTTAATAAGAGATACTGAAAGGTTTAGATTTTGAATATCATGGAAAATATCTATGTATCCCATAATATATAATTTAGGAAAACAGACCTCTCCCTACTCATGTTATTTAAGGTTCCAAAAGTGATTTCATTATGCTTTTCGTTGGAGGCTGAAGCAGAAACCACAGGTTTCCGAAAGAAGAGTGTAAGATAGGGATGATAAAATTATATAAATGATTAATAAGCAATTGGGAATATATGATATAAGAAATAAAGTCAAAAGGAATATTTTAATAGCAATAACGTGTAAATGAAATAAATTTAGGGAAAAAGTTGCCTTAAGTTAGAACGGGCAGACGAGGCCGGGTACGTAAACAATAGGACAATAGAGACCCAAAATTCCTTCGCCAGCACGGAGCCAGAAACAATAACGAGGTTTAAGGTAAATATGTAGAGGCAGGATGCAGTGCCGTTATAACACCAAGGGGTCATACGACTTTAGGGGGTGGGCCCGTGACTGCTGCACAGTTGAAGGTGAATGGAAATGATCAATAAGGTAAAATCGTAGAAATAAACTACCCCCCAAAAATGTGGCGTAAACCACGTGATAGGCGTGAAATAGAGAACAAATAGAAAAGTGGTGGAGAGTAGGGCGAGGTGAGAAGCGTCACTCGGTTATATGTTGGCGGGGTAATAATGGAGTTTGATTTCAAACGTGGTGGGATTAAATTTCCTCAGAGACTAGACAACACAACCAGAGGGATAGCAAGCGAGAAAAGCAGAGAATCCGATAAGCAAGATCTGTGGGAATAAACAATATTGTGACTTTGTGGGATCGTGAAATGAAAAGCCCAATTACACCACTCAAAAATGTTCTTTATTTCCACCGACTTACAGTTTAAAACTTGCCAATTACACAGAATTACTTGCTGCACACAATTACAATTCACCAGTTCGTCCGTTACAATTTCCTTGTACTCGCGATTACATAAACTCCGTTGCACATACCAGTTACGTACAGTCTTCCGGTGCACAATCTTCTCGTACATTAACACGTCACTCACTAACACTGCCTTCTTACACCAAGAACTGTCCTCATTCACACACTAACCAACTGACTGACTGACTAAACCAACAACTGACTAACTAACTCCGTCTGTCTGTAACCCTCTTTATATCGGAATATCACGCCTTCTGGTGTTTACAGGATTGTTCTAGTAACAGAAAGATCGAGAAACAGGTGTAGAGAAAACAGGCGACACAGTCATGTTTTTCCCTGACCACAGCCTGTCACCACTACAAGACGAACGAGGAGGAGGTGTGGCTAACCGAACCTCCCCTGCCTTCCGCTGCCAGCTGCTTTCACAGGGTGTTCCAGCGCTCCCGTTACACTGCTCCCTCCTCAAAGCTGTTCGCCTCGAACAGCCCCATCGTAGCGTGCGAGGCGGTCCAGGTGTACCACCAGCATCTGCTCGGAGTCTCAGCCAGAAGTAGCGCTGCCGTAGTTTGTGAATCATTCGGTTCGCTCCCAGGTGTCCTCCTGAAGTACCGGCGTGCACTTCCTCCAAGACTTCCGGGACCTTGCTCCGGGGAAGTACCAACTGTCCTCTCTGCGCCTTCCCATCGGGTGACTCCCATACCCGGAACAGTACGCCCACTCTGGTCTTCAACGAGTCCCATTGGGCCCAGAACGACTTGTAGGTGGCGCTCCTCGGTGCGATGTCCTCCCAGGTTGGCCTCGTCCCTGCCTCCACTTCCTTCAAGAGTGGCCCCAAGTCTGCGTCCGCCAGCTGCTCCCTCCTCAGGCCTGCGCTATCCCAGCCTTCAGCAGGCACTGCCACAACTACTCGGACTGCTGCGGCACGCTCCTACTCTTCCACTCTGGTGCGCTCATGGCCGTCCTGGACCTGCGGTAGGACACCTCCAATGTAATGGTCGCCAGCGTCGGTGTCCACAATGAAGGCGCCACCCGGTTGTGGGAAACCCAAAATTGGAGCACTGCACAGGGTCTCCTTCGGGTGCTGGAAAGCGTCTTCGGCGTCCTCCGTCCACACATAAGGCCGGTTTTCCTCCGTCAGGCGGGTGAGGGGTTTTGCGATGTTGTCGGCCTTTTCCTCTAAATCATTAAGGCAGTCGTCTACTTGACCCTTCCGCTTGCCCAGATTCGCGACGTCATCCCTCACGCCGGCCAAACGTTCCTCAAACTTTGCGGCGAGAGCCTCGTTCGCCGCCCTCATCTCCGTTGTCAGTTCGGCCATCTTTGAGGTCATTGTCGTGGCCAAGTTGTTGTTAGCCGTTTCCGTCTTCGCTGTTAATTCGGCCTTCATTTCTTCCATCTTCCCGGTGATGTTGTCCTTAGCCGTCCTGATTAGTTTCAGTTCCGCGGTCAGGTTATTTCTAGTCTCCAGCTTCTCTGTTAATCCGGCCTGCATTTCTTCCATCTTCCTGGTGATGTTGTCTTTAGCCGTCTTCATTTCTTCCAGTACCGCTAAAATCTTTTCTAATGCTGCCTCCATCGTTGTAATGTTCGATGATGTTGTTTTCCCGCTTCCTGACACCAGTGTGACTTTGTGGGTTCGTGAAATGAAAAGTCCAATTACACCACTCAAAAATGTTCTTTATTTCCACCGACTTACAGTTTAACACTTGCCAATTACACAGAATTACTTGCTGCACACAATTACAATTCACCAGTTCGTCCGTTACAATTTCCTTGTACTCGCGATTACATAAACTCCGTTGCACATACCAGTTACGTACAGTCTTCCGTTGCACAATCTTCTCGTACATTAACACGTCACTCACTAACACTGCCTTCTTACACCAAGAACTGTCCTCATTCACACACTAACCAACTGACTGACTGACTAAACCAACAACTGACTAACTAACTCCGTCTGTCTGTAACCCTCTTTATATCGGAATATCCCGCCTTCTGGTGTTTACAGGATTGTTCTAGTAACAGAAAGATCGAGAAACAGGTGTAGAGAAAACAGGCGACACAGTCATGTTTTTTCCCTGACCACAGCCTGTCACCACTACAAGACGAACGAGGAGAGGTGTGGCTAACCGAACCTCCCCTGCCTTCCGCTGCCAGCTGCTTTCACAGGGTGTTCCAGCGCTCCCGCTACAATATACAGGAAATGAAAGCAGGGCTTTTCATTAACTGTGATAACTGCTGGACCCTGAGAGAGTACTCTTGCTCACCGACACGCAATACTTAACCACCCTGCTACACCACACCAAAAGGCCAACCCAAGAGAAATCCAACACCAAAGATAACGGAGCCTATTTATTAGATGATTTTAATAAATATTTCGCTATGTGCTGGTATTGAAATTCTATAACAATCAGAAGTTTCGTTAGAAACAAGAGAATTAACAATATTACAATTTCTCTGCTTTTTGTATCCTTGAAAAATTGTTTTTGAAGTAAACTATTTGCACTCATAAGGAGCATTTTCTAAAGATGCATTCGTTTTCATTTAGTGTACATTAAAATTAATTCCTGAAAATTATAACATAAAATTTAATTGGAATATAGCACGTCTTCGGTTTACTACAGATGGTTGACAAAAAAATAATATATTTTTTTCTGGGATTTGGGGAACAAGCTTATTTAAAATTTTCAAGTATGACTTTAAGTGTTTCTATGAAAAGATGCGTGGAAAGTGTTTGGGAAATTACAGAATTTTTTTTAGTAATTTTGTCTTTAAATGGAAGATTGATACACATAAACTCATTCATTTAAAATATCGAATTTATCAGGAGTGAAAAATAATCAGAAATGTCTGTTTAGTATTTTATTATGTTTGGATTTACAGTGTATGAGAAGCAGCTCTAATGGGAGCAAGCCGGACGTGAAAATAGCGTTTATTTTTGCATTACTCCTGCTTGCAGTATGTCTTGTTTTTTGTTTGCTGGCAAAAAGAAATTACTGCAGTACGTGGCAGGAACAGCTGGGATTAAGGGGCAACACACACGTAGCAACGAGATCCTGCAATTTAGTGACCAACGTGAGGAGAAACAGCACGTGGCGTCCGTTTTTATGCGAGTTTGTCATGAATGCGAGGTAACGTTGCGAGATATGATCCGTATATATCAGAACGGACACCCTTTTTCCTTTTCGCTCTTCTGTGTGGTTACCGATTCATCTCGATAAAAAAGAAATGCATTTCAAAATCGTGTTGCTCTTCTACGTTCTTACATCGACATGATATCTAGATATCCTGTCGATATTTGGATCTCTCTGTAGTGTGTGGAGCAAAGCTTCTTTCAAATAATCAACTGGTCGAATCCAATTCATGAAGTAGTGCAACACATGTATTTACCATTATCGAAAGTAACTACATATCGGTTTCTCCAAAGGAAAAGAAACTGAGAAATTAATAGCAAATATCCCTGAAGAACCACATTCGCTTTCTCGAGCTATTGTTACTAATGCTGCCTCTAATACTACCGTACTCAAAGACTGATTCCCGAAGTAGATAAGTAGATAAAATGTTGTATAGGAATAAGTTACTGAATGACACAGGTTCCATCAGGGCATGGTTCCTTAAATGACTATTTAAGGAGGATTTAATGCCTATTTAAGGAGTGATACGGACTGAGTGAACACACTTTGCTTTTCTGTAAAAGATGCCAAAGACAGAAAAAGTACTTTTGCCGTTTTGGGCATTGAGTTAAACAAGATAATCTGGTATATATTGTGACTCATAGCAAACAAAAATGGGAAAAAAGTACAATCTATGATAACAAGGACCATGAGCCTAAAAGAGGTAGATAGAAATGAAACACAAAGATATGATGTATTATAAAGACTCAAGTATGTTCGGCCGTGCCATGGCTCAGTGGTTAGACCGCTTGGCTCTCACCAAGGCGGCCCGGGTTCGATCCCAGGCGACCGCAAAGTGAGATTTGTGGTTGACAACATGGCGCTGGGGAGGGTTTTCTCCGGGATCTCCGGTTTCCCCCGCCATCTCATTCCACCGGTGCTCCACCTTCGTTTCATGTATCATCAGTGTCATCGCCTGCGGTGCCTTATGTAGTAAAAGCGGGCGTTAAACACTACACATTTAATTTTTTTTTCAAGTATGTTCCAAAGTTAATATTATACTTAGTTTTAGTTAGCTCTTTCAAGGATATCAACGGAAAAGCGGGGCGATTTCAGTGGTAAGAGTCCGACACTATCAGGATTATCTTCCCTGGTGCCCTTGACGGTTTACACCTCTGTAAAAATATTACCACTACTTGTAAAGGTAATCACCATAATAATCTTATTAATCTAAACAACACATTTAAAACGTGCAATCTTGTTGATAAAAGTAATTTTTGGCATAAGACATTGTGTAGTTTAAGTTTAGATGTTTGTCCGGCCTTTTTAAATTTATTAATTCTATAAATATATCCCTGCAACACATTTTCCAAAACAATCCCTAGAAAAGAAGCATTAGAGGTCGTTGTATTATTAAAACTAATAAAATTATTATAACTATTTCGAGAAATTCTAAGTGCTCTGTAAATAAATACTGTTTTCTGAAAAAAAATCATGATAAATGTACATATTATATAAAAGGTTTAATTTTAAAAGAAGGTAATAAAACTCAATAAGAGGAATAAAAATGAACTCTCCGAAATATGGTACGAGAATGTCTATAGCTATATAGTTAAATATAATTTATTAAATTTGTGTACATTAAATAGCATTTAGAATTGTGAGGTTATGTTTAGTGTTAACCTATATGTTCTAGATATAGTATATTATAATCATAGGTTAATGTTTGTTGTAACAACTAGTTTTGTCTTACTGATATCTTATTTCCATAGCACTGCAGTAGAGCTTTTAATTACTGCAAAGTATTCTCATGTCACAGGAGAAGTACAATAACTTTTAAAACCTCAGTGGAAAACTAAAAGGTTTACATATTTGTGTATTGGGCCAATTAAAACACATAGAACATTCTTTTGAAACACCCGATATGTTTCATTGCAGTAAGACTCTATATCAACCAAAGCAAATATATTTTGAGTAATGGCGTGGAAAGGGTTAAGATAAATTTATGGAGCTGAGTAGAGAGGAAATAGAATGAACACGAGAAAAAGACACACAACTACAAGACGTTATTCAAGTAAAGAATCCGTGAGATGTTTGAAGACAGTTTGCTCGGTTGAGGCATGTAAAATCTAGTAATGCAATAAAGAAGTATCTGTAGTAAAAAATGAAAGGAGCAAAATTGGTAGAAGCCAAGAAAGTGTGGAGGTATAACGGAAGAAAAACGAGGGAAATTGTGAGAACAAAAACAAGAAAAACCAAGGAAGATATATTCCTATTCTGCAGATCACATTCCTTGCATCTCCGTTAAATGTAGCGATATCATTTGGAAGGATTCGTATATTAAATTCTAATGGAACTGTTTGTTTTATATAATTCTTCGGCTTAAAAGGACTGCTTCACTAATACTAATGGGGAAAAAGATAAAATGAACATTATTTTAACTCTTTGTGTTGACCCAAACAAAGTATGTAAATATGCAATTTGTGGATATTTTGGAGACGTATCGCACATATATTTTTACTAAAAGTTAATTTATTAACAAAATTTAAGGAACTTTAAAGTATAAAGGTATTCCAAAAACTCACTGATGTACATAATGAAAGCCATAAACTTAAATGCTTCCAACGTCTTCTCTGAACGGTTAGATTTCTATTAAAGGTTTTATCAATAAAATGAAGAACTAAAGGTAATGTTCTGTTAACCCGTTCGATATATTTATCTTTGGAAGACGTATAACCGTCTTTAAGGTACCCAAAAAGTTTAATAAATAGACTCAATTATTTTGGCCAGTATCAACGTAGCACACTGATTCAATAGTAACATGTTCGTTAATAGTCTTTGTAAGAGACTAATTTTTTCGCTCCTCTTTCCACGCTATTGTACTTTATCTGGGTTTAACTGGTTTGAAATACTAACATAGGGCATTTGCATAAATGTATACAACTCATTTTTCTGCTTTAATATTTTGGGTATACTTTACTTGGAGTAATCTTAGTTTTGCAGTTAAGGCGAAAGGCTAATTTGACTTCATTTAACATACAGAAAACACGATCTTACTATTAACGAAATTTTGTAGAAGAATAATGCTTTTTTGAGACGGTCATCACATCCTTCATTCACTTGCTTGAGGAGAATTTGTCGGTAACCCCTTTCATCGAGTATGAACAGATTGAGATCTAACTTTAGCCAATAAGAGACACCAGAATATTTTACTAACGTGAAGTAATCATTTGACAGCAGATGATGTTTTCTGTTGTAAACGTCTTACTTGAACTACATATGCAGGAAACATTGTAGCCGAGTCACCAGTATGTAAGCGATTCCTCCTACAGAATACATAAACCTGTCTTCTGCCCAAGCAGAAGATCTTGCAGCTAAATCACGGCTGACATACTGCCGCCGATGTTGTTCACGGGTAAACCGGCAACACACCTGCAGATGAAGTTGCAGTTAAATCAGGAGTAACTGAGCCTGGAGAACACGTGGCTCTAACACGCACTTGCAGATGTTGCAGCGTACTACGAGCAATTGAGCTTTTTCGCCTTCAGAGAACGTGACCCTGCAACACACACTTGTAGAGGATGTTGAAGCAGAATCAGAGTTTTTTTAGCGCTTTCGCTTGGAAAATATGTGGACCCGCATCACACACACGTAGATGATGTTGCTGCAGAATCAGGGATAACTGAGCGTTTTCACCTGGAGAGTATGTAGACCTGCAACAGATACCTGCCGAAGATGTTGCACCTGAATCAGGAGTAATTGCGCCTGGAATAGATGTGGCTCCAACACAGACTTGCAGATGTTGCTTTTGAATCAGGTGTAACTGAGCTCTTTCGCCTGGAGCGTATGTAAGCTTGCAACACACACCTGTAGAAGAAGTTGCTGCAAAATCAGGGGTATTTGAACTTTACGCCCGGATAGCATGTAGACCGGCAACACATTCCTGCAGAAGTTGCCACAGAATAAGAGGTAATTGAGCGTTTTCACCTGGAGAACATGGAGACCCGCAACACACTCCTGCAGAAGTTGATACAGAATCAGAGGTAGGTGAGCGTTTTCGCTTGGAGAGCATGTAGACCCGCAACACACTTCTACGGAATCAGGGGTAATTGAACGTCTTCGCCTGGAGAGCATGGAGACCCGCGAATCACTCCTGTGGAAGAAGTTGCTGCGTAATCAGGGGAAACTGAACATTTTCGCCTGGAGAACATGTGGACCTGCAACACACGCCTTCAGAAATACTTGCTGCAGATTCAGGGGTAATTGAGCATTCCCCCCCCCCCCCCCGAAGAGTACGTGACCCGCAACATGTATCTGCAAAAGGTGTTACATCAGAATCAGAAAATTTGAGGTTTTCGGTTGGAAAGTATGTGGACCCGCGCCACACATTTGCAGACGAGGTTTGCTGCATAATCAGGGGTAACTGAGCGTTTTAACCTGGAGATCCTGAGGACCCCAACATACACCTGCAGAACCAGGCTTAGTTGAGCAGTTTCGCCTTGAGGACAGGTGCACCCACAACACAAATATACTTGAGTAGTTGCCGCACATATGTGTATAAACCAATGTGTTATTTGTACGCCTGTGAGTATATTGTGAAACACAACTAACGAAACTGCTGCATTACCTGGGAACTTCAATGCGTCATAATGTATCATCAGTATAGCTATCACAGGTTATTTCAACACATCTTATATTTTCACAATCGATTACATACACTTTTTCTCAATAGAGTAGCTATAGCACTCTATCAAAAATTTTCCTATAGTCCACTAGACTTAAATAAGCGCTTCAGGATATCTGAATTCAAAGAGGCCTCTATAGGAAAAGCAATTTCTACTTTATCGTTAAAAAAAAACCTTTTATGATATTCTATTTGCAGAATTTAAATGTAGACCTTGGTGCAGTTAGAATTTGGAAATCTGTACCATTTTTATTTCTCAAGCTTGCCCATTCGTATTGTAAATTATTAGGAGACCCGTTCTTGAAACTGTTTCCAATATTCTGGGGAACTTTATTAAATTGATGTATATTTTTCCCAATTATATAGATATCTACGCCTAAAAGACAGAAATTAAACATTTAGCACGGATGAATAGAGTCAACATGAAAAATTCAATGCCATGGCCGGAATTTGAACCATGGATCTACTGGTTTCCGTCCAGTCGCTCTTAACCTTTGAGCTACCATGGCCAACGTGCCTTCCTGACATTAAATTCTCCAGTTGACTCGTATATTTCCCCGGTAGACCACTAGGGGCTCTCCCGAGATACACCGTTTGTGGCGACTTACTATTGTAAGTACTTAAGTCCCAGGCTTCATCACTTAACTCTTATTATTTTAGTTAATTGGTGGAAATTAATCATTTCTTCACACTAGCCGTATATAGGCTAAGATATTTGATGGATAGAGTCAACATGAAAAATTCAATGCCATGGCCGGGATTTGAACCACGGATCTACTGGTTTCCGTCCAGTCGCTCTTAACCTTTGAGCTACCATAGCCAACGTGCCTTCCTGAGTTATGTATCTCGGATGCGAGAGCCCCCAGTGGTCTAACGGGGAAATATACGAGTCAACTGGAGAATTTAATGTCAGGAAGGTAACTTCTGTTTTCTAAGTTCCTTTGTGTCTTCGTGACAGTTTTATTACTTATAATTTTTTGTATAAAACAGTTTTTCAGAGTAATTTAATCCACATACGAAATTATATTTCATACGAATTATATGGTTCATGCTTATTTGTAGTGAAACGAGAAAGTCTTATGAGGTTTTTTGTCTATAGATTTTGTGGTTGTGATGAAAGGGAATATTGCGATTATTAATAAGTTAATAACTTATGATTTATATTTCTGCCATAAAAGGAGAGATGAGATGGATAACAGATATGTTGACTGGACTGGACATTTCTGCTTTTGATCGAATAAAAGGTTCTGTAAAGACGCAGTCTTTTGAATTGGACGTGGAGATATGCACGGTGCACTCTATTAAAGGGACCAAAGGGCTATCAAATTGGCTCTTCACTCTGGAGCGAATCAATTAGTTTTGCACTTCTCCATTACACAGAGAGTGCGTCATTTGCAAGGTGCAAGTCGGGGTAAGCTTTGACCTGCTGCTGACTCAAGTGTGAAGATACGAGGTTTTATAAAGAGAATGACTTTCATGACCACTGCTCTAATGTCGAGTAGAATTACCTGTCGAAATTTTATGTTAGGTGTCCAAGCTATCATGTAATAAAGCAGTCGCATACGAGATGCCATTAACTTGATTTCAGCTTTTCAGCAACAATTACATAGCTAACAAGATTGTACTACGAGGATGATGTTAGAAATCGTATAGCGTATGAAACTATATTGTAAATAACGAGAGATGTAATAAATCTTCAAAGTACAATAGGATATTATTAAAATTTTGTATTATAGGAATTATGACATCGCAATATTTTTCTATGTAAATTTCTTTTCTTTTTAAAGAGCTTATTAATAACAAAAATTGAATCTTCCATCTTTTAGTTATGGTTACTTTCCAGCTTCCTCAGCAACTTCACATATTTTAACGTACAAAATGGAATAAATAGCATTGTTCTATTTAAGTACTTCAAATCACATTATTCTTTAACTTCTCCCTTATCATTTTTCCTCAAAGTATTATTCGGACAAATTGATGATTATTGTATTTAAATTATAAAATGAAGTGCATTAGGCGTTAATTCTTTCACTGAATAGTAATAGAATATATAATTCTGTCAGACAATTTGGAATATTTTTCTGGTTAAGACAAAGCTTATTTAACCATGGTTCTGTAAAAATACATTAATAATTGATACCAGCGATTCATAAATAAACATCCTGGCATAAAATATCTTTGAACACTTCCTTGAATTCCTATTTTACAATTCTTAGCAATAATCATAACTCTTTTAAGATGACTTCATAAGTAACGGTTTTACATTTAAGATATTTTATTTATCAAATCCATTCTCCTCCCCCTCCTGCTCGTGTACCCCAAGAGAGTACCTGCTCTTGTCATACTATCATAATGACCTTCATTAACAGTTTATAGTTTGATTAATATATATTAATATATCAAACTGGTTAATTAGGGTCTATCTAATAATAAGTCCGAAACACGTACTATGAAGCTTAGCTCATGAAGCCTGATGATGGCTATGAAGATTCATCTTCAAAAATCATATCAGTATAGCTAAGATATAAAAAGTACATTTAGAATTGTTCAATATTTTGCTGTTGCAGCACTTTTTAATTCCTTGAATATGTACAGTCTGGTGCACGGAAAGTTTCCAATATATGGAACAGCTGTTTAGGTTGTTAGGTGAATGGCACCACGCCCTCAGTTCAAAGCCCTGACAGCGATAGGAAGGCGTGCGCCTGCCCTTTGTTTCGCGATGGTGGAGGTGAATCAAAAGCCCAGACAGTTTAAATTACACTGAAACATATAATTTAGAATACGTCTCATCGGACTTTGATTATATATCCTTGTTCAATGAGATCGGTTACTTTCGGCTTGTTATCCATATCGCTCGCTCATTTCAAACGGCATGCATAACATAGAGGACAATATATTAGAAAAGCTGTTTCATGTAACCCACCCCTTGTCCTCCCCGGTTGCCAAAACGGAATCAGAGAGCTATGACATCAAAGCAATGAGCGACGGACACAGCAAGGAAGTGGTGTTGACAATCGTTCCACTAAGGTTAAAATTCTCCTTACCCCTCCCCTTGCACTACCACCTCAGCTACGTGCCTTGTTTATCGGCCATTGCTTGCATTAATGGACTTTGATATGAACCAAAAAGAGATTGGCATAGCCAGAACTGGTGAACAACACGAATGGTGAAACGGTTATGCCAACATTATATAAAGTAACACACCAAAAGACACCAAAAGCATCGGAAAAATTCTGTGCACCAGACTGTACATACTTTGATCTTTAATACCACTGCGAAAATTATTACTCATTTTTAAGGTTTTGATAACGAACATCATGCAAGAATTTTAATTTAGAGAAACTTGCGTGGCAAGCTCTATTTTACGTAATTGTTTGCTCATATTCCAATTTACCTCTTATCCCCTTTCTGCTAATACAGTTTATATTAAGTAATTGCAGGAGGACGACCCTCCTATATTTGATTCCATAGCATCTTCAGTCACCATATGTTACGATTATATTAGATCTCTTTGATCGTATGTCAAGTTCACGCGCTTCAATTGGGCACAAGTAGCCAGCATAGAGCGACATTAATGTGTGTGTGTGTGTGTGTGTATATATATATATATATATATATATATATATATATCCATTATAAGAGAAGCCCACCTCTGTACCATAAATGGTAACGTGTCTGCCTCACGCTTAAGAGGTTCTGAGTTTGAATCTCGACCAGAGTGAGTTTTTTGGTTAAGGTCTTTTCCGGAGCTTTACCTGATCCTGAAAGATGTATGTTGGGTACCTCTAAACTCTATGCACTCTGAGCTCTTTTCAGCATCAATTCGCTCATTTTATTCATCTAAAATAGGACTTAACTTTGGAAGACGTAATCTAAACTAATTCCCTGCTAGGAGCTTACTAACGTAAAGGTAGACATATTTTATGAATTTAATTCCCGACATAAGAATGTCAAAACCATATATTAAAATAAATTATTAAATACAGAATTACAGAGTATCAGTACTAGAAGTAAACAAGAGAAAACTTTAAATAAGTGAAACATCATAAACCCGCCTTGGTAGCGTAGATGGTAGCGTGTCTGCCTCACGTTCAAGAGGTCCCGAGTTCGAATCTCGGTCAGGGTGAGTTACATGGATAAGGTTTTTCCGGGATTTTCCCTTATCCTGATAGACGAATGTCGGGTAACTCTAAGCTCCGTGGACCCCGGGCTCACTTGAGCATCATTTCACCCATTTCATCCATCGTCCTATATGACTTAACTTTGGAGGACGTAAATTGCCAAAAAAAAGCTCAAATAGTAATAGGAGTTGAAAATTTTCTCCAAAATTAAGCAAATTTTATATTTCTGAATCTTTCAATTCGTAATAACTTTCTATACTTCATTTTTACAAAAATATGAACTGTATTGAATGCAGAATATGCATTTTAAGTATACTGACTCACGAATATACAATCTCCGATGTATTCCCTGCTTCTTGTGCAATACGGAGCTCAACTTAATTGACAGGTATTGGCCCAACGTATTGCTCCTCTATGCATTGCCCCGATGCGTTAAGTTGTCAACAATTTCTGTAAAATAATTTGCAGTTCATGCCACGTTCATCCAAGGGTTAATTGAATTAAAAATGTTTCCTAACAACACGGAAAATCTATACTTATTTTCTGGGCGGCCTTTAAATGGCTAAAATATTTAAATAAAAGTACCGGATTTTGCTTTTAAAGTAATTAATATAAAATTTTCTTTTACAAAATTTTGGCATTGTCTAATCTCTGAGTGTAATGTAAATGTATTCCTGTTCAGTTTTGTTGTTTTACAACTACTTAGTTGAACAAAGCCTCATTCTTTTTTGAGCTGTATTTAAATTAACACAAGTTTCTTGCAGATATGTGTTAACTTATTTTGGCTAATTGAAAACATGGTTATGTTACAAAATATAGTTGAGATTAAATAATAACTGCGTTATGACAAGGCAGTTTAACAACTATTGTAATACAAATTTCTCTGTTCCGCTTCCTTATGCCTTGCTGCATATGGTTTAATTTACAGATAAAGCTTTAATAACCTCTCCCAAAATATTTGCTATATATTTAAAAATACATCCTTGTTTAGATATATCGTATTCACAGTAAGAAGTACTCAGTCTACTATAAACATATACATTTATTACAATAGAAATAGAAAGTGCCAGAGCTAAAGAAATGTACTACTTCACTAGACATTAAATAATATATAAAAATTCGATGCAGGTCTCCGTTTGTTTATATGGGTATTTCATGATTTTTAATGTTCATTAGAGCATTCCTTAAGTTGAATAAATTCTAAAGATACAAATTATCATAAAACAGTTGTCGGAAATGGTCCAGACGACAGTACGCAGTGGCACATTCGCTGCAGTTTCTTCTGCGATCATAAACAGCAATACTGGGGCACTTCTTGTGACAGAGACGCGGGATAAAGGTCCTCTCCAATTCATTTAAAAGCAATAGCAGCAGCAACCAACCTCCCAAACAGTGCTGCTTGCGTCTGGGTTCTAGAGAAGGAAACGAATCACCGTCCGCTTTCTCTTCTTTTTTACTATAATTTAAAAACCGTATTCCACCCTTTGGATGCCTTCCAAAACGAGATAACAGCTAGGGGTTGTCCCAATACTTATGTACAGAGCCTCATTTTTTTGAGTGGCTGGTGTTAATGGAAAGTATGTGTTCTAGTTTGCAATCAGAGCAGGCGCATCACATCCAGTGGTTTCTATTTTGTCAGGAACAAAAAACGTATGGCCCGGTAAACTTTATTGTCACTGTAGAGAAGAATGCAAAACACGACTGTACCACAAAAACCCACCCATTCTCTCCAAAGTGTCAGCCAACAATGGACAACGTTATAAATACTTCTCATCGTGACTACAAGTCTGCTGGTATGTAGTTTTTTGAGCAAAACGTGCCACATTTTTTGAGATTTAAACTAAACTCTTAAACTCATGGATTTCACTGTACATTCATCCACCGAACATTTATAAATTAATATTGCATAATAACAACTAAAATAATGTCCTAACCTTTTAAAATATGCATCACTCTCATATTGAATTTATATGTTTTGGTATTTCGTTTGTTTTTCTACAGCTTATACAGTTAGACTTAGAAAATGTATTTCTGTATATTTCACATATTTCGAGATAACATAAAATTGCAAAAATAAATTCATTACACATTTCCTTATAGTAGGTAGCTCAGATGTTAAAAAGCTGTTCGCGATGTGCTCACCTATATAATAAATTTAATAAGTATTTCAACATTGTCAGAAACAGCTGAATAGCGTAAACGATTTAAAAGAAAAAAAATTAAACGTTCCAAATAATGATAATACAAATAATGGATGTTTCCAAGTCTCCTGATACCCAAAAGGTTATGAAAATATATTTTTATTGGAAGATACATTTGTTACAGTTTTTATTTATTTCACATTGCTTACACATTATACTAAATTTTAAAATAAAAGCTTCTAAATGAAATCATTCTAATATCGTTACTTTCTGTTAAAGCATTTTATTTAAGTGATTTAATACATTAAGTAGTTTGTCGCAGAAAGTCTGAAGTAAAGTACATCAATCTTCTTTATAAAACAATCATTATTTTGTAAAAATAAATCCTGTATGTTTCAAAGTCCTTTATGTTTCCTTTACAATACATAGTTCACAACCACTAGTAAATATGCATATTTATCCAGTATAATAAATGGTGTGGATAGATTTTCAAATTGAAAAGTTCTATGCCATGGCCAGGATTTGAACTACTGATCACCTGGTTTCCGTCCAGTCGTTCATACCCATTGAGATATCATGGCAAGCGTGCCGTCATGACAAATTCTCCAATTGACTCCTGTATTGTCCCGGTAAACCACCAGGGACTCTTGTGTTCGATATACACCGTTTCTGGCGACTTACTACTGTAGGTACTTGAGTTCCAGGATTCACAATTAAACTCTTATTAAGTTAATTGATGGAAATTAGTCGTTCCCTTACACTAGACGTGGGGGAGAGTAGTGCAGTATCGGCCGGCATGCAGTACCAGCCACTTCTGTGATTTCTCTTTTCGCCTCCATGCGCTATACTCGGGTATCCTCTTCCTCTCTTCAGTCGTCTGTCTGCCCTGAGTGCTTGTTGGCGGTTAGTGTAGCTCTTAGCGCACGGAAGATATTCTGAGGCCTATAGCAGCGCTATATTTGCGATCTCTATAAACCAGTGAGCTAAAAATTTGTGAACTGAGCAGAAATAGTGACAATAGGTTCCCATGCTTTTGTATTCTACTATTCTATCCGTGGAAGTGCAATGTATAACTGACAATGTATATTGTAAGTGAAAAGAATAGCTAGTACTGCAAGACACTTTCTAGAAGCCTTATAATTCTAGCCTTTATACTTTTTATGCAATAAGGTACTGTAACTAAAAATTAAAAATCATTACATTATACTATCCATAGAACATTTCTTGAGGTAAGAGTATAATATAGTAAGATTCCGATTGGCCACACATTTGCGGAGTAAAGTCAAAAATCTTAACCCGGGTGATACTGCACTACCTTCCCCTATACGGCTGAGGTTTTGAATACAGTCAAACTGAAAGGCTGACGTTTCGGCATTTTAAGAATATCTTGTACAAAAGGAATGGAAAAAGTCATGTTAATGCAACCATTAGGCTTTACACGCTTTTATGTGGAATAGAAACAGATATTTGAATTTCTATGGCATTTTCTCTGAAAAGCTGAACTTCATGTGCAAGTAGAAGCTGCTTAACATGCAGCTTATTCCCCTGAATGTTAATCCAAAGTGCCGTATTGATTTACAAAGACACTGACTTGAATTTCGCCTCTGAGAAGTTTTTATCTTCTTGTCCAAAGAATTTCTAACTCTTATGGTGTGCTTTCTTCTGGCCCATAGGACACGTTCTGATCGTAATCATCCCAAATAGATGATCTCGGCTACGGTGGTACGTGTGATACGTGCTAGCTGCACGCAAAGTTGGAAACCGCACGATTATAAACTAGCAAAGCGTAACCTTCATACACGGAGGAAAAACTGAAGCTAAAATGACTGTGGTTGTACATGCTTGTACAGAAAAATAATTGGGGAAAAACTTGGATGCATAACATACAGAAAACGCTACAATAAGTAGGTTCAGGATAAAAATTATTTGATAAACTACAGACTTGGGAAAAAATCAGCTACCAAACAAAAAGTTAATTTCGGAAAACACTGGAACCATTCCCTGTCGCTGCATTCACATTGTACGCTTTGGAAAGGTAGAGATAGGCTGAAAAGTTTAATGATTTGAATCCCAGTTACGGCACTGAAGTTTTCAGTCTGACAGTAGCTTTCTGTACTTTGACCTACACATGGCTAGTGTAAAATAACAATTAATTTTTCCAATATACGATTTAATACGACTTTGGCTTCATTTCAAAGTTATGCCATAGATAGGGAGTTGCCTTGCGTCTTGGCCGTATGCATGATAGCCGAGCGGTAAAACGCATGTCTCGTAAGTGGACCAACATGAGTTCTAATCCTTGATGTGAATGTTTCTTCTTATTATTGTCACTTTAATAGCAATGCCTTATGTTTTTCTTGCAGGAGATAAATAATATTTTAAACACTTTCACTTATAAAAGCGGGATTTATATATTCCCACCGTTTTCAAAATACATGCAATGATATTAGAAAATTGATGTAATATTGGTTGTGTTAACACTCGGGATCATTCATCTGCTATGAATGGTGCAGGCATATACTGCAAAGTATCCTTCCGTGAGAATTTCACCTGGCTTTTGGTCACCTCCATGCTCTGCAGAATGTGGGTAGTAACAGAAAGATGTTTTATACACCCTATACTAAACTGATTTCCATTTTTATTTGATTTTACATAGGAATAAGAATTTATTTAAGCTATTTTAAAAACATAGTACAGCGTTTTACGTTTTATGTGTGAGCATAAATTCCATAAAATCAAGTAAACCTTAGCAATTAGAAGTTATACTACAATGTATGTAATACACATTTGTATTTCTAAAACAAACAAAATGAAAATCATGTCTGGGATTCGAACCTTTGTAGGTGTAGCTCGTACATACTTAAAGTTAGAGACGCCTTCTATTACTCCATTGAAAACCGGCCGTGGACACGATGTGGACTTAGAAAAATATGAAAAATTTAATGCTGAAGGAATGGTATACATTCGCTTTAGAACTAAATTACGAACGTCGAAAAATTCACTAGAAAGATAGGAGAAAATTTAGAAATGAATGGAAAAGTTGTATGTAATAAGGTAAATTACGTCAACGTTTGCTTCATTTGTGAATTTAAAAATTTAGTTATAAGGAGCAGAGATTTTGAGATTGGTTAGTATCTTTAAGCACAGATGAGATATAAGTAATTACCCCCCCCCCCCTTCCTCCACGAGAGGTGCAGAGCTGAGCGGGTGGACTTGGCTATGAGAATTTTGCTTCGGAACTGTGTTCGAATGCTTTCTGCATAGCAAATAGCCTCATACTACCTAGGCCAGCAGATCGCGCACTGAGGTATTAATAAGTTCATTGACAAGTTGCTGTTCATTTGAGGAAGTGGCACTTTATATAAATATTATGTGAAGTTTAAAGATAGCAAATCATTCGTTTCTTCCTTTATTCTTTCACTGTATCACTATCATCTTCCCAAAAGTTAAAGGCACATGGAGGAAGGCCGTACAAAAATCCTGTCTCTACGATACTTAGAACACGAGCGATGCACGTTTTACCTTCGTATGTTATGGTTAAATTTTAAGGATAAATATTTTAATATTATAAATGTCAATATTATAACAAAAAATAATTTTATTTTATGATAATGACAGTACAAAAGACTGTCTCTATGATAGAACAAGAGCAATGCACGTTTTATCTCCACATGGTTATGGATACCCAATATCCATCCATTCAACATAGATAAGCCTGAAAAATCACACCATTCTTTCCTCATAACATTTATCTCAAGTATAAATGAATAATGCACCTACTATTAAAACAGAAGTCACAGAGTTTGAAGCAGAGTTAATTTTTAGGTAGTTTTTAGAGTAGATGTGTTTTCTTGATAAAGTGAATGGCTTCGTTAAGTTGTGAGTTGAGATGCATTTAGACTTTAGTTTATGAGACTTACAAAGAAGAATAAAAAAATCAGAGCCCACCCTTCTTCCTTATCTCACTTAGCACACAAATAGACTTATTTCCTTTCTCCAAAGTAAATAAATAAATGGACGGATGGATGGATGGATGGATGGATGGATGGATGGATGGATGGATGGATGGATGGATGGATGGATGGATGGATGGATGGATGGATGGATGGATGGATGGAGGTAGGGAGGAAGGGAGGGATGGGGGGAATGAGGGAGGGATGGAGGGATGGAGAGATAGAGGAATCGCATTAAACATTCCTCTTCTTTCGCGATAGATTGACACTTAATTCCTGATTTGATTGCAATCTAAAAGAAGAAGAAGAAGAAGAAGAAGAAGAAGAAGAAGAAGAAGAAGAAGAAGAACAACAAAAAGAACCTCATTGCCCGTAAAATGCGAATAGGTGTTCAAATCTAAGTTACGTCTAATATTAACGATCTGTGACAGGTGGATGAACAGCAACTTTTGAGGCACTTCTAGATAAATAATGACAAAGATACTTGCTTTTTACATGAGGTAAATATTTATAATATGGACTTTTACAGCTACACTCCATCTGATGGAGTCATTTCAGTGCTTTATAAGAACGTTGCTTTTGTGAACATTGAACCCCTGTTGACAGTAACAAACGAAGCCAACAAGAAACATTTTTAGACAAGTCGAAAAAACTCAAGCTGAAATATTGTTATTACATTAAATTATTTTTATACACATATTTTTTCTAGTGTTTCTGATCCGAGTGCATGAACATGTCCCTCGAAGCGGGAACAAGTGATTTTTCGATCCACAAACGTGAACTGATTCATTCTTAGGGTAGAAAAATTATATTTCATGTGAACAAGGTATAGGTGAAGTTTCAAAGCTACCATATAGCGATTCACTTTCTAAATATTTGCCTATTTCTTGAGCTTCCCTAATCTCACTGGAGCTCACAAGGAAATCCGTGGGAGGGAAGTATGAACATTAAACACTCAATTTTTAGATATTTGTGTTTAATTTGTTTTATTTTTTCGCAGCTGCTGTTTCATCCCACACTTGAACACGTGCCAAAGCATAACCTCAGAATGCGGTAGTGTTACAAGAAGGGATAGAGACGACGCAAAAGCGTAACTCTAGTGGGCTGAGATCAGAAACTGCTTTCATTTAGCAAATCAGAAATGGCAAACTTGGTTTCATTCTTTGAAGCGTTAGGCATTGGCATGGTAACTGGTCCCTGGAGAGCTTATAGAATTACAGCCGAAAGAACAAGTGGCATTTGCTTGTAATTTAATCTTCTGATATCGATTAAAATATGCAACAGAGAGCTTAAGTAGTCACAGAAGAGAACATTCTGTTCCTTTGTGTCAAGAGAGCAGGAAACTGGGCTCTGAAGCGAATCACTAGTGCAGAAAAGCGTGGAAACAAGGACGTAACGTTTAATTTCCTGAGTCTCGGCGATAGCACTAACATGCACCGTTTCCTCTGTAAATACATTGAGGATATTATTCCAATTTCTTTTACGAGCTGTTAAAAATAAATAACAGCTCTGTAATAAGTTTCACTTTCCGGTGGGAACGTGCTGTAATGAAACGTTCAACACCCTCCTCGTCCTTCTTATCCTTTGGCATAAAAAAGAAACATAAAAACGTAAGAGAGCCTTCTTTAAACTGCGTTGAAGATTAAGTAATGTTACTTTCTATTCGGGAGGGAAAAAGAAATGGAACAGTGGCTTCAAACCGACACTGTATTTTAATTAAATTATTCAAAAGTTATTACAAAACAACACTAAGATTTAGCTGTAAAAGTAAAAAAGTCTTCTGAGGTTTAAGTAATTAGATAGGTCCACTTCAACGTGCAACACTCGCATTGGAGGGATTCCGGACTCTATTCCCTTCATCCCCCCAGTGTAACTTTGAGCATTTAATAATTTTCTCTGTATTTAGGTACTTAGGACACTGCTGAGATATTACAGGCCATTTTATTTCCTTGAATATAATTTATTATTTCCTCCTCATCTGTCAGAGTGTCTCTAGTGACTTGTGGCATACGACGCTACCGGATAGATGGCGCGGATGTCTCCTCAAAGGGTCACTAAAGAGCTGCTGGGTCGACGGTCATTCATCTCCTCTAGCCAGCTCCAGCAATGGAGTAAGTAAGCTGTCAGGGGCATCTGTGTATCTGGGATCTACAGCCGGCTGGTAGCCACAAGAGATCCAACTGTCTTCATACGTTCTGAAATCTATACCTAAACTAACCAATGTTTTAATATGTTTGTATGAACTGTTTCCACGTAAGGTAGTAAAAACACGCAAATAGAATAGGACACAACTATACATGATTTACATATTGACTGAGAGGTTGAATTCCAATCAATTTTTCAAATTTTATGGCATCCAATACTTTGTATTCACATTGAGAAATGCTTAATCGTAAATATTTTATAAAGCAGGTATAAAACACTTTCTCTCGAATGTGATTTTAAAATTGTTGACTTTTTGTCTCTTCTAATATCTTTCAAGCCTTACTTTGAAAACCGAACTAGATAACAGCATATTCTACTTATTATTTTAAGTTTTAAATTGCTTATAATATAATTTGGGTCAGGCTTCTCCTTTCAAACATGACAGCATGAGCGAGGGTTCAAGCCTAAGAAACACTGTTGATTACACTACCATACTGGTAGTGGAAGTAACTAGTTAGACCCATGCGTTCCTCAGGCAAAATGATACCTTGTGACTAACAGATATCAATTAATAATTGTTCCTGATATTTCTCACAATGCCAAGTTGTCACAGGTGTTATATGGATCAAATATACGCAACTAGATGTATATATTTGAACTTATGGTATTGCGTAGCAAGCCACTAATCCGGCTGACCTCCTCTGTAAAAGTTTTATAATATACTTCAATTCTTAGCTGCGACACTGCATTTTACTTACCGAGTTGCCACACAAAGACTTCTCTTTATCAGAGCTTCTAAACTCAGTGCTCTTTTTCGCATAGTTAAGTTTTGTCGATCCATTCTCCTTCGCACAGTGTCATCAGTAGAGCCCGGATTGTTAGGTAGAATATTATTTCATTTTAGGTTTCTTGTATGTTAAAAATAGTTTTCTAGTTTTTCTTTATTAAAATAGGTATTTAGAGATTTGTTTATCAGTACATTATTTCATAATTTTCCTTTTCTGCTATTTATTTGTGAGATTTATTCATGGATCTATTTCACAGAAATAGATGCACTGTCAAAGCTACTGTTTCTTTTCTAGGTTATATTTTGGCATGCCCAAATGCCAAAGAGATAAATAAATGCACAAAGTTTCTAGAATAAACGGTTTCCTATTGTCACGCAGCTCATTTTTGTATGCTGAAAACATACATACTTTCAACAGAGCATGATGTCATTGAAGCGTAAATCATTGATACAAGTGCAGCAGGTTCTAGGGGTGGCTTTCTGTATACGTTTTCCACTGCAATATTGAGCTTATGATTTTAACGTCTTCAAAACCAGGATTTCGTTTAATAATCTTCTGGAATTTTTAAGAACATCTACCTCCCATTGATCCAGGGATTTGTTTTGGCGAAATATTTTCAATGATATCTATCGTATCTTTCAGTGTCTAAGTTGTACTTCCAACCGAAGAATAGAGTTTGGTATAAAACTAAAATGTTTGTTAGGATAAGCAAGGGAAGCTGCAAGAGTAGGGCACTCGAGTGATCTCTTAGCCTTGGCAATGCATGAATCTTCTGTTTCATCTAATTCATTGTCGACATTTTTAGTGTCCTTTAATTGCTCGGCATTGTAATGTTATGCCACCAGTTGGCATAAGTGTCGGCTCAGGTACAAGAGAAGTTTCAGTACTTTCTCTTTGAACAATTGGTAAATAAATTAATCGTATCAAAAGGGGAAAGCTGATATTTAGGTTATTGTAGGTGACAAACCCACATTTGTGTTTTAAGTGAAATAAGGTTAAAACTTTAAATTCCGGGCTCTAGTCATCAGATATCAAACTTATCTACTGCTACCGTATCTATGACAGTAGATTCGCTCCCGTTAAATGTGTTGTAGTGCAATATTTTTATATAAAATCGTAATTTTTACTGAATTTTGTTAATATTCCACCTATGTATTTACAGGCAGTGGAAAACTTCGTTTAGATTTCATCATTGCTGTTCTGGCATACGCATCTCTGCAGTGCTCGTCCCCATGTCATCAATCAGCGATAGCAAATGAGGACATATTCCATCCGCAGGTAGGTACATGTCATTCATTATGAAGAACAACGCTGTGTAAAAGATAAAAATAGAACCGGGCTGTCCCTTACAGGAAATCGAATTCATTCTCTTGGAGTAGCTAGTTAGTTCTGCACGCTTGTAAATTCTGCTGCAGCAGTACCACCATTGTGGTTGAAGTTTGGTGTGGGAACATGTCTCTATGTGAAACAACGTCATTGTTGTGAATACAAATTTATAACTGGCCTTGTCGCATTGAGATGTAAAATTTATTCGTTAATAAGAATGGTATTGCTATTGTTTACGTGGTGGAATGAAAGGTGCCATTATTTTATCCTGTATTCGATAAAAATTAATTAAATCCGTAGCGGAGTTTGAATCAGCTAAAACCGTGACAGATTTATTAATCCAAGCGGCGATAGCTGGGACACACTGATAAAACATTTAATTACCATTGTCTGTCCGTCTGTCTATGCTAGCCTCGCCAGGCATGTTTCATCAGATTCTGTTTCGTTGACCAATCAAAAGATATCTTCGCAGCTTATCTAACACTGGCAATAACTTTGTTTCTTTCTTGCAAATTTAAGCATACCAGAATGTACCTGTCGGTAATTGATCTATTGTTCCTATAACATGATAGCTACCTCTCAGAATTTCTGTTTTTTGGGTACAAATATTGGCGCTGTTCTTTTATTTTGTGGTGTGCTAGGGGTGATGTAGCTGGATCATAGGCATCAGATCAATTTGCCATAATGTTCGCGTACACACACACTACAGAACTTTCATAATAATCCGCTAAAACTAGTGCAACAACAATCACATTATTTATTTATTTATTATTTATTATTATTTGGCGGTGGCGGTGGTTCTACCTACTGTGCAAAAGTAATAATGGCTGAATAACTATATCATGGAGATAATCCAAAGTTTGTCTTTTATGACAAACCGTATTTGTATTTAACTGTAATCACGACTTTTAATTTACGAACTGGATAATACAAGAAAAACACTGAATAGAAAGGTATATGGATAAAAATATTTTCCTGTATATTTAAATACAGACTTTGAATGCGTTTAAGTAAAATTTGAAAAGAATCCCTTAATTCAGGAAAATTAAGTGTAGTCTTATGAAGCGACAAAAAATAGTAAATATTTGCTTTAGCAACAACTAAGTCCCTTCAGAGTTATTATTTCGTACATGGTTTTTACTCTGACATGTAAACTGAAGTACTTTGTTATTTTGTTTTTATAACTTATTAATTATACAAGACAGAACGAACAGTATAAACTTGACGTAACAATAAACGTGAAGGGTTGTAACGATATTTAAGAAAAATTACATAAATAAGGCACGAAGGTATAAAATTGAAATATATATGCAGATATTACTTATGCATTTCTTGGATGAAATACTGTAATTGCTGTAATTGTTATATACTATCTTTTGTGATTACAGGTTTGAATAATAGAGTCCGATACAGATCCTTTTAGTCTTTTCATCTGTAACTGGTAACCGAGGTATATCTCAGTTTATGATAGCTGAAGTTGACATAAAAACTATAAAAATAATCTCTGGAGTGTCATATGAAACATTTTCTGTTATTCTTTCATTCTCCAAACTCGTGTTTTGGACTCCCTTAACTTCACAGTTAATCCAGTGGTAATAATAAAGAGTCCCCTTAGACGGTACTCAAACTCCTGGGCTGTACTTGCCCTTTTATATCTTTGTTATTAATATAACCGAATAATTCTAGCTGCATGATAATTTCACTGATATGCATGATTCTTGGGTTTCCTCCAAATTATGTCTAATTCACTATCTTTGATGTGCTGATTTCAAATCAGTAATCAGTGTTTTCCACCACGTACCATTTTTTTAAAAATTAGCATCTTTATCTAAAATGTTATAATGTAGTTCTGCTTATAAATATTTTGTGGAACTAAGAAATACTAATAATTTATTTGTTGAAATTAATACGTTTCACAGCAGTAAAACCAATGTAAGAGACAAGACTAAAATTATTCTGAAAAGTGCAAGATTTATGATGGACATAAACATGAAAGAAACACCTCAAAAAACGCGTCATAACCTAAAATTACTTCTGAAAAAGTAAAATATTCCGAACATAAGTGGCAGGTACGTAGAGATTTAAAAGTTATTGACATGCTAGTAGGTCAGTAATCGGGCTACATTAAAATGCCATTTTTATTTGTGCGTGTGATCCGAACACTGCAGAAAAAGTGGAAGCATAGAGACAGTATCATGCCAGGAGTGAAAAATATTCAAAATTATCTTGTGAACCCAAAAAATGTTCTGTTAGCATCTTCAAACATAAAATTAGGCTTAATGAAGTAATTTAAGACTCTGTATAAGAATCATAATTGCTATAAATAAATCTGCAAGAAGTTCCCTGAATTATCTGAACCTAAAGTATGAAAAGCCAGAGGGAATGTTTATTGGGCCACAAATTGATTTCTTATACCTTATTTAAAGAAACAATGACATACTGAAAAGAGAGCATGAATTGGTTATAAAAATGTCGTATAAAACTTTCTGGGAAATTGCAAGGATCATAATTAAAAACAAATATAGTCCTGTTTGCAGATGATCAGTTCATTCTGGCAGATACTGAAGACAGATTACAAATAGCTTTGTACCAACTCGACAAAGCAATCTTGCCATTTCAGTTTGTACTCTCTGAGTTTGTCATTTAAACTAAATATTTTTAGTTTTTCTCTTATTGTTTTACTTTTAATGTGATCTTTAAGACTACAGCCAGCCACGCACCTCAAAAATTATATTTCAGCCGTTTCAATTATTCTTTTATCAGTTCTGTTCAAGGGGCAGGTCTCGGTTCCATAAGATATAACAGGCACTGCCATAGTTTTGTAAAACTTTAATATGGTATCTCTTCTTGTTTTGATTTTCAATGTTCGTTTTATAGTGCCACATATATTTTGAAATTTATAGATCTTTTGTTTTAAATCTCTGCCACATTCATAAGAAATATAACATCCCAAGTAATTAAAACGTTCAACTTGTTCTACTTTTTGTTTTTGAGGAGTATTTTTGACCGTGTTGGGTATTCACCAATAAAAGCCATCAATTTCGTTTTCTATGCTGAAATGGTAAAGTTATACTTTGACATTGCTCTGTCAAGTTTGTACAAAGCTATTTGTAATCTGTCTTCAGTATCTGCCAGAATAACCTGATCATCTGCAAACAGTACTGTATTTAAGATTGTATGACCTAACTTAAAATCTACTTTCAACTGAGCTTGCCATTCGGCAGCTGCTGAGTCGATATAAATACTAAAAGGAGTTGGCAACACTGGGCAACCCTGTCTTACACCTAGGTTGATTTTTTATGATATATGCATCAGCAAATAAAATCTTTACCTTATTTTTACTTAATATACATTACTTTGCTTATTCATTATATAAAGTGCCTGGGTTTAATCAACATACAAATAAGGCATACATTTCTAGTTACCTGTTAGGAAATAAAATTAAAAACTTAGAATCCTAGAGGTATATTACCACTATCCAGTATGTTTTGTGCAGTGAAAGTGATGACTTGGCGGCCATCACGTACAGGTGGCACCGCACTGGGACACCTACCCCAGCACATCCGTAAAGAAGTGTCAAGGTGACAGGGATATGTTTTACTGTTGCCGCAGTCCTTATTAAGGGCCTGCCCTACTCTTATGTGATTTCCCCTGCGGTCTCCGGTGCCGCCCTCCTTGTCAATATCTCCTTCTCTATGGGGACAGGAGTGCCATCTTCGTTCCCATTGTTGGTTCACCGCTCCAGATATTAAATGTGCTACGTTTATCGCGGCTGCACAGGAGCTTTGGGGAAGATTTCTTGTCGAGGTCTGCCCCAAGGGGCAGAGCCATTAGAGGTCCTACGTAAAGTACATAAGTGATGAAGAGATTTTCAGTATTCCTGTGCCGCTTTTGGTTTTCGTTAATTTAAGCACTTAAGTATATTTAGACAAAGGTTTGTGTTTTATGATGGTTAGCGCTTCTTTCTGGCATGAAAAGGGACCAACTTTCTATTTCCGTGTATGTCAGAAGTGATTTCCTCAGTGAAAATATTTTACCCATTGTCAAATTAACTTTAAAGTAAATAAAGCTTTCTGAATTCTTCGCGCTGGCCTCGTGTTCGCAACAACTGTGAGGAATAAATATAAGTATAAACAGGTTCCACGTGGACTCAATTTCTTGTGTTTAAAATGTAACAGAGTGGCATAGTGTTAAAATAACTATAGTAATAACAATAAAAGTTGAGAAAATTATAAATACATGATGATTAAATTAACCCGCGTTAGCTGCGTCACTTTCTGGAAGAGGAAAGAAGTCTGCGTCTCCATCACACGAAATATCTCGGTCAAAATTTATCTAGTTTACTTTATACTAAACAGGCTGAATAAGTTGTGCAAACTGAAAAATTCAATACCATAGCTGGGATTTGAACCACGGATCTTCTGGTCTCCATCCAGCCGCTCTAATCCTTGAGCTACTATGGTCAACGTGTTGATATCACATGAAATTCTCCAAATGACTCGTATTTTTCACGGTTAACCAATAGCAGTTCTCATAAACACATGAGACAACTACCTTAATGGCGACTTAAAACATATAAGTACCTTAACGCCCGTGCTTTATATGTCACCACTATTAGGTCAATTAACGGAAATTAATTGTTCTTTCACACTGGCCGTGTGAAGGCTAAATTGTGGAAACGTAGTCATAACACAAAAATTCAATGCCATAGCCGGTATTTAATCCACGGATCTTTTGGTCTCCGTCCAGCCGCTATAACCATGAGAGCTACTGTGGCCAACGTGCTGACATGGCATTAAATTCCAAACTGACACGTATTTTTTGTATTTTCGCATTTAAATACGAGTCAGCTGGAAATTTAATGCCAAGTCAGCACGTTGGCCATAGTAGCTCAATGAAAGGTGGATCGCTTAGAAAGGCAATGTTAGAACTTTGTTTACGGAATATTAGACCATGTTAAAATTTTATGCTTATTTATTGCAGTAAAGCCTTGTGCATTTTCATGCGATTACACGTTTGGTAAAGTCATCTGCTTATTTTAGTTAATTGATGGGTAAGGTTTTTTAATAGATTGAGTCAACATGAAAAATTCAATGCCATTGCCGGGATTTGAACCGCGAATCTCCTGGTTTTCGTCCAGTTGCTCTAACCCGTTGAGCTACCATGTCCAATGTGCCGTCCTGACATTAAATTCATTTGACTCATGTATTTCCCCGTTAAACCACTAGGGGCTCTCGCATTTGAGATACATCGTTTTGTGGCGACTTACTATCGTAAGTACTTGAGGCCCAGGCCTATTTTTAGGTCATTATTTTACATTTTATGTGCATTTTTATATATCTTAAGGGCATTTTATAGCGCATTTTTAGAGAATTTTTAGGTCAACAACTTCTGGGCCCTAGTAATAATTAAAATGCGAGTATTATTAACCGAGCGAGCGAAGCGAAGCGATAACGATAATTACAATTCGAGCGTATTAATTATCATTTGAGTCAAGTTTTATACGACTTTTTATGCTCGGTCATTAAAGGCTTCATTTAAAAGTATTCATTTCTGGTTTAAGTGATATGTCACAATCGTGATACCGTAGTACGCAGGCGCAGTAATATTGATTACTTCCCTATAAGCAGCTGTTAAGTGTGACACAGTTTAATCTAAAATAAATTATAGACAAACTAGAATAAATGAATAAATAAATGTTGAGTGTTGATTTCAAAATAGAATATTCAGTTCAAAAAATTAGATTATTTCATATTTTGAAACAATTCTTCGAAATACACTAGGAATACATTTTCTGAAAGTGAATTTATACCTTTTGATATTCTCCAATCCATGAATTGCGAATAGAATTTCTCGTACACGTTTCTTGACTTTTGTAGCAACAGGTTATTGGTAACATTGAGTGCTTTTGCCGTAATTTCTGGAGATGTAAGTTCAATGTCACTTTTATTGGTGTCAGATATTTTGACTTTTTTCTAAACTGTCGCTAGTACCGTAGTCGATCGAAACGAGAGTAATCGATACTTGCGCTTTCACAATGTTACGTGGCCACTTCTGATCGGTCGAATACCAATACTTTAATGAACAGGTGTACTTTGAGGCCCATTAATGTACTATTTCCATGCATATAAATACTAAAATGTAGCATGGTTGAGCATAAATAATTTTCAGATACTGTTACTACTGCATAAAAATGTAGTTCTTTAAGGACCTTCTGTGTAACACATACCTCTGTATGGAATTAATGGAAAATGATTAAGGAAGAACATTTTATATCACAGTGTTAATCTAAATAACTAATTCAGATTACTAGTGTTTTGACACTAAAAACAAAAATGAAGATAACAATAAGTAGTATAGTTGCAGTATAATAAGTTATAATGCCACAAATTATGTTAAAAGATATTGTTTCTGTAAAGTGATTAGTAATGAACCTGGGAACCACAAGAAGTTGTTAACTGGAGTATATTTATCTTATTTATTAATTATATGCCATTATCTTAATACTATCCAACTATCAAAAACGTAAATAAATCATTGGTAATATTACCTCTAGTCGCTTTTTGAATTATGTAATATAGCAGTCAGTAAAATTAATATAATTACGCAAAAGAATAAATTTTAAAATCTGTCATATTGTACTTTATAAGGAAGATTGCGATAATAGTACACCCTTTATAGACAGTTTCAAGTCTGCATTCCAAAATAGCACAGTGTGATTCATATAAATCTGAACCACTTCAACATGCCATAACTTTTAAACCAATAATAAGACACACGTTCAACTTTGACATAATATAATACACAATTGGGAGATTACATTGCACTATTTAAATCTCAAAGAAAATGTTGGAAGTGTCCTCCACCAGCATCTATACATGTTTTTGCACTCGTCTCACCATATTCTCTGAAGTTTTAAGGAGAGTTTGCCAATGTTACTTATTTCGGTTCGAATGGATTCCTTGAGAACACCAATTGTCCATGGCCTATTCCTGTACACTCTATTTTTAGATACCCCACAAGAAGAATCCGGTGAGGTTAGGTCAGGGGAGTTGGGGACCATAGACCTTTCGAGATCATTCGATTATCAAAGAAACTGGTTACATGGCACGTTGCGCCATCTTGCGCCATCTACCTTCTCTCAATTCGATATCATCTCCGTAAAACTTGTGTAGATGCTGGTGGAGGACACTTCCAACATTTTCTATGAAATATAAATAGTGTTATGTAATTTCCCAATTGTGTATTATATTCTTCCAAATTGGCACGTGTGTCCTATTATTTGTTCAAAAGTTATGACCTATTGAAATGGTTCTGGTTTACATGGATCACACTATATTAAAGTAAAAAGGTCACTATCTAAGAATTTTCATTAGAAAATTAGTTTTAAAGGTATTAAAGAATTCAGCTGTAACTTATACCGGAGGAAATATGTTTTCATTATACCTAATAATGCTAACAGTTAGTATTTAAAATTGCAAACATATATTGAAATGTCGTATAGGTCTTTACTATGACTTCGTTGCCCCCTTTAAGCAAGTGAAGCTAACCAGTGTAAAACTTTTTACATTGCGTCAGTTCGACATCCCCTTTCTTTATTATAAGCAAGAGAGCAGTATCCGATCTTGTAGTACGTCATGGCTGGGGAGGCATACACGCCTACCTCACTGCAACGTCACGATGGCTGTACTGCGTCATGACCAGGGAGGTACACGTGCCCACTTCATTATTGCACATTCACGACGGCTGTACTACGTCATGACCGGGGAGGTACACGTGCCTACTTCATCATTGAAACTTCACGATGGCTGTTAATGCCAGCATCGTCGTCATTTTCTTCAAGTCTTGGGATTGGCTGTTCGGTCGGAGAAGAGCGATGCTAGCGCCGGTAAACTCACCTTGTTGACCATAAAAATCTATCCTTTGTGCTGAAGAAAAACTTATCTGTTCCGGAGAAGCTTTCATTAGCTTGTACACAGTATTTGAATATTTATTATTTTTACCTAGTTCTGGTAGCAATTTTGTAGCTAGACGAAATTTCATATCGCACAGCTTCATGCACAATAAACTGTCTGCTATTATGTTTACAGTTTTCAAACTCTCTTAAGGTTAATATACAACTCGCCATATATCATGTTGTTGAAAAGGTTCATAATTTACTTTAGTGATAGTTCTTTTTATTAGAAAATTAATGTCTGTTTAGAAAACTTAAGTGACACTTTGACTTGGATCCTTGCCATATTACTTTTACATATCAGATTTATCTCCCCATTTTAGGTTCAGTTTAAGTTCTACGCTTTAGCTTGTCTGGCAGTAGGAAAAGGAAGCAACCCTTTTTCTTTTCCTTGGTACTACAGTCCATACCGGACCAGGGCCTGTCAACCCGACTGCCGGCCTTATACCCACATACGTAAGGTAGAGTTGGGCGATCATCCAATAGATACGGGGAGGAGATGTGGTCAGCAGCCTGACACCCCAATAGGATATTTGGCTATCATGACCAGGGTCGTTTACCTATCGCAAGCTGCTCAGTTTCCTCCCGATGCTCTGTGGGCACCGGTCCTATACCCGGGACTTTATATCCTTACTCCCAGGGGTGGTATGGAACCCGGACGGCAATCTGTGACAGGGAAGCTAGGCATTGTGCCTTAGCTCACTACGTGACGGTACCTTTACAACATAAAATTACGTACATGTTTTGTACTTACCCTTCTCATGTTTGGGTTTCAAAGTTTTACTATGCTTCCGCTTACCTGAAAGTAAATAAAGAATATATTATCTTTTAAATATAGCATAGTTCCTATAACCACTAAATATTTTAATATTTTTAACTATGAAAACTGAAATCCTCTAAGCAGGACGTCTACGCAAATAAATCCAGTGTCTAAAGGAATATTCTATAAAATCTACGTAAAAACTAAATATCAATTTAAGTCACTGGATGGTAAACTATAGAAATACTAACAAAAAATAGTCTTTGAAGATTTAGTACTAAGAAAGGTAACTCTAACAAAAGCTATTTTGTTTTCATGGTTTTCGTTTAGAGAAAATGTCAGTTTTTGGGAGGAGCCAAGTTTATTCATAGTAAGTTTGATTGTAACAAAGGTAATACATATATAAATATCGTACTATTGAGAGCGGCATGTGCCTTAATTTTACATATTATCACGTTTATGGTTGAAGAATTCTTGAAAACAGATCAAATTTTAGAACGGTATTGTTTAATGCTTACTTGTTGTGACTTAACTTGCTTTCACAGTCTAAGGTCCTAAATTTTGCTCATGTATGAGAACACCATTTTGCCAGATTTCATATGACTATCTTATGGCATCAGTTCCCTGTTTAATTATACAAGTGGACGGACATAGACTTTGCTGACTAAAGTAATCAGAGTTATCTAGACGTCGAATTGCAGTTACGATGTTTCGAGGAATGTGCACATGCTTAGCGTTGCTTGAGAAACGTTTAAGCAGCATTTTTGGTGTGGGGATGCCGATTTGGCAATAGGTCGCCATACTGAAATTAACAGTATTTATAGACTGCGTATTTCGGCAGTCAGGGGTCATTCTAGACGTACACTCTAGTTTGGGTTAATCCGCAGGTCACGCTGAATTTAGAATAGGGCTCGTCAAGCCGCCCTCCAGTGGTCGCTGCTCTACATGTCGCATCCTCTATCAGCTACGCATCTTCAGGGTGAGCCCGTATGGGTACTTAATATAATAATGTAGCTTTTAACGCCATTTAATCCCCAACTTTCTTAAAGTCTTCGGGTGTGACTTGTATTGAAGCCCAGTAATTAGGATATAGTAAATTGGCATATTACATAACTCGGTGCTTTCTCTATTTATCTGTACTCGTCTCTAATATTGCTACTACATTACTCTACCACTTAGCTCTACCATCTGCTCCCATATCCTTCCAGCTACGCTCCTAGTTAGAGTAGATTTTAAACCACTTGAGTATACATTTACACATTTTTTGCAATAGATATAAATTCGATTTATATAATAATGTAAGGCTACACTAAAAACTCGCCGAAAATGTTGAAAATAAGGGAATTCTCTTTTTTTCGGCAATTTTGGTAGCTTAGGATGTGTAGTAATACTTGGCATGCTATTTTTATCATTTGCACCACTTTAGGCGATCACGTGACAATTCAAAGAGACCTTTAACAATAGTTAAAAATAACAATAATAACTTTAAAATTAATTTTCTGAAAAACTCTTTTCTCACACTTTTCAGTATACAAATTGCTTGACGCTTCAAAGTTTTTCAATTAACTTGGTGAAACTTACAGAATAGGTCCATAATATGTAAATAAAAACTCATTCCTCTTTTTTGTTAATGCTGTTTTGAAAATTATATGGTGTTAAGAAATAGAAAAGTTAATATTTTTAAAATTTTGAGAGCCAACACATGGAAAATATTTTAGAAAAACTTCTATCCGAATATTCCAAAATTAAAAATGTGGATCTTTTAAAATTGCTCTGTACTAGCCGAAAACAAAAATTTAACTTAAAAACTTAACTACTTTGTGGGTAGAACATTTTATATAGCAAGTAATTTTTACAAAATTTTCACAAAAATAATTAATAATTAATGAACTATTTTGTGGAGCAACATGTAAATTTGAATGCAAGTTTAAAAGGAAACTCTAATTCGGTGACTAACTTTTCATAATGATGGGTTTATTATTATAGAAGTTGGAATCTTCAGTGCAGCCTTGCCTTAGAGAATCATAATTTGGCTGTAGTGCAAGAAGGTAATGAGTATATGCAGTGTGCAGTATACTACTTACATGAGCTTTGTACAATACAGAAAAAAGTGTCAACAAGAAAACCGAAACAAATGGCGTTCAAGGAAAAATCATCTAGATGCCAGATACCCCCTATGACAAATAAAGATCCAATAAACCTGAGGTTTTATTTAGGAAATATGAAATATATGAGAAAGGTGAAAATAATACATCAGAAGATATGCAAAATAATTTCCTTAAGACAGTGGTATGTCAGTATCTTCTTAAATGTTCCATTTATTCTCACACCATTAACTTCAATGGTCATATCGGTGGTCGTTCTCCTTTGGAACATACAGGTGGTGTTAACTCGTATTCTTTGAGTTTTAATCATTACATCACGCGCATTCGCACTATAATTCATCCTTACAGACTCTGGGGAAGATGAGGAATTATCTTGGTGGGAGGAAAATCCCCAACCCCACCGCCGGGAATCAAATCTGTGAGCACCAGCACGGCAGGCAAGTGGTCTACGACTGAGCCACGGGGCCAGCCACCATTATTTGTGCTTAAATATGTGGTTAAGAAAGGTTAAGTAATTTACGAGTATCAAAAGTAACAAAATATATAGAAGTGGGAACAGATACGTCATCCAATAATGTGATGTGAGATTATAAATCAAATAATTATACCATCTAAAAATTAAGTAGTATGAGTATAAGTAGGTCCAGAAAGTGGAAGAAAGAAGGAACCCAAAAATATGGCTGTAAAACGTAATCCTATTGAAAGAGAGAGATGAAGCGAGAAATGTGCAGGTCAGCAAAAAGTGATTGATGGACTGAAAATAGAGGTGTATAGTTTTCCATTAACTCTTGACTACGTCTACTTTCTCAGGCAACCAGTGCGAGATTAGGTCCTGGTGTAAGGGGAGGAAGTATTTTATCTTCTTCAGTTCTCCTCTCCGAAGTGCAAGGGGTGGTTAGGACTCACATTAAGAGTTAGAGAAGTGCAAAAATTCCTATTATGTTTTTATTGTGACGTTATTGTTATTGTAACTAAATATTTTTGTGATAAGACTTTAGTGGTGAGAATGCTTTATTTCTTAATATATTCTGAGGGTATTACGTAAAAACATTTTAAAGAGTTTTCCAGAAATTTAAAATGTTCGCTCCTTTATAAATTACTGAGAATCTTCCAACATTTTGGCACATTTTTAATATCTTAAAACATTTCACTTTATATTTACACCATATCGTGATTGTTTTAAATGATATTCTTACGCTCTGACTCTTTTACTAGATTTCACCCAGATTAAAAGCATCTGCTGAACAGAAATTAAAATATAAGTTATCTTATATGGGAGCGCAGTGTTTTTTAAGGATCGAAAGAATTGAGAGTAAGTAATAATAAGATACTCAAAGATCACTTGAAGTCATTTGTTCATTTCTCTAAAATTATTTACGTTTAACAATTAAAAACGCACGGATATGACACCAATGATGATGATCATTAAGGTTTTGATGATGATGATGATAACAGCAAGAAAAACCAGAATGTTGTTTTCAAATGATAGGCTTTGGCAATGAAGCCATTAGCTCTCTTGCTGTCCAATATTTCTTTGTAGTGGATCCGGCAGATTAGAAGATGTTCTTCAGTCATTTCCTCTTTTTTGTTGCACAGAGGACAATTTGGACTTGTATAAATTCCTATTCTGTGTAAGTGTTTGGCCAAATAATCATGTTCCGTAACTAATTTAAATTTTGCTACGGCAGCCTTACATGGGATTTCTGGAATAATTTCTGGCTTTGTTTGATATTGATTGGTTTTGTTTGTCTTTTTATGGATATAAAGGGTAAGCTTTTATTTTTGCTCTTAATTAAATTTGCACCTTTTTGGCATGAAAACCAGCTGATTCATTTCCAGCAATTCCACAATGTGCAGATATCTACTTTAATATAATTCTTTTCTGTAGTTTTTGAAGTTATTGAATCATTTTGTGACATTCTTTAATTTGGATTGACCTAATTTTATATGAAATTATTGCATATAATGCTGCTTTAGAATCAGAAAGTATGACAGCATTTTTAAATTTATCTATTCTGTATAGAAGGTGTTGAAGTGAAATATGAATAGCTGTTACTTATGCATCGAAATTTGTTGTATGGTAACCTACTGGTTGATAGAATGAGAATAGTGCACACTTAATTCCTGCTCCTGAGTTGTCCAAGCTAGATCCATCTGTGTATATATGTAAGCATTCCTCAGATGGATATCTATTGTTTAGTTTCTAATGCTTGTGCTTTTAGTACAGGTTTGGAAGTTTCAGATTTTGTAACGATTTGTTCTAAATGTAAGAACAAGAATGTTAATGATAACGATTAACAGGTATTTTTGAGAATTTAAGGCAGGTTGGAAAGAAATAACCTTTAACAGTCACTAGGTTATAGATGGGTAATTACCAAAAATAAATCATCCCCCATCTCTCTTAATGGCGTTAAAAGACAGCAATTTTTACCCATCTATTACGAACCTTGGCTCCTGTTTATGTTCCATGTTGCGATAATGTAGATTATTTAGTTCCATGTCGATAAATGAAGACAGCTGCTTAAGAATTCCTTATTTTGGACAATAGCATTAAGAAACTTATTTACTTCCAAAACTGAAAAATTCTCCAATGTCCCAATAGTTTAAAAACATGAGAAAGATTGCTCAACGCAGGGTCAATGTCATCCCAAAGAACACGTTTTGATTAGTTCTAATTTAGCAGCTTGCTATATTCCCTGTGAATGTGGGACACCGTATATAGGACAAACCGGAAAGACCATCACTACCAGAATAAACAAACAAGCACGGAGCATTCGTTTAATGCAACCTGAGAAGTCTGGCTAGCAGAGCATTGTTTTGATCATGATCATAGAGCCAACTTTCGGGAGACGACCATCTTGGCAAAATGCAACACTTACTAGGAGCGAAGAGTTAAGCAGGCTTTGGCCATCTGCTCCGAGATGAGCACGCTTAATCGTGATGCTGAATTTCAGCTCAGATCCTCTTGGAATCCGGCCTTAACAAGGAAATCGTTGACTTAAGAAGCATAAATCAATACAGCATGATAATCAAGTTAAGTAGTTACGTTTCTTTGACCCAATTGATTTTCTATACTCACACCATCTCCTGACCTGGCATTTAATTTACTGAAAACAGTCTTGTTCTGTAATGCGAATTTTGATAATTTTTTGTGTTTTATCTAATGATTCATTTGTGGTTGTAAGATTTAATAAATATCCAAATGGGAGAGAAGCACACTCCCGAAACGTCGATTTCTGATCGTCTTAACACCTGGCTTGCTTCCCGAGAACCACATAAGCAGCCTGATATATATTACTATAGAACAATTAAACGTAATAAGCATTAAGGTATGGTACCGTAAGATCTTGCTTCAAATAACGGATGGCCAGTTAACCACTAACAGTAATTAGGTTAAGAGAAATGATTTATAATTGCGCCTCTTAAACTCAAGGGATATAGAACGATTTCCACAGATGCTGAACTTTTAATCAAGGCATTGAATCTTGATATTTATTGGCAATATTCAGTGCAATAATATATAACATAAAGAAAGGATATCAAGGTTCCCTAGAAGTTCCCCAATTCGCCTTTCATCCGAGATCTCATTTCTTGGAAGCTGGACATCCTGCTGTATTTCACAACATTCCAAACACATTGACTACAACATCTACAGAGATGGTTCCCGATAATCTGATCATCCAGAGAATCCAGCTCGTGAGGATATGTTTTTGTGGTGTTCGATAAAACAATGTGGAGTTGCTGTATAGAGAATACAGACTTGTACCTAATTGCTCTATATTCCAAGTGGAACCTTTTGCACTGAATCAAGCAGTAGAGTGGTGCCAGTCTATTTAGAGGAATCTGTTATGTAATCAATAGTCCACGTTGAACCTTACTTATATTATTTCTTGTATAAATTTTTTAATAGGAATTAGAATATTATAAGATGAAATATTTATAATATTTTGAGGTTTATTATTGTAGTATGATTGTTGTGAAAATAAAAATATAAACTAGGATTAGATACCCTATTATTTTTATTGTAAAATTAATAAACAGTAATAACTATAGCGCATGTATTCATAGTGATTCCCAGGCATCTGTCAGTGTTATCGGAGATAAATATACTGCATACTCACTTGCTACCAAAATAAGGAAAGATATTATTACAAACACCAATCACGTGTGTATCACATGGGTTAGAGGCCATACGGGTATACATGGAAATGAGAGGGCAGATGAAATTGCTAAGCGTTACGCATTATTCCAAAAGGAATTCAGTTTTAAAGAGTCTGCAAGTACATTTTTTAAACAAACATTGAAAAAAGAAATTTTTGATTTATGGAACAGCACTTGGATAAATATCGATAAAGGAAAAATCAATCGAAATTTATTTTTTTCCTACTGTTAATGATCGTGTAAACTGCAACTACATTTTACGTAATTTTTTGACCCAGTTTGCTAGCGGAAATGGGAAATTTAGAACTTAACTTTCGAAAACTGCATATAGATTTTCCTGATGAATACCTCTGTAGATGTGAAAGTGTTGATGAAAGTGTTGAACACTTAATATTTACATGTGATCCTCATTTCAAAAAGAGATATAATCTTATTAAACATCTTTCACATTGTAACTTTGTGGGTTCGTAGAATTAAAAGGCCGAGTTGCAGAAATTAAAAATCTCCTTTATTTCCGTAGCAACACACTGTCCAATTCTCACGTAACAACATTACATCAATCTTCCGAGGTCGAGGACAATAACAAACTCTTGCAGCTAATTACATTAGCTCTCGTTACAACACTGACTGTTACACAACAACTGCCTCACAACTACAACTTCGCGAGCCATCACGTCTTTAAATACCTATTTCGTAAATTTGAGATGTTTCTGGACCAAACTGGAATCGAATGTTCTATCATCTTCCAGAAGCGTAACCCTATCGGTCTTTTACCCGCGCTATCATTATTTCTTCCGGCATACCCCATCTCCAGGCTTTTTGTGTACACAAGCCCCGCTATCGCGATCGGGGTTCGCGACAATATTGTAATACAAATCTTCAAACACCGTTGTTTAATGTATTCCTTAAAAAATGTTGCACTTCAGCCTTTCAGCACTTTATTGGTTAACTTTTTAAAACGTTATAATTATTATCATGTTCTGTTATTTCGATCTTTTTATTTATGGGTTTTTGTAACTAGAACCCTAACATCCCTTACTGATTAAAGAGGGTTACATCTTTCGGAAAATAAATAATAATAAATGCGCCACTTAAATTTCCCCTTCCACGACAGGTAGTACAAAACAGGTTATTTGACCTGCTCATTATTAAGGAAAACTGACTGCCTACATGTGTGTAGGAGGAGTTTGTTGAAGCAAAAATGTGGAATTGCAAAAATATTCAGTTCTAATTGACTTTGTTAACATAATAGACTGATGGTCTAAATCTTCGAATTTATTTAGGTATAGATAAAATCCGTATACTACATAAAATAAACTAACTAGTACAGAATTTTAACAATTTAAAATTCGCCTCCACAACTCTTACACATTTGTCTTTGTATAAACCAATGTTATGCATTGACGTTTATTTTGACTGAGTTTTTCATTCTGTTGCTTACGTAACTAATATATATGATAAAGGTAAAAATTGGCGAGTGAAGTGTTTTGTGATGATCCTATGCTTCATTTTTGCATACAAAGGTGTACGATAACACACCACAGCAAAGTGGAGCTGTAGCTCATCCTTCTCTATCTAGATGCTCGCCTGAAAAGGCTTCGATATCCTACTTTCGTTCCTCTACCTCATTATTTTCCATGTGAACGCACTCTCTCTTGACGCCGCCCGTTTAGTTGTTTCCCAATTTTCAGCTGCTCCTCCCTTCTCAATCAGCTTCTGGATGTTGAAGTCTTGTGGTTTTGTTGGTATTTCCCCATAGAGGGCTCTCTCGTGTTTCCAGTTTCTAGACTACATCTCCCAGTGGCGTATCATGCTCTGTTCAGATAATTTTCAGGTCTAATGACCTTAGAGGCATCTTATTTTTGGTAACAAAAAAAATGGTGGAACATTATTGATCTACCTACGTATTATGAAAGAATTCAGATCAAAGACTTTATGTGATAATATAATTATTTTTCCAAATCAAGCAGTATTACGCCAAGGATTAGGGTTACTACGCCGGGGATTCGGAACTGCGACCAGTCTAGATATTTTGTATCTACTGCCCCAAAATTGGGCATCCCAGGGAGGAAGTATGAGGCGAGAGGAGGCAGAGGTCGGTCATGCCAAGGAGCTACGATAGTGCAGAGGGCACGGTACCTACATTTTGATGGAAAATTCCCCCGGTAAACCAGGACAATGGACATTCCACCCCTACTGTGATTCGGAAGCGGTCCCAGCAGCCGTTTCGGAGACTGGCAACTGAACTATCGCAGAAGAAAGTGGTTTACTCAGAGCATATCAATGCACCACCGAGACACCCGCCGACACTTCTACCCTGAAAGAGACCACCAGATGTGAAATGATAATGGAGATGAATTAGGGGGGACAGGAATTCGGAGGATGTGATTAACCTAAGCAGTATTCGCCTGGCGACCCGGGGAAAACCCTCGAGAAACTGATGGGTCAGATAGGTCAGCCACGGGAATCGAACCCGGACCTTCCGAATGCGGGCCGCAGACAAAACCAGCAGCCATCCTGCTAGCTATGTAAGCCAAAAATACAAATACTGATATAATTTAATCCGAAAAAAGATATATTATGCGTCAGGCAGTTTTTATGATCTGCAGTCAGGAAGTCTAGGCATCGATTCCCGTTGGACTAGCCGTCTTGCCTTCTGTCCTTTTGATAATAAGTTCTGAAATTTCTTCTTCGGTCTATCTGGTTTCGGTTCCTTAGGGTTAAGTATATTGGGCATAAGTGTGAAGCTTATGAAGTGGATATACTTTGAGAGCAGAAGTGCTGCTTCACTGGCATGAAACCTTCCATGGATCTGTCCGCGAGAACGGGAGAGGTCACGAGAGATTTCTGGAACCGAGTGAGGTGGCCCAGGTAGCAATAGGCGAGACTCGCTTTTGGGATATATTAAGTTCGCCCTGTGGCCGCGGCCTCTGAATTGAGCTTTTACAGCGGTTTAACCCTTGTTAATTAAGCAAATGTGATACTGTTCCTCGATCATCATATTACGGCTTTGCTATCGACCTTTTACAATTCCTGCCGTCCTTTTCTATATATTTCAGGATTGTAGGACCAGGTAACGGTATTCGGAGTTGCGGCTATGCGCTGTGTAAAGATTTCCTCTCTAGCGTGGCTTCAGACCAGCTCTGTCAGATGCTGCCTCCGCAATGTACTCTTTATGTGGTCCTCCGGAGGTGAGTGGTGTATAGGCAAGGACAGGAGGCGTGGGATCTGTGCATATCTAATGGAAATGGCAGGAGCTTGTCCATGCTGGTACCCTATCGTCATCGACTGTGGTTGCCCTTCCGATCTCTCGTTTTAGTTTCCTTTCACTTACTGATAGAGGTAGCGGCACAAAGGGCTAAGTGCATCGCCCGGCGTGACTCTGTAATGCGGGAGCCTCTCCGCTCTTCTGCCTTTACCTTTTAAGGACTTCCGGAAAGGTTAAAATGAAAGGGTTATCAGGGACCCCTGGGGGCTGAGCCTGCCGCTATGCGATTTGAAGTCCTTCGTGTCCTCTCATCTCATTCCATTCTTCCGAAGTAATATCAGCTAACTTATTCAAATCTTTCCTGCAAAAGCCATCATTCGTTTGTAATCCAGTTTAACTCCTAACTCTGAAAGGAAAGGTAAATTATACTCGATGCGAAAGCTATCTGTGGCATGATACGCAAGATTGTAAGCTCTACTTAATATTAGAGTTTCATAAGGCAGTTGTCTCTTTGTGCAGAATATACTTCAGAACTGTTGCTGCCAAGTTAAATGCTAGAAAGCACATGTTAATGGCACCAAAAAGTGCCGTTGTGAACTTGGTTTTACATTCTAGATCTTGAGATATTTGCGAAGTATGGTAGCGAATGGTTAGTGACTAAATGGGCAGGTTTAAATAGCTATGCTAACAGCCGCAAAGGGTCTCCCGTGCTGCCAGAATTCTGTGTCATTGGAGCTGCTTTGCGTATTAGTAAATCTACTGAAGTGAGGCTCCCTCATTTAACCATACTTAAATGCCATCATCGTGGGCGGGACTTGAAACCACAATGAGGACAAAATGCCAGCAATCAACTAACTGTGCTCTTGATGCTAACATCAGAGGGGAATGTATTGATTAGCCATGGCGCAGGAGTACTGTTTTTCGACCTACAGTGAACCATACTTCGAATTTTGTTGGACAATTCGACTGTTTGACTTTCATTGTGGTCTTTCCAAAATTTTACTAACATCAGTGTTGTTTGAACGCTTCAAGTTTACGAATTATATAATGGGATATTTGCAATCCATTCCTTACCAATATGTACGCCATTTGTGCAATGAAGCTAAAAATGCAATATTTGATATATACGGGTTGTTTCAAAACGACACCGAAATATTATAATTGTTGCATAGTTTATAGCTTAATTAGTTCGAATTTCGGTGACGTAGCTCACAAGCTCTGTCAGGTAAAATTTTATGCAACATTAAATATTACAAGATTTTGTGATTCGGCAGCCCAGAAACCACTGGTGTACGAACCTCAAAAGTTGTTATTGGGACGTACCGGCCATGAAAAAAAAATACTCCTTGCTCTTTATCAGTGGCCCTAGCCTACCTTTCAGGTAATGGGGCAAAGGGCAGTTATTTGTGAAAAAGTAGACTAATAACTCGGACAATTGCAAGGTTGCTCTTTAGTGTAAAACTACAAATTCTCTCCTAAAATGGAGAATTTTGCGCGTACTTAGCAATTCAAAGCACAATGGAGCGCTATATCAACGTCGATATGACAGATATGGTTCGTAAGAGCGGAAGCATATTCAAAGTACGCACGATTAATTTAGTTCCGTTGAAAATATGAATTGTACAAATAGTGACATCAATGATAATATTCATTTGTTTAACTTCAGAGCATTTTGTTATCTTAATTGTACAATACTTTCAAACACTGTAAATATCAACAGCTTCCTTTTCAGTTATAAATACTTTATTTAGTATTATCAAACACGTGAAATAAAATGCTCGTCTCATTGTATAAGCCATTTAGTTTTGGTTAATTTATCTGTAATTCTTTAATGTTGCTTTCTGTTCTGTTTATCATTTAATGCTTCCATCCTCAACCTCACTAACATTAACTTTCCTCTAAGGGGTATAAGCTGCATTTGTTCACCAGCTTATTTGCCATCATGGACTGCTTTAACGGAATTCTGGAACACGTTAAGCACTGATAAGCAATAAGTAAGCAATAGCTTCTTCATTGCTGAATAGTAGCAAGCCACTGCGGAGTATGCCGCTATGTTTACAAACAGCTACAGCACGTGGCACGGCGTATGACCTATACCTGCGAACTCCGACAGCGCGAGGCACGCGTCATTGTTCCTATCACTGCTTAAACCACTCATTCTGGAGTATTTTTATGCGGCTCTATTGTCGGTAAAAACTATCTGTATATGTTACATAGAATCTGGGCAACTACTCCTATACTTTCTTTCGGTGTTATTTTGAAACACGCGTATATGTACAGTTCATATCGTTATGGATTTTTGTTAAGATTTTGAAATATTTCACATGCTGTATTTATCAGAGTTTTTAAAGAATCTCTTAATTTATATATTTTTACAATTGCAAATGTGATTCCGGCCTCGTATAATAGTGATAAGTGTAATACTCGGAAACACATCCCATTAAATATTAAGATGAATTACTTCAGGTCACAAAGATTTCTTTACTTGGCGCATAAGCCCTCGGAAATTTGGGAACAAGTAAGAATTCACCGGCACAGAATAGTAGAATATGAGGTGTCACCTGCTCGTATAGTTCAAGTATTTATTATTCAAACGATTCCTTAACTTAACTACAAACTAAATCTCACACTTTCTAGAATGGAATGGATTTTCTCTAAATTTTGCTGTCTAAATATAAATATCACATTATAATGGCAATTGACATTTTTCCCGGTTTCAGGCAAATCTAAAAGGTTGAACTTAAATAATAGTATCAGTATTTTCCAGGACAAAGAACAAAAGTGAAAATAGAAGCTGTTTCATCTAGGAATCTCTGAATGAGAATGATCCTCAAAATGCTGAAGTGCTTCATAAAGTGACAACAAAGCATGAAGTTCAGGATAATCAATTAGGTGCTGAAATAAGTGCAGGGAGTTGAAGCGGACATTAGTTTCAAGATTCCAAACGAGAACAGCTTAGTGGCAATCAGAAAGGAGGATTGACATTTCATGGTGAGAGGCAACATTCCTATTTAATGTAACCACTTGGATTGCACGTTAGAATTGTGTGTTCAAAAAAGATTGGATTACATCTGCAAGATTTATTTGTATACGAAGGCGATAATAAAACAGTGTATCTACATACAACGTGCAAGCTTATATCAGTGTAAAGATTTGCTTTAAAAAGGAGATATGCCACTGAAATACTCTCATAAAAATACGGTTGATAGTAGAAATATTTGCATTACTGTTCTTATTGCTGCTTACATATACATGGTATATGGTATATCTATGCATAAGGCTCTTGTCCTTTGTTTTTAAACACGTGATTCCATGTCGAATCTAGATAGTTTAGGAGATGGCAATAACATCGATTCACATCTCTCATTGCATCGTAGCAACTTATTGGCTATTGCTTCTCTTACATTTTTTAAAGGCATAATGTTCCTTAACCGATTAAATGACATCAAATGATGAAAAAATGGTAAAATGTTGCTGAAATGTGCCCTAACCCTAAGTCCTTATAGCTTAGTTACCCGACATTCAAGGAACTCGAGACTTCTTAACTAGAATTGCACTGGAGGGGCTTCGCCACGGAGGTCAAAACATGGGCTATTGCACCTGTGCTTCCTATTTGGGTACCCCCGAGAGGACGGATGAGGCGAGGGGAGACAGAGGAGCCACAACAGTGCAGAGGGCAGGTTCCCTACATTTCACCAGTTGGAAACTCTCCAGCAGGACACAACAACCCGCATACCACCCTACTGTGATCCGGAAATTCCCCATCAAAACGGAGTTGGAGACCGCAGACCATCCTACTAGAGGAGGAAGCTTTACTCTTATTCCCTTACATATCTTGCTTTAAGCTCTTACATATCTTTAAGCTCTTGCATATCATCCTGACTTACAACACTGACACTCACCGATATTTTTACCCTGAAAGGGACCATCAAATGAGAGATGATGTAAAAGGTTATGGATATGAAGTGGAGGGACAAGAAGTTTGGGGGATGTAATTAACTCAAGCATTCGCCTGGCGACCCGAAAGAAACCCATCGTTTAGGTGGGTCGACCACGGGATTCACACCCGAACCTCCGGAATGCGGACCAAAGAGGATACAGCCTGAGCCATCCCACTCGACTGACTAGGAGGAAAACACGCTCTATCCACACTCCAGAGGTGGGCGTTTCTCTCATTCATGGTACAATTATTTAAATTTTTTTTTTTGTCTATACTTTCCTCTCCAGGAGTAACACCAAATATTTTATTTAACGCACAAATTATACCTTCAAGAATTTCTAAGTGCACATTAAATGTATTATAAATAAGAAAATCCTAGATAATTATTGCCCTTTCCAGAGCTTTTAGGCTGCAGACAGTTGTGTTATATAAGGTGAAAAATTAACATCCGCTCTCCAGGTTTTTTATTATATTTCTTTGATCTTAAGACACGTATTTAGTGAACCCAGTGGAAAAAGTCAATGCCGTACACTACATGAAGAAATAAGTTTACGTATGTGTAGCTGGTAATAGAAGGGATGTTATTAATGAAATGACTGATATGTTAGAGGCTTTCAGTATTTGAAAATTTGCCATCTGAGAGCAATAGATTAAAACGGTCCGCTACGCTTTGCTTACGATATATCAGCATTTCTGAGGGAGTTGCTTATGAAATATTTGCACCTGTTATCCATAACCATGTGTGTGAATTTGAGAAAACACAACTCAAGCTTAGATATTCTAATAATTCGATTTGAAGGTTTTTCAAGGAAAAATCTCTATCTCAACTTAATTTTCATGAAAAATATCCGTTATTTTTCATTTTCTCCAATATGACTACACATTGCATATACATATTCATTGATGCACCGACTTTAGAATTACAGTGCGTATATTGAAATGTTTATGAATAACCTCTTAAGATTTAATTTACAGAATTTTGTTTAAATCAGGAACTCTTTAAGTGCTGAACAAAAGCTTTACACAGGAAAATTTGGAATTAATTGCAACAGATTTTGTGTAAATTTAAAATTTTTAAAATACTTCGCGAAGTTTAGAACTTTCCCAGTCATCATCTAACGTGTACATGACTAAAAATTTGTAATTATTTTCTCTTACATTCTTTTTTTTTTTCTTTTGCGTACTCTTCTATTCTTTCATCCTTATGCTTTTTCTTTATAAAGATTTATTTATATAGTAGATATTGACGAATGTGTCTGGTAGAAAAAGTCACAAACAACCGTTTAACTCATCGGTGCTAAAACAAACTGTATACCAAACTGCTGCACAAGCAGCAAATGCTTCATTTCACCTTTTCCTCAAGTATGTATACTTCAATTAATTAAAGGCCAGATAGCTTTAAAGGTTTCTGAACAGACGTATGTTATCACATATGGTGCTTTCTCAAAAATTATATATCTGAGTAGCGATATCCAATCATGAACGAAAATTTACTTAACTACTAATTTTTGGGAATTCCAGGTATACATGTACCTGTGAGCTCCAACAAAATTAGCACACCATAGATAAGACATAAAATAAGCGAAATTGAATCTTCATCTGCAACTTTTAAATATTTTGCGTGCAAGATCAATTGCTAAAAATATATCGTTAGTTCAATCCTACAATACTTTCAATTTCAATTCTTTGCATATTTGTTACCGAATTAACACTACATTTAAAGTGATATAAAGTTCATAATCTCGGAACGTTGAATTAAAAGTCTAAAGTAGTGCATTCAAATGACTTTGTATAATTTTTGTTTCTATGGAAACTTTATCCCCTGTATACTTGTTCATTGATGCTCGTTTTATTACACGTTTATATTGTAAGATGTAAAAGGCTAAAACCATAGAGAGATTTCTATAAAGCAGGTCACTAAGCGATCATTTTAAAATACTATTTTCTAGACTTGTCCACTAGAAAAAAAGAAGAAAGAGAAATCACTTAGGTACCCTTTGGAAAAAGTATTGACCTTAAAACCTTTATCACCTTATCAGAAATGAAAAAACCAAGATATTTATCATATAACCGTGATTTAATGACGTTTCAGTTTTAAATGTAGTGTTTTATTATGTAAAAGTAATTCAGAATGAAAGGAACTTCACCCGTTTTGGTGCACCTATTGTTGTCCATTGTTGCGTATTATGCTACGGAGAATTGAGGTAAGGATAGGTACCTAATGGCTTGACACTGCACGGCGTGCCTTTACCTGAGCGCTTCCTCTGTAAGGTGGCTTCAAAGGATCGAGCCGGGTTTGTCACACCATCCGTAAGGGTGTCAGACCGGTTAGTTTCCTGGCCGATAGTGCGAAACATACTGGCAGAAAGATCTGCAGAGCTCGAGTACCACAAGGGATCGACAAACCAGAGAAGCAAGACCTCGACCAAAGGACAGAAATAAATTGGTATTTTAGTACACTGTAAGTAATAACAAATGGTTCGAAAATACTCGCACTGCAGTAGCATGTGCTGGTACCCGTTTGAGGCGAGGAACCAGTTTGGCTGATTGCTATAGTCGTCATCGTGGTGCTGTTGGCAGGCTGAGGGACAGTCCGTGGTGTGTCATGCGTGTACCTGTCCTAGAGGACTTAACCAAATATGACGGAAATGTGGGTTTTACAGGACGGTGATTTGAATTTAGGTTAATGAAAAGAGGGGAGGGAGCCTAAGCTCCTTAATGGTTTAGAAATCAGGTGCAAGAGCCAGTTGTGCACTGCTGGGTGCAATTTTTTGAAAATAAAATAAAATTGACGGAGTTAGAATAATACAGGCAATTATTTGTTAAGAATAATTTTAAATGATAGAATAACCTTAGGGTTACCGATTATACTCGCAAGCCATGCGGGGAAGCCGATACCGCTTTAGGCGGCGTTCATTGGGACGATAATCCCCAAGAGACCTAACCAAGGCGCTCTGGTGGTGAGGTAAACTCTAGTAGAATTTCATGGCCTGGCGTCTAAGCATATCTTTCACATAGTGGAGAGATGAAGTTTCAGGGTGTAGTGTCACGGGAAAGCGTCTGCATACAGAATAGAAAATCCGAGACATCTATTCTGTACTCGTTGTAAGAGCAGCATGTTGGAGTCCGCAGTCATGCTCCAAACTTCGCAAGCATAAAGCATGACAGGAAGTACTAAAGCCTTGAAAAGGCGTAGCTTAAGAGGGATAGGCATCGTGGACCCCATCATTGGCTGTAGCGAAGCCGAAGTTTTGCATGCTCGATGCGATAGATCCCGGATGTGCTCCCTAAAAGTTAGACCCTTGTCGAGCTTGACTCCCAAGTATTTTATGAAATTCGTCTGCTCTATCCTCCGCCCAGAATAGACAAATGTGGGAAGATTGGCGGAAAAGCGACGCTTGGTAAACAAGATGGCTTGGCTTTTCTCCGAGTTAATGGACAATCTCCAGAGCAGATATTTTCGTGTGATGAACTTTATGTATTGTGATCACAAAAGGCCGGAGAGGCTTGCGCCCACATGTGATACAAGTTTGCTGGACACAGAGGATGATTGACGTCAGATGTACAGCACGGCCATCAAATGCGAAAACCCGAAAACAATTATTGTTAAAACAGTAATTTTATGTAAGGCGCCACAGCAGAGCTAATGTAAACAGTTCAAGGAAATAAACAAGATGGCACCACTGGTACATTGCTCTGGTAGCCGGAACAGATGAAGTAGGCGAGCAGCTACCAAAAGGTTCAAAATAAGAATTTTATTTGCCATTTAAATATATGAGACGTATGGTAATTTCATAAAATGTTATGGTCATTTTTTAGCAAATCAATTTCTTTCAAAACTTTTCCTTGTATAGAGTAGTTTTGGAAGTAGAATTTGCTTGGGAGTCATTGTATCACATATTATTAGAAAGATAACACATTTAATTTTTTAGTTTCTGAACTATGGTCTATCTTTAGCGTTACCACATAAGACAAACAAACACGCATATCCACATACACTTGCATAAATGTCTTTCAGAAAAAAAGTTCTTTTTTATTCAGAGAATTACAAAACCTGTATTTCCTATGTAGGTATATTGAATTGTTTTAGTGGAACAACTCCTTCTCTAAAATGTGTTATTTGATTTTTATACTATAAAAAATTGGTATCGTGCTATGTTAAATAGTTATATAATTGCTCTTAGGTCACTTACGAATAAACCAGTAGATATTTTATAACTAACAAATTCCTAGATCTGTACCAGAGAAACTAAAACATATCTCAAATGTATGTTCATTATGTGGTATTTATGTTACTCTTTCTACAAAATCATTGCATTAAAGTTATTTTCTTTTATCCAGTGTAACTAAGTGCCGTATAGAACCGACTGGCAAAGGCGATAAAAGGAAAATGCTTGTAGTGTTTTAAAATGGAATGGCCTGTCATCAAAGGCAATTGAGAATATTTGCAGATATTTTTAGAACGTTAATCGCGTCAGGACTGGGCTTGGTAGTGATCAATGCACGCCACTGACTTCTGTTACTCTTTTTTTATCTCCCTCTCTCCTTTTGTCTCCGTTATTTGCCTCTCTTTCAATATTCCAGTTTGGATGTTATTGCTCGCTTCGCACTGGTTCTCTAATTAAAACTTAGACGTAACACGCTTCTGTCTTTGTATTCAGTCATTGGCACCTTCTTTAATTTCAAATGTTCTCGCAATGTACTGACATTCGTATTAATAAACTCCTCCCAGCTCCCTGGCCACTTTTATTAGTAACCAGAAGGACCCTATTGTTTTCTTTTCCCATTAATATGAAACTCTGACAATTATTCAGGAAGCGATGAAAAGTTTTACATAATGATACATCAGAAATGTTAATTCTGGAAATGAATGGCTGTATCTCGCCAGTTAACGCTCGTTTGCTTATCCTTCTGCAAATTGGCGCGTCTTAGTTAATGGATGTGTTATACCTGACGAGTGAGTGTCATGATAAAAACAATTGACAATGCTTCTGTATCAACAGGAAACTTAATTTTCCATATCAGGACAGCACACTCCTGTAAGTGCAGCGTACACATCGTTCTAATTAAAATGCAAATGCACGTACAGTAACATTACTCTCATTTGTTGAAATTAGAGTATACATAATACAAAATTGTAAATATATGTACCTCACAGAAAAGTGCTTACAATATTTTAAGTAATACATTTCTGTAAATTTTCTACTATTTGTGGTTTTACAAACAAAAATTTATTAATTGGAGGTGCTGAGGTCTAGTATGCTATTCAAAACCACATGAAAAGTTAAAACTGAGAAAGGCATGAGTTTTAAACAGTTTTCTGTACAAACAAAGAGAAATTGGGGAATAGCGTGCGAGGTTCTCTTCAGTAACTTTAAAGTCCAGTCTCAAAGATCGGTTTTTTGTGCTGATTATTGGCAAATATGGGGAAATTTCACCAGCTTCCACACCCTCACCCGCCTTTCATTCCAATTTCTTTTTCGTTGTTCAGGTTTACGATGGTGCGCTGCATGTAGCAGTAAGACCATCAAAGTCCTGTAACTGTTGGTAGTCTTCAAGAAAACAGTGCATTAACAATGTCATTACTTCAAAATTGCCTCACATTCAGTTTGTAGGAAACAAAATAGTTCTTGTGTTGCTTCAAAACATCAGAATAAAGCTCTCATGACGCCCAAAGGAAAGGTTTCAACTCTGATATCTGGCCAAGAATGTCTATTCAAACTTGTTCATGCAGGGAAAGGAAATATTAGACTACAACTTCAAAAATTTCCTCTACTCGCTTCCTGTTACACCATAAAATGTCACAGCATATCTGAGCTAACCACTGGTTTTTAATATTACTGATTTAAAGGTTGTAAAATATTTTTTTAAATTGCCAATTCTCTACTGTTCATATGAATTATTTTTAAAATTAGCTTATATGTAATTTCGGGGAAGTATCTTTCATGATATTTTGAGAATGTTTGATCAAATAAGGTCTAAAATGATAGTCATTTATTAAAATTCTTACATAGACGACTAAAAGGTTAATTCTGCTGAAACTATTTTTATGTCTTGTTTTAACAACTTCGGCATTTGTCTAATATTTTGTTATTTTAGGAAGTATTTTCAGAACGTTTTAATAAGCACAAAATAACTTAATTTTGAACACACAGTAAAGTAATCAAGTGCAATTTCGGATAAGAAGAGTCAATGGATGTAGGAAATGCAATGATGAAGAAGAATCAGAACATATACTTTTTGAATGTGAGGCGCTGCGAAGAACTAGAATCGCTACAGTGGGTTTACCTGTTGAAGAGAGAGGAAACATCCAAGAAGACCCAATAAGGAGAACCTGCAACTTTTAAAAGGGAACAGGTATAACTAGTGGGGATGAAGGAAAGTAGATGGTAGCAACAGATTTTTAGGTCGACGCTAATAGGAACTTCCATAGTAAATAGATCCCATAAATAAAAAAGCAGAGAAGTGCAATCTGCTGTAGGTCGCCACTGATCCTAGTTTATTTCTATAAATATATACATTATGTTCATTCATTTTGCTTCTAGAAAGATATAACACAAGTTCGCATATTTTCTCTCTGACTGTATCTTAACTGCACCAACACGGGATTGAGAGAAGCTCTAAGATCATTTTGAATTTGCTTCAGTATTTACAATTGCGAAATTAGTGACATTTATGTATTTTATAATCATAGTAAAATTCTTCATTATTACTTAATTGAAATGTTCTGGATTATTTAGGCTAAACATATTCCATAACATTTGCTAAGGGATATAAAAGCAAAACGTTTTATTAATTTTTATATTGTGATGCAGAAGAATATTTAATAAACATGCTAAGAAATATGTAAGTTTATTAGTCCTTTAACTTTTAAGAAATAAATTAAGGTAGCAAACGTCAAATTTTAAGTAAACTGGAATAAACATTAATAAATCGATAGTTATGCTAATTTTAATGTATGCCAATAGTCATTTAAATCTTCTTTGTTTCCTATTCAGCGTTTAGCATGTATGTGAGCGTTTTGAGTCTAGTGAATATTAAAATCTTCCGAAAATATGAATGAAATAATATAGATAGTCGCGTACAAGAAAATTTAAATAACTAAAGTTCACTGATAGATGCAAGTTACACTTCATGCCTAACAGCTATAAGTACACTAACACAGTATATAATTTCTTCTTAAGATTTGTCATTGTAATAATCTTGCGCGCTCGATGTTGATAATTGAAGCATATTAAGTAACCAAAAGCCAACGAACAGCCAATAGAGATATCAAGCTAATTCTGAAAAAAAAGAAACTTTAAAGCGTATGCCATATCCACAGGCACAGAATGTTAGCTTAATTAAAACAAAACAGGCACTAGTTACCGAAATGGTACGAATAGAGGTTTGACTAATGAAAAATGTCCCTGCTTTAGTACAGTGAGTTTTAAACACACTACGTTGGAAATTAGAATGCACATCGTGGAAATGATAGAGTTAGCAGCAGAAGAGACTATTTTCCTCAAATTCCCGAAGCGGTTTTAATCAGGACATGATTTAATTAGTGTGTCATAAGAAGCGTCTGCATCTTCTGGGAAGAAGTAACGAACCATGGACCTGTTAATGTACCTGGCAACACCGTTTTGTTCAAACAAGTATAAAAAGGCAGTTTCCTGTCTGGCTTTACTTCACAGAGATGGAGGAGTTCAAGTGCTTCATGTAGCGTGGTTCAAACTTTCCAATTAAATCCTTATTGGAGTTGGCTGCACTATGAAGATGGCGTCGTACATGTGTAGAGATGATGTCTAGTAAAGTAACATACAGACAGAAACAGACTCCATACAACTCGGAACTTACTAGTTCAGTACAATATAAGCGGCAGATAAGTCTTAGTTTGGCTACTAATGTAGCAAGGGTTTCAACTGTGGTGAACTTACATATTTGTACCCTGCCTGTCCTTCCTAGCATCTGTGTAATATTCGCAGGTCTCCGCTGGCTCGTCTCTGCAACTATCCATCACAGGATTGGCTCTTGTAACACTTCCTACATTGAGGGATAAATATTTATCGGTTTCGCTGCATGCGGCCGACCGGCGAGTCTGGTTGCTCTGACGGAGGTGTGGGTAACAGGAGATCGGCATTATATACAGCACGGTTTATCGAGTTCTATAATTATACCCTACTCTAACCTAAATACTCAAAAAGAAAAGTCGCGCATACGAAGCAAGGAGGAGTGTGAGCATCTCAAGAGCTATTACTCAAGCAATTTCTGGCACATGCTTGGGAAATTGCTCATTTTATCCTGCATTTCTCTCCAAGAAACGGAAGCAATTTTATTTTTTAACCAATGCTATAAACTAATATAGCTAATTTTAAACTAGTGAGTAGATTTGTTTTGTAAATTTCTCCTTTTAATGCCTTCTCTTTTCGTTTTAAACCCCTTCACAATTCATCTATTGGTAAAATTAAAGAGTATTTAGTAAATAAAATCAGCAGAGTATACAGAAAATACGTTCCATTTCCTGAAAAGGTATCACAAATGTTGAACAAAAGGAGGCAGAATTAAGACCTCCTTGTTTGAAATACGTGAGTAATAGACCTACCTCTCTTTTAAGTGCTTATGTTAAGTATGTTTGTAAATAAGAGAAAACCATGGCATATTTATTTACTACTAACTTCATGTCACCCGCACCGCCAACACAACAACCATACTCACCGGTCGCATGACGCCATGCCGGTCCTAACCAGGATTGTTCACTTCCTTATTTACGACACGTAGAGACCAGCTCCGTCGTCTGGTCAACTCGCTTGCTTTTGATAATTTTCTCCTTGCTCCTTTATGTAGTAATTTTTGTTTTTTTAATTTACGTCCTGCGACGTTAAGTCATATCGGACGATGAATAAAATGGAGGAAATGATGCTCAAATGTGTCCAGGGTCTATGGAGCTTAAAGTTACCCGGCGTTCGCCCTTCAGGATATGGGAAACCCCGACAAAACCTTATAACTCACCTTGACCGAGATTCGAACTCAGTACTTCTTGAACGTGAGGCAGACACGCTACCATCTACGCTACCGAGGCGGTATTGTAGTAAATATGTTATGTAAGTACTCGAGCCCTTTTTTCTTTTAATTATCTATTGTTTCAGGACAACGAAGTATTTGATACAGATGACTCGCAAATTGCTTCTCCTGAATAAAACCAAGAGTTAAAAATAGCAGTTGGGTTAGCTAAAAATAGCAGTTAAGGTGGCTAGCAAATAGGAATGAACATAAGGCAAGGCTGTTCTATGGCTACTAACCAATTCCGTGCTTGCAACGTTGTACTGTTAAGCAAGCATACTGGCTCGCTTTGCCGAAGCGTGCGGGTAATTTATTTCCGCGCTCTAAAGATACCAATTAAAGAACTATTTTATTTTTCCCATGTTAAAGAGCTATTTTCCTTGAGGATTACTGTTCAAACCCTATGTTTGTAGAACATCTGGTTTTGGAGATATGGAAAGATAAGGCGCTTGAACTAGAAAGAAAAGAATTAGTAACTGTCAGTGAAGAAAAGCACATACGTGCTATGCTGCAGTTGCATTTTGTACCCTAAATTCAGTAAAGTATGATCTTTTAAGAGCGAACACGAGCTTTTCAAAGTTAGGAAATAGACGGCTTAGCTAGCCTAGTGCCGGTGCGCCTAGTAGTAACTGCGAAACAACTCAATAACATTTTGCATAAATAGGCTAAAAATATTCTTGTTAATGTGTATTCCTTTTTCAAACAGATGTCAATTAGACATTTTCGAAAATACAAATTTCACTCAGAGCCGAGAATTAATGTTACAAGCTTGTCGTCCTGATTCTGTGACGAACATTTTTAAAGAAGGCAAAAATTTACAAAATTAGGATTTTTCAAATTTAGATCTCCAGGGAAACTGAAACTGAAACTGAAAAATGTGCTACTAACCTAGACAATTTTCAAGTGTGTTTTACGTAGAACAGTGTATGATTTGTATGACAAGGGTGAATATGCAACGGCCAAAAGGCTGACCAATTTAATGAGGCGGAAAATAGAATTTACGGATTCTGTATCTTCTATGCACAACATTCTGAAATCTATTGGGTTCAAATATAGGATGACATATAATGGCCGCAAATTTCTGCTTGAAAGAAGCGATGTTGTTGCTGCAAGACTAAAATTTCTACGGACAATGCATAATATTAGTACATGAGATTCATGGTGTAAAAATGCTTCATAAATACATATTCATATCTTCCGTATTTATTAAATATTTTAAGGCAAAAAAGTGGTTTAAAGTGCATTACAGGCAGTATACAAACATGCCATCAATAAAATAGAAACTGTATTCACAAATCATTGAAATATCACTATTTTGTTTCAATGTAGCAAAAACCTTATTTTTTAGAACGCATCTAATTTGAATCATTTTGTTTTGTGTGTATATGAACGAGAGCTATGTAAGCGAACTGTTCTCCAATTCAAGGTTTTAAGGTTCAGATTGTGCGGTATATGTTTTCACACACATACTCATATATTAAGCGAACTTCTCTGTCAGCATTCTATCACTGTACATCTGGGCATCTGATGATATTTGCTAGGTTAAGACAAAGACAGATGTATCTTCCATCTCTGTCTCCCGCTTGCTGAATAACCATATTGGCTCAACCCATATTCACTCTTATTTTGTAGCTACACCAATGTGTATCCATGCACTTGATTATCTGTTAAACAAGTAAGCAGCAGATAATAATTACATTTCATACTTGGATAAGGTTGTATTTGAATACCAAGGTGATAATGCTTAGATATTTCCTCTACACAGAAAGGATCTTTTGTATAAAATAAACTCCTATTTCTTATTTTTTATTTTAAGTTGTCCAGGATTTCGTTTGAAAGTAATACGTTTGAGATATATGGAGGAGAGAAAATTAATGCATTAAGTGTATTTTTAGCCAACAATTTTGGAAGTGCTAAACATGGCTATTGATTTTTTTTATAAATGAGAAGCCTTATAGATATTAGCAAATAATTATAACGGGATATATGCTCATATTAAACGCGAGTATTACTAGAACTACTTTCTCGTTCCTAAGACCCATGATAATAAGAGACACATATATAGATTTATTCGCACATCCCTTTATACACTGAAATTTTTTCATATTTATTTTCTGCTTATGTCTTAAGTACAAATAATAGCCTTTGCGTCTCTTTCCTCTTTTGACCTTTTTATCTCGTCCCTTGGCCCTTTAGATAGTCGGCAAGCGACCCCTTTTGTGTTACCTTTGTAATACAGTTTCCTTCTCTTTTGTTAGAAAATCTGTTATGTTTTTATTTCTGTTTTTCCATATTTCCTGTTACGTTGTCAGCAGTGCCATAATATCAATAATACATGTTATCGCGGCTTAGGGAAACGAAGATGAAAAGCCACTGTACATTAATAAATAAAGCATAGCTTAGATATAAATTTATTTTAAAGAAAATCACAATCCGTAAAATTATACATACATGCAAGTGGCTCTGTTATTATCATGGGATTAAAATCCTAGTTAGCCACAAATAGAACACAAGTAGGTAAGCTAACAGTCATTTATAAATCGATCTTGGCTAAAGTAAATTGTTTTGCTACTCGTCTTTCATCCCGCAGGAATCGATTAATATCAAAGTTTAGCCTATCAGGGGCATCAGAACAACTTCACATGAAATAAATCAGTGATAGGAGTTGGGTTTTCCTTTACTGCTGTAAACATCTTAGTTGTGAATTTGTCTAATTATAAACTAGACCACAGAAGAATCCTACGCTTTAAGCCTCCTAATCGGGTGAACAATAGCACGAGCAGTTCCGATGACGGAATTTTATAACATTTTAATCGCTTGGCTTCGCAATGTAAGGGGCTTGTACATCTTCATTCAAAACTGTACATTAACCAAGCAGAGGAACGAAGACGCGGAAAAATATATTCTTCTATTCAAGGCTATAACTAAGAAAATGCGTTTAATAATTCTAGTGATCACTTCTCAGTTGAAATAAATTATCCTAAATGGTAAGGAGTTGAGGAGTTGATCTGAGCGTTAATTTGAGCATCATCCATTCTCTCTCTACATAAGAGGCTAGAGCCTAATCTTCATTTATAATTATACAACCAAAGGAATAAAATAAAATAATATAAAATAAACCATTTTGGTGAAGCCTTGGGGCATTAGATGGAGCTTGAAGCGGTTATTTTAGATATTTCATTCAAAATTATTGATGACTTTAGTAAACTGAAGTTTGGTAATAATTTTAATAACGATAATGTTATTAGAAATAGAAAAGGTATTTTAGTTAAAGAGTTAAGTGGTTTGAGAACTAATCAAACAAATTGTAAAGTATAATATCTGGCCATGAACATCATGCAAAAGAAATATAATATAGGCCAATAGAAAGATGTTGGTTTGTCATAGCAACGACAGGACTATCAGCAGGAAATTTACTGTAGCTAGCATCTCTCTTTTGCAGTGAGATTCCGAACAGTACGAACGCGTGTGATGTTCTCTGCAAGTTTGCAGAAACACTGCGGCGCATGATATTTCGTAAAAGCATCTTTTGCTTCAGTCTATGTCCTATAACATTATGCTAGTATGCAGGAGAATTGTCATGAAATTGACATAAAAATCAGGATCAAAGGATAACTCTCCCGCCTTGGTAGCGTGGTGGTAGCGTGTCTGCCTCACGTTCGAGAGGCCCCGAGTTTGAATCTCGGTCAGGGTGAGTGACCTGGATAAGGTTTTTCCCGGGGTTTACCCTTATCCCGAAAGATGAATGTTGGGTAACCCTATGCTCTATGGACCCTGGGCTCATTTGAGCATTATATCATCCATTCCATTCATCGTCCGATATGACAACGTTGGAGGACGTAAACTAAAAAAAAGGGAACTAGATATTTGAAAACACCACATGAGCAGATATAATCACCATAATTTTTGCTACAAAATGATCTCCACAACGCGGGGGTTTTAGTGTCGGCATTAGAGGATGTCCGTTAATCCGGACAAAATACACGCCATACTTTTCACAAATCACCACACCGCCGCAGACTGCCCCAAATTCAGCTTCCGAGGTCGAAGGGTAGAATGGACTAACTCCGTTCATTACCTTGGAGTAACATTGGATAGAGGCCTAACTTTTCGCCAGCACATCAGGGACCTAGCGAGTGTGCAGGGAGCAATTGCTTCCCTGTATCCAATGCTGGGGCCGACCTCGATGCCGGTTGGCCTGAAGTTATACCTCTTCCGAGCGCTGGTAATTCCTGTAATGCTATATGCCTGCGAGATCTGGGGCATGGCCGCAGATAGCTGGCTGGCATTGCTTCAACGTGCACTGAATAGGGGACTACGGTCTATATATTCTGTGGGTCGTTACTTTCCTACCAGGTTGCTTCACGATGCCTCCGGTCTTCCATACGTGGACGATGAAATTGGGCGTCGGGCGTCAAAATTAAACGCTAGTTTACTAACACATAGAAGCGCCCTTGCTATATCATTGGGAGATTATGACCCCACTAGACGCCGTTCTAGAATGTTCCGGTTACCCCGCATGGCTTGCGGGTACCCGAGATAACCCAGTAGCTAATCATAACAGCAGCTAAATCTGAGCTCCACATAATTTTCTAAGCCGTTTGGAATAAAAAATGACCTAGTTGTCGACGGGCCCTAAAACACCACACACTCACTCTAAGTAACCAACTTAAAAATTAAAACACCAAGGTGCAAGGTGTTGCATCCTTTCCCACAACCTGAAGGTACATTAATTGTAGTCTCAAAAGAAACTCTAACCTCAAAACCCACAACACATCCTAGAAAATCCCGAAGAAAAAATCCTTACCGTAAATCCTTTAACGGGTGGGCACCCAGCAAAAACATTCTAGCTTTATACAGCCAGCCAGCACTTCGGTCGGTCGGTCGGTCGGTCGGTCGGTCGATAGTTCGGTTGGGGTTTTAGAACACCGGCGTCAACAGTTTTTCCCTTTTGCACCGAAAATTATAGCTACAAGCTTCCTGCCTTGCCAGGAATCCCGAGGCAAATTGCCCACTGGACTATTTCGTTTTACAATTTTTACTAGGAGTGTTTCATGGCACCGTAAATGTATTTTAATAAATAATTCATGCGTATAACAAAATGTTAAGATTCTCTTTTGACAAATATCCGTATACATTTTCCATGACATACGTATTTGAGTGTCTAACCTGGGTAAACTTGTGGCACCAATAGCCAACACAAAATTAACAGGCTTAAAATATAGAGGAATGAAGTTTTCAATTTAAGTGCTGATGTTCGAAATAATATACGGAAATGTTTATGACGATTATCGTGGATTGAAATGAAAGAGTTAATATTATGTGTGTTACGTAAAATTTGTGAGAAGTAGGGATGGATAGTGTCCCAGCTCCACTGTTCGTTAATTTGAAGTAAATGTAAGGATATAATGCTAAAAATATTTTATTTGGAAATTGAAAGCAGGTATAAATATATGTTCTCGTATCAATTATTATCTACAGATTGCAGCTATATTTCCTAGTGATTATATTAAATATCGTAAAAATAATTTTGACACGATGTAAATTTTACTCCCTGAAACCGTTCCCCTAAGGCACTATAAAACTGACAGCAACAGAACAGTCGTTTGGTTTGCGGATATTTATGTCTCATAGGGGAGAAAGAAAACTCTGTATGAGCTATAGTTTCGAAAACGTGGCTATGACCGGGGGAGGGAGGTGCGAGGTATTCATAAAATTGGGTGAACTGTATATCCACGGTCACAAACATATAGCTTTTGTGTGCACGTAAAAGCCTAGGCCGCCACTTTTTCCCCATTTAGACCTTATAGAGCACGCTAGCAGTATCTAGAAAGCTTTGAAAATGGCGGCAATTTCCACACCCTGAATAAAAAAAGAGGAATGGAGGGACGAGGTTTTGTGACTGTCATAAAACAACCAGTTATTCTAAATAGCGGCGTTGCCTATCTCACAATGGTTGGGGGTCTCAACTCTTTTACAGACCAATAAAATTTTCATCGCTTGCGACAGAACTTGGCAACGTAGTTGGGATCTCTGACAGCATAAAGAAGTGAGTTGGCAACCTCGCAAGAGTCAATAGACAGGCTAAGGTTACCTTAATTATGTATTTACCTAAAGCCATGCCTGAAGTAACATGATCGAGGTCGGCAAGTAATCTCTGAGCTCTAGATCCTCAGTAAGGGAGGTTTATTGTACAGTCATAAAATACATGATGACTGTTCCCTCTGCGTATATCTGTGCTGGAAAGAGTAAAACAGAGTAGTAAGCAGTCTGCTGGTACTGTGGGCTGGAGCAATGGATGCTTTAGATGAAACCAAGTTTATGTACTTTGCGGCGAGAATTTGCATTTGTTGTCAGTAACCAGAATGCAGACTTTTAGGTCATAAAAATGTATTTCAAGAGCTCGAAATTGGCTGTTTCCGTAGCTTAGTTATGCTATATTTAACATAAAATAAGCTATAAAGGTTATGGAATAAAAATGATACAAAATATGAAACATGGCAATGTTGATATTTCAAAATATTTTTGTTCAATAAAAGTAAGGAAAGTTACAGTATATATACTTGGACACTATAGTGTACTTCAGATCTTTCAAATGTTCAAACTGTCTCTGAAACATTCACTTTTCAAGATAAAATTACAATTTAGTATACATAAGTCTGCACCAAAATAAATTTATAAGTAGTGATTTTATCCATAATAAGTAATTCCACATGCATTTGAACCACGAATCTCCTGCTTTCTGTTCGCTAATAATTTGTTGAATTATGCAAAAATTTTGAATCAAAATAGGCAATCAGAAAATTTGCCATAAAGTCAAAAATTGGGTGCGAACTTGAGAACTAAAGAGCTATTGTCTATTCAATTATCTTTGTCGAAACGAAATGAACCTGGTGGTGTTCCTATAGAGGGCAAAGGCCTGGAACCTTGAACTCTTAATTCCAGTTTGCTTACTTATTGAACTAGTAGGCGTAGAAGGTGTAGTACGATGCACAGACACTTAACCATATATGGAACAGCTGTTTAGGTTGGTAGGTGAATGGTACCACGCCCCCAGTTCAAACCCCTGTCAGCGATAGGAAGGCGTGCGCCTGCCCTTTGTTTCGCGATGACGGAGTCAAACCAGAAGCCCAGACAGTTTAAGCTGCATTGAAACATATAATTCAGAATGCGCGTTATCGGACTTTGATTATTTTATCAGTGGTTATTGAGGCAGGAAAGCAGTGCCCATTCTTTTCGAATAATGAACCTTCTGAGGTTTGTGCGGTTTCCTGAGGAAGAGAGTGAGGAATGGAACATTATATATATGCGTGTATATATATATATATATATATATCTGTTTATTATTTATTATGTCTTTCAGCTTCAACTTCAAATTGCGCACATTTATTTCGAATCAATTCATTTCAGTAAAAGTAATTTAAAGATGTAACTTATGCTGTAACTGTACAAAATACACCGGGTATACTAAATCATATTTTCGTCACATAGACAAACATAAGTAGGAAAAACAAAGATGATAATGTTCTAGTAATTAATCGACGACCACCTATTCCTGAGGACCCACCCCTTGTCCTTCTTTCTGGTTCTTGAGTTATAACATCAAACCAATGAGCGATGGTCACGGCAAGGAGGTAGTGTTCACAGCCGTTCTACTAAGGTTAAATTCCACCTTAAGCCCTCTCCTTGCTTCGATCATTGCTTGTGTTATTGGAATTCGCTATAAACCAATAAGAGATTGGCACAGCTAGGATTGGTGTCCAACACGAATAGTGAAACCGTTATGTCAACATTATATAAAGTAATACACCAAAAGATATCAACAGCATCGGTACATTTACGTGCACCGGACTGTACATAGTTTGTCTTGTGACACATAGTGTGTATAGTGTCACATATTAGCATACTTGTCATTGACGTGACCATACATAATTTAGTTATTTTAACTTATATTTAGACTAGGTTTACACATTATGAACTCGTTGTTGATCGTGTACTGATGATGCCAATATTTCTGCACAAACCTAGCACGAGGTTAACCGTGGGAATATTTAGCCCTTTTGTCCTTGAGATGTGCTATCTTTCCTGTTTTGTCGGTCTCTTTAATGGTCTTCCCGTCTCCTTCCAACCTCTCCTGCATGTGCTTCAGTGCGTTCCATTCTGAAGTCTGAAGGATTCAGCGCATTTGATTCTGGATTTTTCCGGTCTAGTTTTCCCTTGGTAGGAATCTCTTACTTTTACTGTCCATGTGTTCCCCTGAAACCTTACGACATGTCCTCCCCATTTCTATTTTATTCCTAACGTTTCTTGAATCGTATATACTTTCTCGAAGAAGATGGTTTCCGCATTTGGATATCTGTCCCTCAACGATATGCCGAGTATTTCCCCCTCCGTTCTCCTTTGGTATACTTCTGTTGTGCTTTCTTCTGTTAAACTATCACAATTCAGCTTATAAAATTCTTTCCTTACTGCTCTCAAGTTATCACTGTTTTATCCAGATAATTCGTTATTTAACGCCTAATTTTGTACCTTCCTCTGCCACTTCAGCGAAAATTTCTATTCCTATAGAGGAAGTATTTTCTCCCAGAATAGTATCGCTGACCTGCAGTGTCATCGCGAATTTGTTTTCTTGACCTCTGACCAGGTTTATAAGAAAAAAATTCCTTGTTTGTCTTAACGTGCACCCGTGTAACCTATTTCTTTTTATTCTCCGGCATTCGGGTGTCAAGGCATACTCGAAAGGAGCTATTGATATTTATAAAATTAATGGATAATCTTATCCCGTGTAAGTTGCTAATTTTTAATTTTATTCAGTTCTGTCACTGAATGATCCGCACAGCAGTTCCCTAGCTTTGGAGGCTTGTACTTAATTACTCAGACAGGAGAGGGACATAACAAGTAAACTAATCGAAAGTATACAACACCCATTTATTTACTTCATTCTGTAGAATATTACAGCTTCAATGCTTCCATTGTAATCCACACATACCTGCAAACTTGTAATGAAACAAGAAAACACGCGATGCAGTGGTTCTCCATCTATGGCCGCAATTTCTTCAGTAATGACATCTTTCAGCGCTTGTAAAGGTACAAGATATCTGTAAGGATCTTTTGTTTCAGTCTCACTAGAATAAATATGGTACTGTAATACTGGGCGAGCGGGTAGGCCTTGCAGTGATGTTGCAGATGTTAACTCTTGAAGGTTGATAAGCAGGGGAAAGTCTTTGGGTCATTTGCATTTTGTATGGGTGAAACTTGAGTTCCTGAAATATGCGTCCTAAGGATCTTCGAGAAATGCCCGATACTTTTGATTGTTTATGAGCTGAACGAGGTGGACTGCGTTCAACAGCTATTTCGCTCGACCAGCATACTCTGGTGTCTCCACTGTTTTCCTTAGACTATGTTTAATGTTTAGGATTCTAGCACATTTTGTAAACTTATTCAATCATTGCATTATTTATTACCATGAAGTAATTGTACCGTGCCTTGGCACATTTAAATATACCTGAAATATTCTCTGGGTTGTCACAACAGGCTTTCTCTTTATATCAACGCACGGCTGAAAAACGATGTGCCACTGAACAACGCTTCGTTGCTACTAACGCTGAAGTAAACAAAAACAAAAAATGCGCCGTTCCCATCGTTAATTGATATGGTAGTACCAAGTGTATGGCTTCACATTTTTCAAAGACGTAAAGGTGAAATGATGCTCAAATGAGTCCGGGGTCCATAGAGCTTAGTTACCCGACATTTGTCTTTAAGGATAAGGGAAACCCCCGGAAAAACCCTATCCAGGTAACTCAACCTGACCGAGATTCGAACTCGGGACCTCTTGAACGTGAGGCAGACATGCTACCACCATGCTACCGAGGCGGGCTCTAATTCTGTGTTGTTACTTCCAGACAGTATAACAAAATTCTTTCCCTAATCATTTACATACCTATTTAGATACATATGAATCTAACTTGTTTGTGGAAATCTTTTATTAGCTGTCACGGGAATTTCGAAAGTATGGGTTTTGAAAAAGTTGATATTTCAAGAATTCATTACGTTGGCCACCAATTTATTAAGGGAAACTAATACCAAATAAATACATTGAATATCTTGCCAGCATTTGAAAACTACCTTAAACTCCACAAGCTTTCCTTTCGGCTTCCGCTATGAATTACAGAATTCTAAAAAAAAAACGATGTATGCTTACGTAGGGAACCCTACAGTTTGTAGAAGCCTTTTGTTTGGTCAATTCCCTACACAAACAATGACTTAAAATGAGAATAATGCCTTGAGGGCTTACTACAAAAGCGCCGGCAAGAAAGCGTGAAAAATAACGCTCCAGACACACATCATAGCCACAGTGGGGAGAGGATATGCAAAACAAAAATAATGACGCAAGAAGGAGCAAAACAAAAGATACCTCTTGCAGGGAAATAAAACCTGTACAGTTCTTTAACATCGAAGAGCTTATAAAGGAAAGGAAAAATGCGCAACACGTGTATCAGGAAAGAAGCAATTTCAAAATTTTTCCTAAACAAAACAAAGAGGTACACATTCTTTGAGGAGTTTGAATTAAACACGGTAGTGGGAAATATCACACCAAAATAATGGTTGCAATGTTTATCTCAAATATGAATGCATTCTTGTAATCTATATAGCACCAGAGGAAAAAATTATTAAAAATTGACAGTGAGGGGAAATACTATGTATTTACATGATTTTCTCTTTTCACTCTTCCACAGTGTATTGTTACAAGACCTTATACTTCCATTTATATCTTGTTAATCAAAGTTTCATTACAAGTTTACAATTTGTCGAACATATGGAACTCAAGTAGTCTGAAAGGAAGATGTTCCTTTGATTATCACATACATAATTTCCTAACTGTAATACTGGATGCATTATTTAATATATCTTCTTTGGTGATACAGAATAAACTGTGAAAGCATTATGCTTACTAGTAAGCTAATAACTATAAATTTAATAATATTACACTTTAAATTTTTGCTGTTTCAATAGAGAATGACAAACACAAATGTCTGCCAAAAGTAAAAGAAACTGATCTCCGTATTACAAGGAAATTTATTTTAAAGCAATATTGAAACAATTAAGAGTAAAGGTAACGTATTGTCGCCAGGCATTGTGCTGCTGCCGGCCCGCGCGCGGGCAGGAAAGAGAGGTAGAGCGGCCAGCGCGTGGGCGCTGCGCTAAACGCTTGCCCAGAGAGAGCAAGAGGGAGAAAGAGACATTCCCATTGTGTTCTCGCTACGCCACGAAAGGCCTTAAAGCGTCGACAAGTTTCTGGAAACAATGAGTGGAGGTATAAAAGAGCCGTGGCTAGTCAGCTGGTGGCTGGTTGAGAACTGATGATCGGATCTGTGCAGCTGTGTAGTGATTTTAAGTGAATTCTTTTGTTTATGTGTGGTAAAACAACGAGAGACCTTGGAGATTACGTTTTTGTAGGACATGTCACTTTTAGAGCTTGTAAGGGTTGTATAAGGTCGCTTTTTTACTTGAAATAAAGAGCAGCTTGGATTTCTGCAAACTAGACTTTTATTTCTGCGAACCCACTAGGTCACAGTACTTATGTTTCTCGTAAACCTAAGTACCAGTAGTAGTACTTGTGACTATTCTTATATATTTCAATTCACATTTTACTGGGGTGTACAACCTTTTTTGTTTGCTAAATGTAATTATAACTTGCAAGATTTGTGCTGTATTTTTATTGAAATCTTTTCCTTTGTCAAGAATAAAAATGAAATAAGCTTAAAGGCAATGGGAGTTACAGAACTTATAAGGGGAGGGGGTGCTCTCCCTAGCTAAGAAAGTTTAGGAACCAGTGCCCTAGGGAAATTATCCTCTCTGCTTGGCCAGCAGCCAATTAGATGAGATACGTTTCATACTCAAGACTATCTACGCTAAATTACCACTCATTAGTCATACAAAAGAGATATGGGAGCCGAATTCACAATCATCAATTACAAATGCATGTGATTCTTAAGTTCAAAACTCGTAAATGACTGATACAGCAGTATAAATTATGTGAATATTTCTGGATTTTCCTGTGATATAAAGTCTTCAAGAGGCATAGACACATCCTTTATTAGCAGTGGTGAATCATGCTGTCTATACCTTGGGGAGGGAGGCTGCATTGGTTACTGGAATTTTAGCTTTTCTTTATTATTTGAAGATGAACGGCTATCTTTCTTTTTAGAAAACTTATTGACCACTAGCTTGTTGAATTTCGAGATGTTTCCCATCAGTTTCTCTTTTCTATGGATTTTCTTTTTCTTAAACCTTTATATTTAATCAACTCCCTGAACACTCCTTGATTTTGTTATCCTTCATGCTCTTCATGCCCTCTTAGGAGTAGCTCATGATAACCACAAAATTTCATACAGCTGATTATCTTTTTAAGAGTGTCCCTATTTTTTGTTCTTGATCGTTGTGACAATCCATTGATTTTTTCTAGACCTGTCTTAAACATGTCTGTACATATACTGTCCCAAGTGTAGCAAAATTGAGCATGTTTTTTGACATTTCATGTTTCACATTTTTTCGTATAGTCTCTTCAAGTCTGAAACTTCCTTTGGAACCCATGAAGTGTTGGCTGCGTCGTCTTTTGTTCCAAATAAAAGACAAGGAAAAGAGAACAGGGAAGTGCTGATTTCACAGCCACATATCCACTCATATTTCGTGTACATTTCGGGACTGAAACACCTATTGTTTTTGGCGGCTTGTTGCACTTTGAATAATGTTTAACACAGGAATCGGTCTTCCTCGTACTTAAATGTCACATTCCTCTTGCAGTGTTAAAGCGCCAAAAAACGTAGCGACTGTAAATACTCTAATGAACTTCTCATTGTTACAATCACACCATTGATACCAGTATAACAAGTCACACTTGATTATACCTTACTGTTAGGAAAAAAAAAAATATATTCGAATAACCGTGAAAATGTTCAAAAACCGTCGATTTCACCAAAATTCCCATGAAACTGCACATACACCGCTGTTGGTTCTGCAAGCAATGCAGTCCAGTGAGTTCACTAAGCCATGGGGCGCGCGGTAGTTCGGAACGTGAAGCGCGGCAAGCGGAGGAGGAAATGGAAGCAATATGTACGTTAGTGATTTGCCTTGACAGTCCAAGAGGTAGAAGCGGCTTCACATGTGAACTTGCCCCACAGTCTATGGACTTGTTGTAATGACTGACAATATATATATTCAATTTAAGCAATTAAGGCAACAACAGTAAAATTAAAATTTGCTCTGGGTGGAGGGAGCTGCAGTCCGGCAGTCCTCCTCCATCGGCCGCCACTGTTAGTGTTACAGACTTCATCTAAACCGTTTCTTAAAGCAAGGCTGCACTGAAAATTCACCAAAAATGAAAATAATGGGCTTTTGTTTTTTCGGAGCTTTTGGCATGCTAATTTTATCATTTACGCCATTTTAGGCCATCGCCTGACAATTTAAAAGTGCCTTTAACAATTGTTAAAACAACAATCATTGCTTCAAAATTAATTTTCTGAGAAACCTTTTTTAAAGACTTTTCAGTACACAAAATGCCTCACCCTTCAAATTTTTTTTTTTTTTTTTCATTTTACTTGGTGAACGTTACTGAATAAATTCATAATATATAAATAAAACTTCACATTCCCCTTTTTTGTTAATGCTGATGTTTTGAAAATTAAATGGTGTTAAGGAATAAAAAAGTTAATATTTTCAAACTTTTGTGAGCTTACACATTGAAAATATTTAGAACAAATGCTACAAGAATTATCCAAAAAACGAAAACAAGAATGTGGGTCTTTTAAAATCAGTCTGTACTAGACGAAAAAAATAATTTAAGAGCTCAAATTCTTTGACGCGTAGAGCACTTTTATATAGCGAGTAATTTCACAAAATTTTCACAAAAATAATTAATAGTTAATGGAATATTTGGTATAACAACATGAAAATTTGCATGCAAGTTTAAAATGATTCTTAATTATGTGGCTAAATGTTCATCATGATAGGTTCATTATTATAGAATTTGGAATTTTCGGTGTAGTCTTGTCTTAGGGGAAAGTATTTTACCGTAGATTTTAGTATCAGAATACATAGAACATGAAAGACTCGTACATCAGAGCAAGTAATAGTAATTTATTACACGAGAAAGAAAGAGAGAGGGAGAGAGTGGCAAACATTTGACAGAAATTTAATATCAGTTTTGGAAGTGCTGAAGCTATTTCTGTTGTAATAGAATTATTTTCACATTTCTAAAGAGTTATCTATAATATGAGTAGGATTAGAATTTTATCAGTTTTGAGCTATTGTACCTATGCCCCCATGTAGGGCATCCCCGGGAGGAAGGATGAGGCGAGAGAAGGCAAGAGGTCGGCGGTCCCAAGGAGCCATGACTGTGCATAAGGCAGGGTCCATACAGTTTAGTTAGATGAAGACCTCCCTTGATAGGCCAGGTCAACTGACATTCCCCCTACTGTGTTTCGAAGACGGTCCAAGCAGCAAGTTTGGGGACCGGTAACTGACCTACCGGAGGATTAAGTGTCTCACTCAAAGCACATCATGCACCGTTAAAACACCCACCGACACTTCCACACTGAGAGAGACCGCCAGATGAGAGATGATGTGAAACGATAATGGAGATGAAATGGAGGGACAAAAAATTAACCTGGTGACCAGGGAAAACCCAGAAAAAAACCTATGACTCAGGTAGTTCAGTCACGGGAATCGAACCTCAGCCTCCTGAAAGCGGGCCACAGACGAAACTGTCTTAGCCATCCCGCTTGCTTATCTGAAATGATATAACTGATGCCTAAACATTTAATTGTATGTATTTTGTAAGATTATGATTACATGTATGATTATTGTCAATTATAGTCAATCATTTAAGAAGGGTTTCTATTTAAACTAGAGGGAAGTGGTCGTAAGATTGTGGCACAGCTCTAGAGCGGGCCGTATAGATATATATCCTCTGCCTCTTAGCACAGTACATGAAAAACAATGGAATAGTGCATGTCATCTCCCCCGGGCTGGCGTTGAGACGCGGTCCGTAACTCCTAAAACCAGAGTTTCGTGTGGCTGAATGCAGGTACATATTATCAGAGATATAAGAATATTTGTACCAGAGATTACGTCCTGTTGTCTCCCTCTACAGATAGCAAAGCCACTCTGTCCCAAGAAATCCCATTTGTATTACATATCGTTCTGTCTTTACATAAATGAAAACTTGTGTTCAAATACACAAATGAAAGCAGAAGTTTAGCATTCTCAATTGAATGCATCCATACACTTATAATATTTACTTATTCTTCTCCGCGATGCGTATTTGTTTCATTGTATTATTCATCGTCTTTTGGGCCTTTCAATATTTTGTTTTCCTTTGGGTCTGTAATTTAATATTTACTTCGGGTATCGTTCCTCATTCATTCTGTCTACGTGCTCTAGCCTCTATCTCTTCATTTATGTTAAAGATCTTTAATTGCTTTCTTATATAATTATTTATTCTGTCTCTTCTTGTGAGTTCCAAAACTTAATGAGATTTAAAAGATCTAATTTCTGCCACCTGTAATCTGCTTTTGTATTTCTCATTGTCATTGTCCAAGTTTCTCTACTATTAAGAGTTATTGGAAGTGTCATGTTATTTTAGAATTTCATCTTTACTTTTTAAAGTTCTTTTAACTGTTCCACATATTTAAAAAAAAAAACGTTTAACTTTAATTCCAATATCTGCTTCATTAATGTATGATACCTTCGATCCTAAAACTATAAATGGACTCGCTTGTTCAATTATGTTATTGTCTAATATAGTTCTACATCTTAACGGATGAGTTGCTTGAAATGTAATGGATTTAACTTTATTTTTTGATATGTAAAAATTGTAATTCAGAATTATTTTATGTAGCTTATCTTAATTATCACAAATGATTACTTGATCATCTGCAAATAGCAGTGTCATTAAGAAATTGTTCTTATCAGTATCAGAATTTGTATGTAAAATATTGAGCCGCTGTTTCCATTCTCGGATTGCGTTGTCTAATTATAAATTAAGTGAAGTGGGTGATGTAAAACACGCTTGTCTTACACCGGTATTAATACCTGCTGGGTCAAAATTCCCATTTTTGTTTTACACATATATTTGTACCCTTTATATGTATGTAAATATATTATACATATATATTTCAATAATGAGATTTGACATTCCTCTGATAGTCATTATCTCCCATAATTTGTTTTCCTTTTTGTTTTATCAAATGCCTTTATAAAGTCTACAAATGTTATATAAGTTATGCAATTAAATTCTCTCCTTTCTTCTATTATTTTCCAACTATAAGCTTTTGTATTAAATTTTTTGCATGTAACTTGTACGTACTATTTATCAAACTAATTCATCTAAAATTTTCTGGCTTGGTTTTATTGCATGTTTCAAATTTGGGCATAATTAGTGAAATTTTCCATCGTTTTGGAATTTAATTTTGTTGCCAGCATTAATTTAAAATAGCTAATGTTCGTTTGGTGTGACTTGAAACATGACCTACTTAGCGCTACCCCTCCCTGTGACAAGGAAGGGATGAAAGGTTTTGTAACAACATTACCACTGCTATCCGTGATTGCCTAGTCTCCGTCAGACAGCGACAGGTGCTGCAACCAGTGCAGGGCTTGCTTATTTACAAACAGTGCTTTATAATGCCAGTGAAATATGGTAATAATGGAAATATGTTATCAAATGCGGCGTTGTTCGAGATAATTAAGAGGAAATAAATAGATACGTATACAATAGATTCCATAACTGAATTAAATGGAGATACATTACCTTCGTGTCATTGTGATACGAATACTATCCAGCTAATATGGGCACAAATCAATGAAGGAGGTAGAAAAGATGTACTGGAGAAAAGACGGATTAACTGATATGTTGGACAATTTCATCATAAATTTAGAAGAAAGTGAATCTCAAACAATACATAATGGACGGTATATATACTACCACCATCTACCATTAGTATTTAAAGCACTGTGATTGAAAGTATTAAAGGGATAGCTACAATATAATCACGCGGAATCAATCGGAATATTGCATGGAAGTAATGCGATTTGAGATTAGGCAGTCATGAACTACCAAGGCGGGCAATAATGCGTTCTCACTCTCTCCCCTCGCTCTTTAATTCCCATGTTTCAATATAAACTAGACGAAATGTAATAGTCTATATTTCATTCCTTCGAATATTTCAGCAATTCTGTATCTATTCCCCCTGTTCCCGTAGCTTTTCTGTTTTTTAATGTTTACTATACCAATTTTACTCGGAATGATGTTTTCTTTGTGCAAATGCCACTTTATTTTTCAAGAATCAGCTGCATTATATTTAGGAGCCCTCATTACGGGACATATTCACGCTAACATGAGGAACAAAATCAAAGTTTGACTCTGCAGTCAACACTTTTATCAACACATTGTGATTTGGTTTCCTGTAACAAGATACAAAATCAGTAAAGCTACAATTATAAAAGCAATATAGCCAAGGCAATTGAGAAAATTAGGGAACGAACTACTAACAATTGCAACAGGAGAAACAAACGCAATGAAACTACAAAGTGGGAAAGCAATGCACATTGAGAAGGAAGCCAGGCAGTTAAAGACTACGAGACCATAAACAAACGCAAGGCTGAAAGATCTCTAATGGCAGGAAATTCAATTAAACCCAGGAACGCTGGTTAACAGCGAAAATCACTTGGCTCAGTTAATTGCTTGTGAATTCCCAATTGACTTCTGATAACAGTAAGCTCCTTGGACAGGAATCCAGTTGGAAGTCCATTACGTTGGAAACTGTAGCTACATTAAGGCGACGAAGCAGTGTAAAAAAGGAAATGTTAGGAGTTGTTTCATATTCAAACATCCTAAATTTCATACAGATTATAAACATTAAACAGACGCTTTAACGGTTTTAGCACTCTCGAATTTTTAACAGCCACTTGTAAGCTCCTAATTTAACCTGGACATTTGTGCTCAATGTATTTAGATTTCACGCAAAGAATGCATTTGAGTTGCTTCTAATTTAAAACACTTTATAGATAGAAATGTTGAGATTTGCCACACAAGTGTCATTCGTTCGAAAAGCATTCTTATCAGAACTGTTTATATAATAAGCTACTTAACTGAAATAACCTTTTAAAACTTAATCATATGTCACAAGATATGTTCTTTTGTGAATTAAAACGTCAGAATATATTGTTGCGAGGCATTTTTGCGACGGGCGCGGCCGTGCCGTGCAAAGAGACATGCAGTGCACCGCGGAGATAAAAGCTTGCCGAAACAGAGAAAGAGACAGGTGTTTGGAAGGTTCGCTTTCTTGATTGTTACAGAACATTCCACTAATTTCTGGAACAATGAGTGGAGTTATAAAAGTGCCACTGCTGTTAACGCAGTGGGACAGTTGTAATTGTACTTGATAATCGTGTGCGTGCAGCTGTGATTCGAAAGTGAATTCTTTTGCTTATTTACGTGTGTATAAGCCACGACAGACTGTGTTGGTGTATGTTACGACATCTTGCTGCAAAGAGGTGTACAAACTACGGAAATAAAAAAAAATGAATTTCTCCAAACTTGACTTTTAATTATACAAACCCACAAAGTCACAGTATTTAGGAGAAGACACGAAGCAAATAATCAGATTCAGGGCACGAAAAACTATGGTAATAGGTAATATGTGCATTTTTAAACTATAAAAATAATCATTGAAAAGTAGCACAGCTCTTCATAATCTTTCTACGCATTTTGATAAAAGTAAATAGTTGCACTCAAGCACATGTCTAACTGCTTCTCCTGGCAAGTAGCTTGTTCTATGAATGAGGAAAACAATGGCGGTTTGTCTAGGAGGAAATATTTATGAATATTTTTAATCGCAATTGACTAATAACGTGGCAAACAAGCTACCAAGGAAAATAAATGATCAAGAGATATTAACCAACACTTTTTACGGGATAGAGGAAAAAAAAGCAATGACATAATTTGCTGAAAGAATGAAATTACCTTATGACTGAATACTTGTTCACGATCAAGTCATCCCTAGGATTAAGATTACTACAGAGGGGATTTTCCACTGCAATCAAGTGGGCATACCCAGGAGGAAGGATGAGGCGAGAGGAGTCAGAGGCCTGCTACTCCAAAGAGTCACGATAGTGCAAAAGGCAGCGTTCTTACATTTCATTTAAATGGAAAGCTCCTCTGATAGGACGGCACAACGAACGTTCCTTTGTACTGTGGTTCGGAAGTGGTCCCAGCCGTTTCAGAAGACCGGCAACCGACCTACCGGAGAAGGAAGTGGTTGACTCATACCATCCTGTCATGCCGGAACTCCCGCGACACTTCTACCCCGAAAGAGATCATCAGATGAAAGATGAGAATTGATAATGGAGATGAAGTGGGGGGACAGAAAATTCGGGGAATGTGAATAGCCTACCCAGCATTCGCCTGGTGACACTGGGAAGCCCACCGGAAACCCCATGGATCAGATAGGTCGGCCACGGGAATCGGAACTGGGCCTCCCGAATGTGGGCCACAGACAAAACTGCTTAGCCATCCGGCTCGGTAGGTCATCCCTACCATTGCGACATTCAAATGCACCTTTCATCATATTTATAAACTTCACCTTTTCAAGTTGTTTTTACTGCATATATCTCCTTTATGCTCTGAAGGTTTTTAATTTATTTGTGTTAAAAATGATATGATAGTGTTTGCGCCCTAACAATTCATATTTACCATTTTGCGTTCATCGCGAAGAAATGCCTGGTAAATATATATTGAACTGTATCGCAATTCTGTAAGAAAGGGGAGCTAAGTTGCAGTAATAAAAACTCATTCAACCTAATATGTAGAACCATCAGTTAACCAGAAACTGTTTATCCTCCGATCTGTTTTATACTTATTAATCAACGTCCTCCAACGTAAGCCAGTTCCAAGGATGAATGAAATGGAAGGTATGACGCTCTAATGAGTCCATGATACATAGAGCTTAGTTTCCCGGCGTTCATCTTTCATGGAAAGGAAGAAATCCCGTAATAAACTTATAGAGATATCTCGCCAAACCAGGATTCGAACTCGGGACCTCTTGAACGTGACGCAGACACGTTACCACCTATGCTACAGAGGCGAGTATTCGCTTCAGAGTGGGTATACCTTTGTGAGAATATTATTTTGATGCTAGTATCAGAGGAGATTATTCTGAAGTATCTCTTGGTGATGCTAAATTACATAATGAAGTACAGGTTGATAAGTGTTCTGATGCAGTGTGGCAATGAATAGTGTGGAAATTTGGAATAAAAATGTAAATAAAATATTGAAGTACTGAAGAATGACTAAGAATTAAATTAATGAGTATATAACATACGAGACTTCAGAAAACTGTGCTGAAAACATGAATGAAAGAAGAACAGTACCGAAGCATATCAACAAGAACAAAGTGAAATGGCTGGAATAATGAGCGAGAAGGAACAAACACCTTGCTAAGAAATTTACCAAAAGGTGCAGTGAATGTGTAAAGACTTTCGAAAGAGATGATTACCGGTTATGATGGGATGTTTGAGTTAAGAGGGTACGTTAAGACGAAGAGAAGAGCTGAAAACATTCTTGTATGAGAGAGGAAGCTTAAATCTGTGCATCAGAACATTGGCCAAAATGAACATGTCCTGTTTTCTTATAACGTTCATTCAAATTGAAATATAGTTATGATCATTGCTTTAGAACATGTTGATCTTGAAAACAAGAATGGTGAGACTGAACTTCTATCATTGTAACTTGCAATGTACCATATAAAGTGCACTTGATGTGCTCTCAAAGAAACAAACCACTTGAGGAGGTCAAAGTCTAGTTGAGTTGAGTAATTTTATTTGTAAGATTATGTCCAGTAATGCAGTAATTCATTGTTGAGATGTTACAGTATTTCAGTGGATGGGAAGAAGGTCAGTATAAGTCAGGAAAATTACTTTACATTAGCTCTTGCTTAATATTTTGTTAGTTTACTTCTTATAAATGAAAGTTGCAGAATTTTATACTTATTTAACTTGGATGCTGTCGAAAATATAGAAAATAAATTGTATTAATATACACAACACATGAACTTGCACATCTCCATTGTTGTACACAAACTAGACAGTATTACTTCTCTTCCATGAATAAGAGTTTAGAGCTACGCATGCGCCTATACTGTAGGTAGTGCTAAGAAGCCTCAGTTTTCCACTGGTCAATCCTTAACAGAAACAGGATCAGGTGTTTGGAAGATAGTTCCCGAGGGAGCCGTACTGGACTCACTGAGCGTCGATTCGTTTCACACAACCCTTTCCTTCTTTACTGCCTGAAAGTGCTTTTCATTTCCCGCTTTCCCCCTAGTGCTCCTGCTAAAGAAGGAATGAAAAATCGTTTCTAAAGATGACTTACTTTACTTCGATCGAAGCACTTTTCCGTTTCCAGCTAGAAGAGGCAAAAGAAAGGAGTAAAAACGGCAAGCATGCATTTTCGCTGCCTTCTGGTTACTATTTCTTTTAATCTCGTAACTTATCTGAGTTTCTTTGCTCCCGATCTGCTTTCATCTTCCCTTTGCTCCAGCTTTACTTGTGCTACTGTCGTTGGGTCAGTTTATCCCAATAAAATGGAATATTTTGAGAAACTTAAAGAGTTAACCAGCAAGAACTTGCAATTCCTCGCACCTTTCTGGCTAAAACATATGAGAATAACACTTCTCAGCCTGTCAGCCACAAAAAGATGAATTTTAGTTTTTAAAATACCATAATTGTCTATAAAACCACAATACTTTGTGATTTTCAATTCTTCATCTATTAATTGTGTAGTCAAACATTTCACATAATATGGACTTTGTCTATCGCCATGGATATATATAGCATTCGAATCGCATATTGTTGTGTCAGCTGAAACCTTTAATTCTAATTGCTACAGAAATATAATCCAAGTAGCGTCATTGAGGTCCCAACGTTGACTTGGTGCAGATGACCCTTATTCGATCTCCATGTCTTGTAAGTTGTCTAATACGAGGTACAATCGCAGGCCATTTTTTTGTATAATTGAGGAGCTAACTTCTAGAAAATAAGCGGCTCCCAACTCAAATATCACACTAAACTGAAAGGGGCCCCTAATTATGACAGCTCTCTGCAAGATAATGTTGCAAGAGCTGTCTGCTGGGCGGTAATTTAATACTGCTGAAATTTAGGTGATACTACTGGTACTTTGAAAATTCTTTACTTGTTGAAGTTATGGGAAAATCATTGACCTATTTAACTTTGGATAACAAGGTTCTCATACCTAATCGCTGATGGAAAAGACTCTGAATTTTGTTACATTCAAATGACTTTCGCAACACAATCTTTAATAAATTATTTTGAAAAAAAATCGAAGTACATTCTTCTATCCTTTCAGTCATTCGAGATAAACATCGAAAACATTAATTTTATTGGATATTTCATTATAAGTGAAATAGGTGTAGGGAAATACAGTAGGCTTAAGCCGTAGTATGGCTTTTAAGAATTGGCGGAATTAAAATTAAAAATCAAAAATATAGAACTGTTTCCAAGTAAAAGGTTAGTTTGCAGTGCCAGATTTTCTTGAATATGTTGGTGTCGAATGCTTGAACGATACGAACTTATACACTAAGTTTGGGTTTTAAGCTACTGTTCCTTTTGAAGCCATGCTGTACATATACGCACATAAATATCCTTGTCTGAAAGTAGTTTTCTTATTATTACTATTTTATTTTCTTATTACTATTTCCTGTGAAGCCTAGAAATCGAACTTTTGTAAGGAAATAAATCTACCTTATCCACCTACTATGTACTTGGAAGGGAAATTACAAAGAACAGTTACATTGACAAATCAGGATACCTCTAAATGAAGCTTCGCAATATTTTTAGTGTTTTAAACTGCCTGGCGTTGTATCTCCGGAAAATCAATTATCAATATCTACAAACCACTGTACTTGAATAACTTATTCAAGGCGCTACAGCCAACAGCTTATTGTACGTCACACCTAGAAGGAAGGATGAGGAGCAGGTACCCTACAAGCGTGCAGAACCGATCACAGGTGGCAGTAAGCCCGCGGTGGATCCCTAACAATAGTAGGCAGTTTCTTCCGGCCGCTAACAATCAGCCAGTTTTTGCTGATCAAGCAGCCCCGCCGCCTATAGTGCCTCCCTTCGGTCGACACCGTATTTCTGGAGTACAAGCTGCACCATAGTGCAGCATCTCCGGCGGCTTTGCTGGAATTTGCTGTCTGGAAATATTGCATTGAGGGAAGTGAAACGGGGAATGTTAGGTAAATATTTTTCCCAGACTGGTGATCCAGGAAATTCCCCGAACGGTCGATGGCGGGATTCGAACCCCTAATCTCCCGAATGTGGGCCATAGTCGATGCCACCTCAGCCATTCCGGTCGGTAAGTAGAAATTTTTAAAACAAATTGAAAACTACTATGGACATCTTTTAAATTTAGTAAGAATCGGTTTATATTTATGAATAGTTTCCTTGGAGGTATCTCTAACTGGGAGCTCAATAAAAGCCCATTTCTTTTCAGTTCTATAGTCTTAAGTGTAAAAAATTGTATCTTATGTCACCGGTTGAATTGACAGCATGAGTAAAGAAGCCTTTTGGAAGTTACTAGGAAACCTCTTTTTAATTATACCGTAATTATTGTAGAGTTTAATTCCGTTTCATAACGATATCCACGGTTTTAAACTAGGTGTTAGAGCTATAAAAATCTCTACGGCCATAGAAGTAGTCTGTACACCGAGAGCGGAAGAAGGTCGAGAAACTTGTAAACCTGGAGAAGGGAATAAACGATAGGCATCCTATAGGCGACGTGCTCCTGCTTCCTTAGGAGCTCTTTATTCATCAACTCCTTTTAATGCATACCAATACCTACCTGCTCGTAGAGTGATGATGATGACAGTAATAATTATAAACCATCATATGAGTCGGAGGTAAGGTCATGGTATGTCTTTGGGAGGTCAGGGTTCTAAACCCGTTAGCCAATTATCTAACACATTTTTTTTTTTATTAAAGGCAAATGCCAAATTGGATATTGAATATCAGGCCTAAATTTCCACTTTAAATCTTAAACAACAATCTACTTTTTCTTTTTCCATGACATGGATTGGTTCCTCAACTTAGAACGTGTTCCAAGGCTAATCAAATTGCTCTTTCTGCCTCATACGGAGTGGTCCAATATCTCTTCGTCCCTAAGGCCCATAAAGCAGTGCTTGTGGCTTAAACAGCAATAACAATGAAAATAGATGTACTTCTATTCCGTTTATTCAGAACCAAAGAAAGCAAGTAAGAGAGACTGGTGTCCTAATACCATTCACGTGTCTGTTGTAGAAGCAAAGATGCTGCTTCCTTACATTAAAGTCTGCGAAGACATGTGCCGTATCAGCCACATGTCTTTCACAGAAACTAAGGTACAATTGTCTCGTACTAAAGCCTCTGGAGACATGAAAAATTCAAAATGGAATTCTACAGGATGAAATCTATAAGACTAAATGACCGCCTCACATCAGCCCATGTTATCCACGATATCGAAATTATTGGGTTGAAATATTAATAACTTCATAAAAATAAGGCGAAGATTCATGAATAACCGCAATAAATAATTTCCATATATTGAAAAACATGTATATGATAAGAAGCAGGGCTTATTAATCCCATTTGATCAAGGTTCAGGTGATTAAAGCATATCAAACACCTTAAAAATCAGATAATTACATAATCCAAGAAGGTATGCAGTTTTTGAAAGTTAAATGGAGTAAGGATAATTAGAATTAGGCAAGTCACAGAAAAGTTACAGAAAAGTTCGACCAAAGACCGCGTTAGGTTATCAGATATTTGGTGGGAACTGCATGGGGATTCACCGTTTAGTTCCAACGATTGATGCAACTTATATTTCTCATTGTTATTTTTAAAAAGTTATTTAGAATCGTAAATTCATTGATAATTTATAAGTTAATAAATAATTAACTACAGTTTCTTGGGTTAATATGATTTAGAAAATTTTAAAATTTAACCGACAGTCTGCAACCCGCATTAAATAGCTCATAAGCCAAATCAGTTGGTGTTGCTTATTTTCATACCACCCACAAATATCCTCAAAGAAAGATTCTATAATGAGAGAACGTTATAAAGGTTTTATAGCTCACCACTATAACAGCAAGCTATGAAGCGACATTAAAAGTATCGCATATCGTGAGAACTATGTTGTCATTCCTAGAATATTCGTCACGAAATACCAGTAGTTAAAGGGATCTAGAGTAAATAATAGCAGCAGCAAGAGCAGCAACAGCAACAACAATATCAATTATATGGCCAACGGCTTAGTATCTATTCCAATTTCCGTTTTATCTTCTTCATTGGAGAATTGACACCCCAGTACTTTAAAACGGGTACATGGAATCAGACGCCTGTTGAAGTAGTAGAGGGACTTTGTATCTGTGAGGATATTCGGGATGTGTGATCCACCCGGTGCCTGCTGAAGTAGAGGATGTTATGAAATGGCCATGCAGTGGATGCCATTTCACCCACCACAAACCCCAAATGCGGTGGACTGGGATCTATCTGTTGCTTTGATGAGAAGCGAGCAATTTAAACGCTCGGTCACGACGCTACACATGATTTTACACAAGGAATTAAGTATCAAGTGTTGAGGACTTTGGTGAGGCTAGTATTATGCGGTAATATCCCAAGTAAGTAAATAGTTTTATATCGGTCAGTAGCCTCTTAACTTTCGTTGGAACCGTGTAAGTACGCAGACTTTGACGAATTGCTCAAATGATACATTTTTGTGCCAAATAGGTTAATGTAGCGATAGGTTTCGAATTTGTAAGATAGTCATACTTTTCGTCAAGTTGTTTTTGGTTCAAGAGGGGTCTCAACCGATTAGCAAAATTTCTGTAAGCGGATTGAGAATAGGTTTAGGATTAGGATTTCATTACGGAGGGGATTCGCTACGTAGGCCACCATGCTGGGCTCATTGTTCCTATGCACTCAAGTGGGGCACACTCGGGAGGGAGGGTGAGGTGAAGGACACAGAGAGCGGGCGACCTAAGGAGCCACGGCAGGGCAGGGTCACTAGAGATTACTTGGACAGATTCCCCCGACAGGTCAGGACAACGAACTCGCTCTCCCACAGCAGGATGGCAACGAGCCCAGCAGCCGAGACCTAATGGTACCAAGGCAGGCATTCCGAGCCCCTAAGGGCCCTGGCTGGTGGTCCCGAAATGGCCTCAGCAGAGGAGCAGAGGCCGGCAACCGACCTACCGGAGGAGAAAGCAATTTTCCTCACCATATCATCCTGCCACGCACCGCCGAGACTACCCTGAAATAGACCACCAGATGAGAGATGATGTGAAATGATAGAGATGAAATGCAGGCACAGGAAATTCGGGGAAGTAATTAACCTGTCCAGCATTCGCCTAGCGACCCGGGAAAATCCCCAAAAACCCATAGGTTAGGTAATTCGGCCACGGGAATTGAACCCGGGCCTCCCGAATGCATGCCACAGACGAAACCGCCTGAGCCATCACGCTCGGTGAGAATATGTTTAGTGTTAAAGACATTTGAAAATAGATTATACAGACGGCGTCAGAAAAATATATACACAATTTGAACAGTCATAGGAACGGTATTTCCCGTGATACAAGATTGAAATTCTGGGAGAAAGTAATATCTTTCTTCTGTAGAGAGCAGCACGATTATCACTCTAGTTACTCAACGCTGTTATTGGCAAGGAATTTACTGCAAATGATGGAGGTACGTTTAAGCTTTATTATTCTCCACGCTCTTCAGACATTACACCGCTAGAATCCTTCTTACGGGTGATGAGGTGTACAAACGTAAACCACAAACTTTTGAATGAGATTCAGGCGGTGTGCGCAGAAATCCCATTAGACACTTAGGTACGATGTACTGAAGCAATGTATTGATGCTGAAGCCCACCAGTGATCACATTTGCATCAGAAAGTGAATTTATGGTTCAGATTGGACTTTAAGCTTTCCATTTCCAGCAATTGAATCTTGTAGAACAAACCTAAACTTCGAATGACGGTTCAAAGTGTCTATACATTTATGACTCACTCTGTAGTTTATTCCAGAGTAGTCTAAATTCCCCTAAACTATTGGCTTAGCTCTTAAGCCGTGAGAGCGCTTTGCTAGCCCATTTATTTGGAGCTTTGGAAAATATCAGTCCCTTAGTCTCCCCTGTGAGTGAAAATTATGTGATAACCTTTTATATTTCTTTATATAAAATGAGCTTCTAGCACACATACAGTCTTTATACATTTGTCGTTAACATTTGGAATTATTGAACTGACTACTCTCAAAATGAATTTACGTTTTGGCAGTTTACTAAAATATTCGTATAGAAGAATATATTTAAAGTTAATGCATCACTTCTATCGCAGAATGAACGCATCACTCTTATTTAGTTATGCAAGCATTAATCTTGTTTGCATTAATTCCCACTAGATGCATAACTCAGTTTTGTGCTAGTAAGCTCCTAACTCAAACAGGATAACTTTAAAGTTACATGGGATTTGCATTACATCATACAACTGCTTTTTCAGAAGCAGTTGGAGTTTTATGATTTAGGCCCATATTAAAAAATACTGAAAGTGTTGAAGTGTTGGATAGTTACTCCTTTCTCAAAGTATAACGATCTCAAGCACGTTCCCACGTGTCGCAAAAGCAGCAGCGGTGTTTTATTTCCGAAGTTTGGCAACTCAGCGGAGCAAAGTACGACACAATGCTCTACTGTCTTTGTGTTCACCATCAAGTTTAGGACATAAATAAGTCCTATGCAGTGCAGTGTGCTGCTCAGCCGCTCCTTAAGGTCTTTTGTACTCTTCGTACGTGAGAGAAGACATTCAAGTGCCGCAGGTGATAATGTTACAGCAAAGGAATGCTAATACTGACGTAAAAGATACGTACTCATTGTTCGTCAGTATATGCTTTGATTTTAAAAGTTGTGCTGTTCAAAATGATGACTAAAATTTCAAGATCACTCATCAGCTACAAGCACAATTGAGCCTGAATTATCAGCGAAGTCATTTCTCCGTTATAATTAGGGACCAAATGTTTAGGTGGAATATCCCTTCATTTTAGGTTGATGGACATATAGATCTTGTTAGATTTTTCTATATTAAAAGAGGGTTTTAAATGTTTTGTTTCTCAGTACATGTATTTATAATTTTCTTTTTGTGCCACTTATTTGTAATATTTATTCATGAACCTATTTCAAAAACGTATACACGTTCAAGAATATTCATCAAATAAGGCACAAAATAAATTTTACTGTTTGCTTTCTAGGTTATTTTTGGCATTTCAGTTGATAGTTACATACATACCCAAATTGTATGCGGTAAACGGTTTCCTATTGAGGAAAACGTCCTCTCAACAGATCATGACGCTATTGGAGCGTAGACAACCGGTGCCAGTGCAGCAGGTTCTGAAGTTAGCTTTTCTGTATACTTTTCTCCCACATTACTGACTTTATGATTTTCATGTCCTCAAAACCAGGATTTCGTAAATAATCTTCTGCCACTTCGAAGAGCATCCCCCCACTGATCCAGGTATTCCTTTTCTCGGAACATTGTCAATGATATCTAGAGCTTCTCGAGTGATGTCTTAGTCTTGGCAATGGAGGAAGCTTCTCTTTTATCTAATTCATTGACATTTTTAATGTACTTTAAGTGCTCGGCAGCAGACAACCAAGTTCCCCAGCGAGTACAATTCGGCTCAGGTGGAAAATGGGTTGTCAGTACTTTCTCTTTGTACAATCGTGTACGTGTTGGGACTTTTAAGAAAACCTTCTTGACCGAAGAGCTTCGAAGGAGCAGAATTTGAACACCTTTTGGTAATTGAGATTGAATGCAATTTAAGGAGCCTTTTAGCTAGTTTTATTAATTTACTCTCGAATATGACCTTCCAAATTAATTTTCAAAATTTGAAAATAAAATTTTTAGTTTCAGAAAGGGAAAGAGAAGTTATTTTAGGAGTTAAACCATCATTTGCAGTTCTTAGCTAAAATAAGGTTAAAATTTAAAAATACGAGCCCTAGTTAAAATAAACAGGAAGCATGTTGCACTTGCATGTCTTTCTCCACGCATTCGCCTGTTCTTACAAAACATCTCTTAAAACATTTTGAAGCTCCCACATAGCGACCACCTATTTAAAGATTTGATTCTCACTTAGGCCTACCGTAAATGCTTATCTCCAATAATACATGTAGGTAGAAGAAAAATGGATTGAAAATCATGTGAGTTCAACACACAAAATGTTTTATCTGATCTACTATTACTATAGTAATTAAGAGAAGTACTGTATTCCATCGCACTCGACGTCGGAATTTAATAGGAAATACATGTTTTTGGAATTCTCAGAATCTAAATAAGCAATTTTAGAAAACGGCCCATGCAGATGTCATTTTATGAACGCATAATTCGAACACTAAAGGTGGCCTAATATTACTTTTTTTAAATTTATTAGTTTGCTGATCAGCAGTTTTGCTATATAAGTCATTGATATATTACATAAGTATTGCATACGAATTAACAACTGACAAATTACTATCCTGTAACATATGCAATAGGCGATAACTTTATAGTATAAACAGAAACAATTAAGAACACATTAAAATGAAAGATAATAAAAAACAGTACCACGCCGTGGCGTAGCATGCTAAGGCAACATGCCTTGGTCCCTGGTCACGGAAAGCGGCCCGCGTTCGATCCCACCCACCGGGAATAGGACCGGTGCCCACTCAGCATCGTGAGTGAGGAAAGTGAGGAGCTACGTTAGGTAAGCGCCCCAGGTCACGGAAACCAACATTCCGGCTGGGGGATGCCGAGATGTTGACCACATATCCTCCCCGTATCGGTTGGATGATCGGCCACCTCTGCCGTGCGTAAGTGGGCGTGAGGCCAGCAGTCGGGTTGGTAGGCCTTGGCCCTCTAATACTCTCCCTCCTCTATACCCTCTATACTAAGTATAAAACAGGATTACTAGCACGTACAATAACATTAAATAAGATTGATAACAATTGAAAAGAGAGGTTAGATATGCGAGACTAGATTATAATCAGAGGACATGGTTTGAATTAGTGAGAAAAGTCACTATCTTCTGGATCAGTGAGTAAGATGTCTTGAGGCAGTTTTCTTTTCAATCTGGTCTTTCGAAGTTTTGTCGTTCAATGTCATAGGTTACGGCACCTGGTACTTCGGATAATCTAATGAAGAAAGTCTTTGATATCAATTTGAAGTACAGATGTATGGAAAGAATACCAAGTTCCTGATGGAGTTGATCAGTTCTAATGAACCATGGAGCCTTTGTAATACTGCGGAGAAATTTGTTTTGTATAACCTGAAGTCGATGAATGTGGGTTTTGCTGGCTGCACCCCATAGAGGAGCAGCGTAAGAAATTATGAGACGTATAAGAGACTTGTAGATCAATACTGTGCACTCCAGATCAAGCTGTGATTTCTTCTATAGCAATGGATAAAGATTTTTAATTCTAAAAATGACTATTGGTGAAATGTAAGGCATATGAGAATTCTAGGTTAATTTAGTGTCAAGGATTATGCCTAAATATTTGACTGGTGTTTCTGGAGGCTTCCATATTAGTTGTTTTCCCTGCAGATCTAGTGGGGGTGAATTTTGATAAGATCTTGAGAATATATTTGTTTCCATTTTATTAGTATTTAATATTACTCGGCACATTTTGAACCACTTAGACAACATATCTAATGATATTTGTAATCTGTTGATTACAGTACTTAAGTCGGGATGCGAATAGAAAATAACGGTGTCAACGGCATACATAGTCAACGGCATTTGTATTTGGAAGGTCTAGCGTGAATACATTGAATAATAGTGGTGCCAGAATTGATCCTTGTGGAACTCCTGCTGCTATTGGTCGAAGATCGGATTTGTAACTGTCTATTCGTACTAAAAATTGGCGCTGTGAGATAAAACTTTCAATTATTCGAATCAGATAATGGGCTAATATTTATATTAAATATCTTCCTAAGATACAACAGGAAAATTATCAACAAAATACTATCATACCGGACTCTTTTAACAAATTTTTGAATATTCTCTTATTTTTCTAACATATTCAATACTTGTTTAAAAAGGATATTCTTATTCGTCTTTTCTAGATGACAAATTTTCAGAGAAATGGAATTTCAAATGTGACTAGCTCTTTAATGATTTGATCATCCCCTAAATCACACGATATTCTCAAAATTTCTTTAGGAATGCAAGAAAGTGCATATACAAGAAAATTAGCAATAAGATAGATAAATTCTGAGAATTCAATGTCGCTTAAAATAAAGTAGATACAGTAAAGCATATGAAGGAAACGTTTTTATAAGTGTGGAGAAAGTCCTGTGAATGCAGTACATCAGATGTGTATTGAAGTGGAACAAACAAATGAAGCTCGCAAGTGGGTTCATTTCGAGACCGAATTTTGGCGAGAAACGGCTCATAGGATAATGGGCGAAACGGAATGAGTTGGGGTGGAAGCAGGGCTGAATAACATTTGTGTCTGCTCTTGGTGTCCAAGTGAAGTTACTGAAGAGCGGGGTAACATTTTCAGTAGAAACCTCTCACTGCTCTCCTCTTCCATCTACTGCAAGTTTCGTCAGTTTTTTCTGCTATTAAGGTATTTATCCACATAACTGTTTGAAGATTTAATTCACTGATTATTAATGGATTATTGTTGAATAATTCCCTTATAAATGATTTTTGATGAACATTTTGGATTCTGGAAAAAACAAATCCTGAAATAGAGATGTAAATTTATTTGAGGGGCCTGCAAAATTATCGCTAGATAAATTATTTAAAATTTAATAATATTCTGAGATAAAACCAATCGACTTAGATCCTACTGCCTCTACTTAAGTATTAACCAAGTATTAGTTTGACTATATTGTAACTTTGTGGGTTCGTGAAATTAAAAGTCCAATTGCACAGACTCAAGATCTTCTTTACTTCCACCAAATTACAGTTGAAACACTTGCCAGTTACATAGAATCACGTAGCGCACACAATTACAATGCACCAGTTCGTCTGTCACAGGTACACTCTGCACTCGCAATTTACGTCAATTCCTCCGATAAACGTACACAGTCTTCCAGACTGTTCCCTCATACGGCGCTCCTCACAGCTGCTCGCCAAGAACTGAACTGCCTCGCCAACTGCAGCCCCTTTTTATAGGAATATCGCTGTTTCCGGAAGTCTCGCGTTTCAGTGAATCACCGCGAAGGTTCCAGAGGTCTGGTGGGAGGGGAAAGAGACGGTACAGGGCTCGGGCCGCTCTCCTAATCATCCCTTCACTTAGTGACACCAGACAAATGGGTTGTCGTGGCCTGAATGCTTCCCGTCTGGCCCTACTGCCGGCCGGTTCTATCGGGAGTTCCGACGTTCGGGTGACAAAATTTTATTTTAATTGCATTTTGTACACTTATCTTTTCATATGTTTTAAAGTCGCTATCACCATGGAGCGAGATGTTCCAAACCCCTGCTGCTGATGCTTTTAATGAAAGTTCTAGCTCTGCCATGAGAACTATTTCTGTTACCATTGAGACATCACTTAGTGCATATCAGAGCTGTAGATTGATTTATTTATTTTTTTAACGTTTAAGTTATGACAGCTACCGCAATTTGTACGTTGAGGGGTAATTTAAAAGATAATATGAATTCCGGCTAAATACAATATTTTGAAAAAAAAAAAAAAGTAAAAACAGCATGGATAAAGTGATAAATGGCGCGTAGAAGTGGTTATTTATTCGTATAATTTGATAATCCATAACAATGTTCATCACTTCATTGTATATTTGATAAATATGTTATAGGTAACAACTTTTAGGCTGCAAATGTGTTACATGCGAATTTAAACGCTTTATAAGTTTAAATTTCAGAATATGATAAAATATTAACCGAGAATATTCAAATCAAAATTTACAAAACAATTAAGGTTAACAGCTTAGAAATCAATGGCAATTCCCGTCTTTAACGCATGGTTGTAAAAGAATGACCACAAGAAAAATGAACTCGGAAAAATGAGACTTCTTAAGGGCACACATTAATGGATAAAATAAAAAATGAACAATTGCCCAATAAATGGCAAAGTAAATTAATATAGATAACTAGAGAAAGTTATTTGTAAATGAAAGCATAACCGCTACCTCATGTGATACACGATTATAAATATATGGGAAAGAGATATTCGAAGACCGTAGAGAAGGTGGATGTAGATATGAGGCGGAACAGAAAAATCGTAATGAAGATTTGGTAATTTAAAAGTACGATAAGATATAATATATACTCGATTAGAATCATTTTATTCATTTATGAATTCAGTAAAGCGCTGGCAATGTAAACCTCTGCATTTGGTTTAGTCGACGTCACGCTAATGAATGTATCTAAAGCGATTTTAACGATAGCACGAGATTACATTCAGCTATTACATTCACCCTTATCGTTGTAAATGTTCATAAATCATGTTTAATTTGCTCGTCATTTATGAATGCTATAATTAGGCAGCAGTAGAATGATTAACATTGGAATATAATCAAGGACCATCTTAACGATTGTGGTTGTTATACACCAATATTTATTGCGACATGTAGTTTTCAATATTGTGACTTTGTGGGTTCGTGAAATGAAAAGTCCAATTTCACCACTCAAAAATGTCCTTTATTTCCACCGACTTACAGTTAAATACTTGCCAATTACACAAAATTACGTAGTGCACACAATTACGATTCACCAGTTCGTCCGTTACCGTTCCGATGCACGTACACACTAACACTAACTGTCTGTCTCTCTGAAACCCTTTTTATAGGCATCTCGTCGTATTCTCGGCGTCTCTGGTATCCAGGCGAATATTCCAGATGATAGAAGAAGGGGAGAGAAACGTCCAGGGACGGGTGACATTCCTTTAACCACCCTTCAGTTAGTGACAGAGACTAATGGGAGGCGTGGCTCAGCTCCCTCCGGTTTCCCCACACAGCTGTGCCGTCATACCTTCCGCTAATTGGGTGACACTGCTCCCTCCTCAAAGCTGGTCGTCCCGAACAGCACCATCGTAGCGGGCTAGTCGATCCAGGTGTACCACCAACATCTTTCCTCGGGGAACCTTCTGGATGCGGTAGACCACGTCGTTAATCCTCTTCACCACCCGGTACGGTCCTTGCCATGGCTGCTGGAGCTTCGGGCAGCGTCCCTTGGTCCGGGTAGGACGATACAACCAGACCAGGTCACCTTGCAGGAACCCTTGGCTGTTGGCTTGCCTATCATATCTGGTCTTCATGCGGTCGCTCGCCTTCTGGATGTTCTGGCGAGCCATCTCGTGCATGTCGTGGAGGCGGTCCACCAGGTTCTCCACATACTCGTTCACCGGCTGCTTCACCTCCGGAGGGCTTCCGAAAGCCAGGTCACAAGGGAGGCGTAACTCTCGACCGAACATTAAGCTGGCTGGCGTCATCCCAGTTGTGTCGTGTGTGGACGAGCGATAGGCCAGCAAGAACAGTGGCACCTTGATGTCCCAGTCTCGCTGATGGCTGGCCACGACCTTCCTCAGGTGTTCCTCTAAGGTCTTGATGTACCTTTCGACCATGCCATCCGATTGGGGATGTAGAGGCGTAGTGCGAGTCTTGTTCACCCCAAGCCTTTGTAGTGCCTCCTTCATTAGGTTGGACTCAAAGTTGGTACCCTGGTCACTGTGTAGCTCTAACGGCACCCCAAATCGACAGAACACTTGCTCCACGAGGCAGTCTGTGATTGTCTTTGCCTCTTGGTTTGGGATGGCATACACCTCCGGTCACTTGGTGAAGTAGTCCACTACCACCATTAGGTACTTGTTGCCTCGGTCGGAAACTGGGAACGGTCCAGCAATGTCAACGGCGATCCGTTCGAATGGCGCTCCGACGTTGTACTGCTGCATGCGACCCCGGCTCCTCGTCTGGGGGCCACGACTCGCCGCGCACACGTGACACTGACGGCACCATCTCTCAGCATCTGCTCGGAGCCTCAGCCAGTAGTAGCGCTGCCGTAGTTTATCAATCGTTCGGTTCGCTCCCAGGTGTCCTCCCGTAGTACCGGCGTGCACTTCCTCCAGGACTTCCGGGACCTTACTCCGGGGAAGTACCAACTGCTCTCTCTGCGTCTTCCCATCGGGTGATTCCCATACCCGGAACAGCACGCCCTCTCTGGTCTTCAACGAGTCCCATTGGGCCCAGTACGACTTGTAGGTGGCGCTCCTCGGTGCGATGTCCTCCCAGGTTGGTCTCATCCCTGCCTCCACTTCCCTCAAGAGTGGCCCTAAGTCTGCGTCCGCCAGCTGCTCCCTCCTCAGGCCTGCGCTATCCCAGCCTTCAGCAGGCACTGCCACAACTACTCGGACTGCTGCGGCACGCTCCTTCTCTTCCACTCTTGTGCACTGGCCGCACTCTTCTGGACAGGGTCTTCGGGACATGGCGTCTGCGTTATCGTGGCTCTTCCCTCTACGATGTTCCGAGGTGAAGTCGTACTCCTGCAGCCTCTGGACCCAACGTGCTGTCTGGCCTTCCAGGTTCTTGAAGGTCAATAGCCAGGTTAGGGCGGAATGGTCAGTCCTCAGGTGGAATGGCTGACCGTACAGGCACTTGTGGAAGTGCTCCAATGTCTTTACTACCGCCAGTAACTCCCGTCGGGTGACGCAGTAGTTCTTCTCTGCCTTGGATAGCGTTTTGCTGTAATAGGCTATCACCCGCTCATGGCCGTCCTGGATCTGCGACAGGACACCTCCAATGCAATGGTCGCTGGCGTCGGTGTCCACAATGAAGGTGCCACCCGGTTGTGGGAAACCCAAAATTGGAGCACTGCACAGGGTCTCCTTTAGGTGCTGGAAAGCGTTTTCTGCGTCCTCCGTCCACACATAACCGGTGTTCCTCTGTAAGGCGGGTGAGGGGTTTTGCGATGTTGGAGAACCCCTTTATGAAGCGCCTGTAATAACTGCACAGCCCCAGGAAACTGCGCAATTCTTTCTTATCCTTTGGGCGAGGCCAATCTCTCACAGCCTGCGTCTTCTCCGGGTCTGTGGCCACTCCGGTTGCTGAGACTATGTGGCCCAAGTAGTTCACTTCCTTGCGGAAGAGCTGGCACTTCTTCGCGTTCAGCTTCAAGTTGGTCGCTTGCAGTCTCTGTAGCACCTTACTCAGATTCTCGAGGTGATCTTCAAAAGTCTTCCCGACGATGATGATGTCGTCCAGGTATAGCAGGCAGGCATCGTAAGTCAGCCCTCTCATCACTGACTCCATGAGGCGCTGGAAGGTAGCTGGTGCATTGCAGACGCCAAAGGGCATAACCGTGAACTGCCAGAGCCCTTGGCCCGTCGAGAATGCAGTCTTCTCCTTGTCTCTCGGGTCTAGAGCTACCTGCCAGTAGCCCGACTTCAAGTCCAGGGTAGAGAACCACTGTGCACCAGCTAGCGTGTCCAGGGTGTCGTCAATCCGGGGTAAGGGAAAACAGTCCTTCCGGGTGACGGCGTTCAACTTTCTGTAGTCTACGCAGAAGCGCAGCTCGCCGTTCTTCTTTGTCACCAAGACTACAGGGGAACACCAAGGGCTGTCAGACTCTTCAAGCACTCCCCTGGATCTCATGTCCTCCAGCATGTCTCGCACCGCCCCTTGCTTCGCCAGCGGAACGCGTCTATGTGGTTGCCGAATAGGCCGGGCGTCTCCGGTGTCAATGCGATGAAGCACTTTGTCCGTGCGGCCGTAGTCACTATCACCTTGGCTGAAGACGCGCTGATACCGTCTTAGCAGTTGTCGAACCTTCTCCAACTGTTCTGTGGTCAGGTGGTCGGCCGCCCTCTCCACCAAGCCTTCTAGCCGGGGCCCCAGGTGTTGCTTCGGCGCCGGCTCTAGTGTCTCGTCGATAGCTGTTACGCTCACCACGGGCTCGCACATTCCCAACTCCGTCCCGGCCTGGACGTCGTGGTCGGCGTCCGTAGGATTTAGCAGTCTCACGGGCACCTCCTCTCGGCACGGCAGCAATGCCCTGGCTACACACAGTCCGTTTACAGGCGTCTTCTGGTCCAGCATCATGTTCCTGGTTCTCTGGCCCTCCAGTCGCGCCGTCACCACCACCTCGCTCCTCGCGGGAACAACCACGTCTTCGTCCAAGACGACCCTGCAAATTCCGAGGCGCTCTTCGGGTTGACGGAGTATAACCTCTTCTCCGTTAAGCCGCAGGACCTTCTTGCCGACGTCGACTGTCGCCTCATGGCTCCTGAGGGCATCCAGTCCCAGGATCACCTCCTCAGCCACCTTCGCGACGAACACCCACAGACGCACGGCACTCCGTCCCAAGTTCAGCTCCAGCAGGGCCTCCCTCTCCACAGGCAAGGTGTCGCCCGATGCCGTGACAAGCTGGTATGGCCGGCTTGGCTTCCTTGTCGGAAACCCTTCGCCACGTCAGGTCTGATGATGGTCACGGACGCCCCGGTGTCCACCAGCACGCGGCACGGCTTTCCTCTTATCCAACCGTCCGCGATGAGGCTGTCATCCATACGCCGGCTGACGGCGCGCAGTGTCACTCGAGGGGATGGTGGTGATGGCGCCGACGTGCCCCTCTCCACGACGGCCCTTACTCGTTTCCCGGCTGCTCTTCCTGGCGTGGGCAGTCTCTCTGTAGGTGTCCGGGCTGTCCACACCCCCAACACAGGCCACTAGGTGTTCGCCGGCGTCCTTCAGCTGGTCTTCTGTCTCCGGCGTAGCGGACACTCCTCGTTCTCGACGTCGGAATAGATGTTACTTTGGCCGCCTCCATCCTTAATGCCGCTGTCAGCGCCTCGTGTATGGTTTTATATTCGCCGAGCATTAGGCGCTGACGAATCTCCGTGTCCCGTACCCCGTCGACAAAATTGTAGGCGGCTTCCCGGGATACGAACTCCAGTGGCAGGTCAACCAAGGCCTTGCTAGCCAGCTGCTCGATGGCTATGGCGAACTCCTGCAGCGTCTCCCCCGGCTGCTGCGACCTTGCCTTTAGCTGGCTTCGGTATGCTGCGGCTAAGCGGTGGTTCCCGAAGCGATTCTCTAGGGCCTCCCAGATGTCCTTGGGCGCCGCCGCCGTCTGCACCGCGTTTAGGACTTCCGCGGCTCTTCCCTGGAGGCTGGCTATTAACTGTGTGGCCTCCTCCTCCAGTGACCATCCGTTGTGCCTGGCCACTGTGTCGAACTGGCGGCGGAAGACCTCAAACGTTGACGTGCCGTCATACTTGGGAGGTTTGACGCGCGCAGATGTTGTGTCGCGTCCCGGCGGGTCGGCCTTCAAATCCTTCAGCTTCCTGCCGACGACGTCCTCCACCATGGCGTTCAGGGACTTCACGCTGCTGTCGGCTTTCCCTTCCAGGTCGTTAACGCGGCTGGCCAGGTCCTCGACGCGCTCGTCCACTTGGCCCATCCGCTTGCCCAGCTCCGTCACGTCATCCCTCACGCCGGCCAACTGTTCTTCAAATTTGGCGGCGAGAGCCTCGTTCGCCACCTTCATTTCCGCGGCCAGCTCGGCCATCTTTGAGGTCATTGTCGTGGCCAAGTTGTTGTTAGCCGTTTCCGTCTTCGCTGTTAATTCGGCCTTCATTTCTTCCATCTTCCCGGTGATGTTGTCGTTGGCCGTCTTCATTTGTTTCAACTCGGCGGTGATGTTGTCGTTTGCCGCTTCTGTTTTTGCAGCGAGGTTTTCATTTGCCGTCTTCATTTCTGTCAGTTCCGCCTTCATTTCCATCATCTTCTCCAAAATTTTCTCCAATGCCGCGTCCATGGTTGTAATGTTCGGTGATGTTATCTTCCCGCTTCCTGACACCAGTGTGACTTCGTGGGTTCGTGAAATGAAAAGTCCAATTTCACCACTCAAAAATGTCCTTTATTTCCACCGACTTACAGTTAAATACTTGCCAATTACACAGAACTATTTGCTGCACACAATTACGATTCACCAGTTCGTCCGTTACCGTTCCGATGCACGTACACACTAACACTAACTGTCTGTCTCTCTGAAACCCTTTTTATAGGCATCTCGTCGTATTCTCGGCGTCTCTGGTATCCAGGCGAATATTGCAGATGATAGAAGAAGGGGAGAGAAACGTCCAGGGACGGGTGACATTCCTTTAACCACCCTTCAGTTAGTGACAGAGACTAATGGGAGGCGTGGCTCAGCTCCCTCCGGTTTCCCCACACAGCTGTGCCGTCATACCTTCCGCTAATTGGGTGACAATATTTTATTTTTGGCAACACTATATACATTTATAAACGTGTGTATTTGCTATTAAAATACTGGTACTTCATGCTTGAATAGGCATACGATTTCTTTATCTCTAACACAGCACTTATATCTGATTTATGTTATATCATTGTTATTTATGAAATCCTCAATAAAGTATTTGGTCCAAAGATAATCATTATGTATCGGAAAACGTTGCAGCAATATCACAAGATTATATATTTCGTTGTCATTAAGACAAATTAAAAATTTTACCTTTAAAATTAATTGGGAACGCATCGAGTTTAATTTAGATTTGACAGTACTCAGCCTTAGACCTTCAGCCAAAAAACAGAACGAGTGAGGTCATGTCTCACTTGTTTTAGTAGAGAATGAGATGGCTATGGGACAGTTCAGCAGAAAGCCAGTGCCTGTTGTGGTTAGCGGAATTTAAATATGTTGTAACTGTTCAGCGCACTTTCCGTGTTTATGTTGGTGATCCCCTTCATGCTAATAGCATTAGATGGTGGTATGAACGGTTTCAGAAAATTGGCGGCTTTGACGTGCAGAAGTCCACCGGATGCCCTAGGAATGACGAAACGGTGGCGCATATAACCCGAGTTGTGTTCAAAGTATAAAAAAAATAATTTCTAAGTAAAGTGTCCAATTTGGAATACCAAAGTCATCATTAAAAATGTCTTAAACAAGCGTTTACGTATTCACGCTTACAAAATTCAGCTCAGACGATCGTCCAAACCGTGTTCAGTTCGTAAATGAAATGCGTAACACAATTGACGATAACGGAAGTTTTTTAAAAAGTGTAAGTAATCTTCCCAGATGAAGCACGTTCCATGTCAATAATTGCCATCAGGCATAACTGTAAAATTTGTGGATCTGAATCGCACAATGAAAATTTTTAGTATGACAAGAGGTTCTCCAAAAGTAAACGTGAGGTGCGTTGTTGGGCCGAAATAGACTATCGGCTTTATGTTTGCAGAGCAATCAACGAAGGGCGCATAGAGACATGTTAAGGCAAGGGAAAAAAGAAAGGAAAAGAAACATAAAACTCTCGGAGCTGACGAACTGAACAAAAAGTACTCATTTTAGTATCTCAAATACCTCCTGAAGTATGATATTTTGAACCTGTTTAACGACCTTGTACAAATAGTCCACTTCATATTAAACTAGTGACTCTTCGTATTTTCTGCTAGTAATTTAGGAGTATTTGGACAAAATCATAAATTGTAATAGATGTAAGTGTGAAGAAGATTAGGAGTATGAATATAATTGATGGAGTAAATTTGATTTACGTATGGGTTCAAATTACTTATATGTTAACAGATTCTATAATCTGCAAATATCTATCTTTATTAATTTTATATTGAAAATAACGGATAAGTTTAAAAAATAAATAAATTTGAATATGACGCATATAAATGACACATTTTCCTGAATGATGCAGAGTGAACCGTTTGCCTTTCAAGTGTATGCAGACGCGAGGTCAAGGTGTAGTACAGAGGAAGATAGATAGTGGCGATGTGACGTCATCTCCGTCAGCTCTAACCGCCAAATATGCCCCCGACCGAAAGTTAGGTTAGCGTGCGACGTCACCGCGCTGATTTTTACAGCCCAAGAGGAAGGAAAGTTTGTGTTAGGGTTCCGACAGCGTATGAAAGACAGAAAACGTATCGGGTATTAATTATGTGTACCACTTACATCTTGGGTTTATAATATTAATGTTGACTGCTTTTTCTTTTTCGCAATTTATATCCTCCAACGTTAAGTCCTATCGGACGATGAATGAAATGGGTCAAATGGTGCTCAAATGAGCCCGGGATCCATGCAGCTTAGAGATAGCAGACATTTCTCTTTCAGGGTAAAGGAAAACCCCGGAAAAACTTATCCAGGTAACACGCCCTATCCGAGATTTGTACAGGAGACCTCCTGAACGTGAGGCAGACACACTTCCATCTACATTACCATCTACGCTACCGAAGCGGTCACAGCGAGTGCTTTAATTACACAGTTTGTCACACTTTATAAACAATTAGATTTTAGTTTTCTGCTATGAGAAAATATATAAAATTTCAACTCGTATTTTATCTGAAGTTCAGGCATGTTACAAAGTAAATAAAACAAAACAAAGTAATTTTCTTCGCAAATTAAAGGAGACCTATTCAGAAGAAAATTACGTGGACATTATCTGACACTGTTTCGCTTTTCTTTAACAGGTTTAACAATGTCAGAACGTAATGTCTAAGAACTCATAATCGAAGGCTGCATGATAGATTGTGATACAACAAGGTACTTAGGGGTTAGGAATTAGCTAATTTCATAGCAGAAAAAAAAATGTTTGCACACAAATGTCAAGCCAAACATACACAATGTCCATGCGACAAGTGAACACAACCTCGAAAGCCTGGTTTGGGGGACATTATTGTAAAAGTGAGCCAATCCATTCTTGTGTGTATATTTGTCCTTCAATAAATCGTCACATTGTAAATTTAACAATTCCATTTGGTATGTGGCGGCTACATTGATGTCATGAGTGCACTACACTTGGCTGAAACCTCAGATTCTGTACTCGCAGCGCCATTTATATAGGCAGCTTGGTAATACACGGCTCTCGCCTGACGTCACACGCACTGCAGGCCTCGCTCCCGACGTCGCAACACTTGAAGCTGTCTTCCGCTGTTGTAGTATAACGTTGTTAAACTCATATTGTCCCAACCTGCAGTTGTTTACACGTGCAAGCAATAACAGTACAGTCCGTGTGCAATATACCTAAGGAAAAACGCACACGCCTCCGGCCTTTAGTGATAAATCACAAAAGAAAATTGATCGCTTCTTTAAACGAAACAAATAAAGAGTATGCAATTAAAATCAGGTTCTAATAAAGTTTACAGTACATATTCTAATTTCAATCTCAATTTTCTCCATGTTTTTCATTTCACTAAATCCGGAATTTTGATAATCCAGACAAAATTAAGTTATAATTTGTCCGGATTAACGAGGTTCTACCATACTATTAAATGTATAGAAAATGAGTAGTTGTCAAACATTTTTAGGAGTACTCACTCAGATGAGATGTTCTTCATTTCTCCAGAAGCGCTTTTCGATCAGGTTTTGATCATCTTCAGTGTGTGTTGACCAGCTACTGAGGTGATGAAGAGCCGAACCTTCCAAGAAACTTCTGCTCCTGTGACTGTCATTTGGTTATCTCTTGATTTGTGCTGCCAACTTCTGGGACTGGAACTTTGTGGCCGGACACAGATGGCTGATGGTTATCTGTGGTGTTGACTGGTTGTAACTGTTTTTCTTCTGGATGTGGGTTAATTGAACTGTCGACCTGTGGTGGCGGATGAAATTCCATTTTTTCTTTTTCCCCCTCGTTCTCTGGACCAATATTTAAGTTACTGGTTGATTGTGAGAGATGTGCTTCCTCACTCATATGTTCCTGAAGTAAACTCGATTGGTTGACATATGGGTTAATTCCAACTGGGTCTAAGTTCTTTAAGTTTGTTTCAGCAACATCAATGTTGGATTTTTTAACTTTTTTAATAAGTTGTAAAACACTATTTAATGGTGGTATCTCAAAATTCAAAAGGTTTTTTGTTTCACTATTTAGGATATAAATTTTTTCCCAAATATCTAATTCATTAATTGTTTGTACATGTTTCAATAGTTGTATACTTTGGCCAATTTCATGGTTGTGTTTCCAAAAATGGTTGGCAACTGCAGACTTTTCTATTTGTTTAAGTTTTATATTCCTCAGGTGTTCCGTTTGACGGGTTTTTAAATTTCTCTTAGTTCTTCCAATATAATATGCTTCACAATTTTCACATGGTATTTTATATATTCCAGATAATTTCAATTTATCAATAGTGTTGCTTAAAGGTTTTTTGAGCAGATTCTTAAGGTTGAAATTATTCTTTGGGGCCAATTTTATATTATAATTATGGAAAATTCTTTTAAATTTGTTGAATGCCCAAGGATGATAGGTGAACTTCTTGTAGATAACAGTATTTTCTGGTTTCTTTAAAGTAGTAAATGAATTTATGTGGTTTTTGTATATATGTTCATTAATTATTTTAAATATAGTTGATTCTTTAAAGCCATTGATCTTTGCAACATGTAAGATGTGTTGGAATTCTAGTTGATATTCATGTTCAAGCATAGGTACATTTATAAGTCTGTGGATTAAACAATGGAATACTGCAAGTTGATGTGATGTAGGATTATAGTTATTAGCTTTGATGTAATTATCCACATGTGTGTTTTTCCTATGAATACCAAAATTCAATTTATTATGGTACTTGGAAATTTTTAAATCCAAAAAAGGTAAAAGTCCTTGATCTTCTATTTCCATGGTAAATTTGATGGATTCATCTTGACTGTTGAGAATTTCTAAGGCTTCATTAATTTTATCTTTAGGTATAATGGAGAAGATATCATCAACATACCTGTACCATACTTTAAATATATCTGAGTGAGTAGATGTTACTTGAATTTCTAAGTTGCTCATATATAAGTCAGCTAAGAATGGAGATAATGGGTTACCCATAGCTAAACCATGTGTTTGAGTGTATAATCTTCCATTAAATGTGAAGGTATTCTGGTCAATACAACTGGTAGTACAAGTTAGTAGATCATGAATCTCAGCTTCATTAATATTAATTGAAGTAAGCCATTCTTGTAATAATGGAGAAATCTTCCCAGTTGGGACGTTTGTGAACAACGAAGTGACATCAAAAGATACTAATATGTCACTATCATTGATAGTAATGTTTTTAATATATTCAATAAGTTCAAGAGAATTCTTAATGCTTCTACTTTCAAATTTTTTTAAAGATGAAAACTTTTTTGAAACCCATTTTGCCAATAAGTAACATGGCGAACCTATATTGTTGATAATAGGACGCATACTGTTATCTTTTTTGTGTGTTTTTGGAAGACAGTAAATCCGTGGTAGTGTTGGATTACTGACTTTTAATCTTTTTTTAAGAGCTAAATCAAAACAATTAGCTTCATTAATAACTTTGTTAATCATTCTTATGTTGGCTTGTAATGGTTTTTTTTTTCTGCTTCTGAGTAATCAGACTTTTTAAGAAGTTGCATGACTCTATCTTCATAATCATTTTTGTTGAGTAAAACAATTTGATTTCCTTTATCTGCTTTTACAAATGTAATGGATTTGTTATTTAAGTGTTTGATAATCTTCAGTGCTGGAAAAGTGTATTTACCATGTTTTAATTTTTGAAGAACTTTAGTACATTGAGATCTAACATTATCTCTTTCTTGCACAGGAACAGTTTTAATACTTAATTCAATATCTGCTACAAATTCTTTTATATCTTCAGAGAAGGCAACACAGGTTTTCAATCCTTTATTTAACAAATTTAATTCTTCATTGCTGAGAGGTTGATCAGATAAATTAATTACTGCTTTATTGTTATTCTTGATTTTTGGAATATAAGATGGCTGACCTTTTAATATGAACAACTTATGTTTTAAACGTGTATGTTTAATTTTCATCATTTTATTTAAATGAGCATAGAGTAGATTTTCAAAATTATTCCAAAGTACAGGTCCCAAAATCTGAGTTAATGGAGGAAGCACATCTCTCACAATCAACCAGTAACTTAAATATTGGTCCAGAGAACGAGGGGGAAAAAGAAAAAATGGAATTTCATCCGCCACCACAGGTCGACAGTTCAATTAACCCACATCCAGAAGAAAAACAGTTACAACCAGTCAACACCACAGATAACCATCAGCCATCTGTGTCCGGCCACAAAGTTCCAGTCCCAGAAGTTGGCAGCACAAATCAAGAGATAACCAAATGACAGTCACAGGAGCAGAAGTTTCTTGGAAGGTTCGGCTCTTCATCACCTCAGTAGCTGGTCAACACACACTGAAGATGATCAAAACCTGATCGAAAAGAGCTTCTGGAGAAATGAAGAACATCTCATCTGAGTGAGTACTCCTAAAAATGTTTGACAACTACTCATTTTCTATACAAGAAATATCTCACTTTTAATAACTTGACATGTCTTCTTTAAAAAAATATATAAGCTAGATGGCTTACAAGTAATTCTGTTACCATACTTTTTACAACTATTAGAACATGGAGACTACAAATTTTAACTTTCAACATCATTTCTACAAAAGAAAGTTGAAATTTTATGAAACCTTACAAATTAAGAAGAGATATACTTTAGCAGATATTCACTTTCTCAACCTATGTTTAATTAATAACGTCACTCCAGTTTTTGTAAGAAAATATATAAAAAACAGGAAGAGCTGTACCCAACAAAAAATGGCGGAAAAAATGGTAATTAAAACAGAAAAATTTCTACATTACAAAAAACTTAATCAAATTAACATGCAACTTTATCAACTTCACATGGAATTAACTCAGATTTTGGGACCTGTACTTTGGAATAATTTTGAAAATCTACTCTATGCTCATTTAAATAAAATGATGAAAATTAAACATACACGTTTAAAACATAAGTTGTTCATATTAAAAGGTCAGCCATCTTATATTCCAAAAATCAAGAATAACAATAAAGCAGTAATTAATTTATCTGATCAACCTCTCAGCAATGAAGAATTAAATTTGTTAAATAAAGGATTGAAAACCTGTGTTGCCTTCTCTGAAGATATAAAAGAATTTGTAGCAGATATTGAATTAAGTATTAAAACTGTTCCTGTGCAAGAAAGAGATAATGTTAGATCTCAATGTACTAAAGTTCTTCAAAAATTAAAACATGGTAAATACACTTTTCCAGCACTGAAGATTATCAAACACTTAAATAACAAATCCATTACATTTGTAAAAGCAGATAAAGGAAATCAAATTGTTTTACTCAACAAAAATGATTATGAAGATAGAGTCATGCAACTTCTTAAAAAGTCTGATTACTCAGAAGCAGAAAAAAAAAACCATTACAAGCCAACATAAGAATGATTAACAAAGTTATTAATGAAGCTAATTGTTTTGATTTAGCTCTTAAAAAAAGATTAAAAGTCAGTAATCCAACACTACCACGGATTTACTGTCTTCCAAAAACACACAAAAAAGATAACAGTATGCGTCCTATTATCAACAATATAGGTTCGCCATGTTACTTATTGGCAAAATGGGTTTCAAAAAAGTTTTCATCTTTAAAAAAATTTGAAAGTAGAAGCATTAAGAATTCTCTTGAACTTATTGAATATATTAAAAACATTACTATCAATGATAGTGACATATTAGTATCTTTTGATGTCACTTCGTTGTTCACAAACGTCCCAACTGGGAAGATTTCTCCATTATTACAAGAATGGCTTACTTCAATTAATATTAATGAAGCTGAGATTCATGATCTACTAACTTGTACTACCAGTTGTATTGACCAGAATACCTTCACATTTAATGGAAGATTATACACTCAAACACATGGTTTAGCTATGGGTAACCCATTATCTCCATTCTTAGCTGACTTATATATGAGCAACTTAGAAATTCAAGTAACATCTACTCACTCAGATATATTTAAAGTATGGTACAGGTATGTTGATGATATCTTCTCCATTATACCTAAAGATAAAATTAATGAAGCCTTAGAAATTCTCAACAGTCAAGATGAATCCATCAAATTTACCATGGAAATAGAAGATCAAGGACTTTTACCTTTTTTGGATTTAAAAATTTCCAAGTACCATAATAAATTGAATTTTGGTATTCATAGGAAAAACACACATGTGGATAATTACATCAAAGCTAATAACTATAATCCTACATCACATCAACTTGCAGTATTCCATTGTTTAATCCACAGACTTATAAATGTACCTATGCTTGAACATGAATATCAACTAGAATTCCAACACATCTTACATGTTGCAAAGATCAATGGCTTTAAAGAATCAACTATATTTAAAATAATTAATGAACATATATACAAAAACCACATAAATTCATTTACTACTTTAAAGAAACCAGAAAATACTGTTATCTACAAGAAGTTCACCTATCATCCTTGGGCATTCAACAAATTTAAAAGAATTTTCCATAATTATAATATAAAATTGGCCCCAAAGAATAATTTCAACCTTAAGAATCTGCTCAAAAAACCTTTAAGCAACACTATTGATAAATTGAAATTATCTGGAATATATAAAATACCATGTGAAAATTGTGAAGCATATTATATTGGAAGAACTAAGAGAAATTTAAAAACCCGTCAAACGGAACACCTGAGGAATATAAAACTTAAACAAATAGAAAAGTCTGCAGTTGCCAACCATTTTTGGAAACACAACCATGAAATTGGCCAAAGTATACAACTATTGAAACATGTACAAACAATTAATGAATTAGATATTTGGGAAAAAATTTATATCCTAAATAGTGAAACAAAAAACCTTTTGAATTTTGAGATACCACCATTAAATAGTGTTTTACAACTTATTAAAAAAGTTAAAAAATCCAACATTGATGTTGCTGAAACAAACTTAAAGAACTTAGACCCAGTTGGAATTAACCCATATGTCAACCAATCGAGTTTACTTCAGGAACATATGAGTGAGGAAGCACATCTCTCACAATCAACCAGTAACTTAAATATTGGTCCAGAGAACGAGGGGGAAAAAGAAAAAATGGAATTTCATCCGCCACCACAGGTCGACAGTTCAATTAACCCACATCCAGAAGAAAAACAGTTACAACCAGTCAACACCACAGATAACCATCAGCCATCTGTGTCCGGCCACAAAGTTCCAGTCCCAGAAGTTGGCAGCACAAATCAAGAGATAACCAAATGACAGTCACAGGAGCAGAAGTTTCTTGGAAGGTTCGGCTCTTCATCACCTCAGTAGCTGGTCAACACACACTGAAGATGATCAAAACCTGATCGAAAAGCGCTTCTGGAGAAATGAAGAACATCTCATCTGAGTGAGTACTCCTAAAAATGTTTGACAACTACTCATTTTCTATACAAGAAATATCTCACTTTTAATAACTTGACATGTCTTCTTTAAAAAAATACTATTAAATGTTAATGCATAGATATACTTTTAATATTGTAGCAAGTGTCAGTGCTGGCATACTCTTTCTCTTATATCTTGCTGAATATGTGCACCATGTATATGTCTCTCTATGATAGTATCTTCCTTGTTCTTAGACATTATGTAACCTAACTGAACAACCTGTATTCCTTTACTACTAATTACCGGATAAAATATATCAAAACTTTAAACGACATATACAGTATCCGTGTCATTTCTTCATTATATAAAGATAGGAAATTACGAGGGCTGTTCAATTTTTTTTTTACAACGTACCTTTACTCATCCTCATAATTTTGATGGTCCTTCTCAGAATAGTCTCCGTGAATGCGATGCACTTGTCCCAGGGTTTCTGCCAGTCTTCAAAGACATGCTGAAAACAAATTTCTTGAGAGATCCTTCAAAATTGCCTCCGCAGCCTTCACCACTGCTTCAGTTGATGGATAACGCCGCCCACGAAGGTGTTTCTTCAAGTTATGGAACAGAAAAAGTAAGATGGGGCTAAATCCGGACTATAGAGAGGGTGAGGGATGCATTTCTTGTTGATTTTTGCAAGAAAATCAGCAACAGCATTGGCAATATGCGGCCGCGCATTATCGTGGTGCAGCATCTAGCGTGCTTCACGGAAATGTGGTCTTTTTTGTCTGATATGGACTTGCAATGTTTTCAGAATTTTCCTGTAGTATTGTCCAGTTACTGATGTGTGTGCAGGTACAACATGCTGATAAACCATACCATGAATATCAAAGAATGAGATGACCGTAACTTTCCCATCAGAAGCAACCAATTTTGCTTTTTGCGGGGTTGGTAATGAAGGAGATTTCCAGCAGAGCTTTGCTGTTTGCTCTCGGAATCAAAATGATGTATTCAAGTTTCATCAGCAGTGATTACGTTTGATAGAAACTCCGGATCTTCCCCTAACATCAACTTTAACTGCATGCAGTCCTGAATGCGAATGTCCTTTTGAGCTTGAGAATTAACAGTCTGGGAGTGGGTGGGTGTGTGGTGTTTTAGGGCCCGTCGACAGCAAGGTCATTTGGGCCAACAGTCTGGGAACCCATCGCGCACAAACTCGTCTCATGTGTAATCTTTCTGTCGCCAACGTGTAGGTGGCACCCAATGAAATGTTCTGTATTTCAGAGTGTGATCTTAAGGTAATTCGTCGATTCTCTCTCACAATGGCAGCAGCAGTGTTGATGTTTTCTTCCGTAAGAGCAGTAACTGGAGCACAGAGTCCACCTTCCTTTGAGACTGATTGTCTCCCCTGTTTAAACATTTTAAAACACCTTCGAGCTGTGCTGTAGGAACAGACTCTCCGTAGGCCTCCTGTAACACTGTATAGGCCTCAACTGAGGATTTGTTGAGACGAAAGCAGAATTTCAAAGCGGCATATTGTTCCTCGCGTGTTACGTCCATTGCAGCGGTAGGCGATACTGAACTTCTCTGAACTTGCCTGGTTCTCAAAGGCGGAAACCAGGAGTAGCAACAAAGAAACTACTACGGCATGTTTGTTTCAAATTAAGCTAACAGAATATAAAAGGTTGAATTTTACTGCGAAAATTGTGACCGTAAAAATTATGAAGCCCTCGTAGAATGAAACAAAACATGTACTTACAACTAAGCGCATCACAAAACTTTCACAAAAATCAGTAACAGTTCCTATAAAATAAGTGTTAAGGGTGGTTTGTAGAGTTATCCATAGTATAATTCTTTAATTCGAGTATATTGCTCTAATAGCATTATTCAATCATTACCCATGTGTTTTAAATATAAATAAAAGATGTATTAGTAAACACCTCATGTCCTTTCTCAAGGACTTCATTTGTATAAGTAGATCACAACAGGTGCTATCATCACTTATAATTGAGATGTTGACCTGAAAATAGCACTGGAAACATAATGATGAAACGTAGATTTTTTTCTGGTAGAAACCTAAAGATAAAAGAAGAGAACGTCTAATATTGGCTAAATACAGTGGCGCATCGCCTTTAAAAGTATATAAAAAATCTTGATAAAACTGACCGACAAAAAAGAGAGAGTTTTCGGTGAAGAACAGAAAGGCGTTCAGGTGAAGTGAACAAGAGAAACATAGGGCAATGAAAACGAGATACAGCTATATGGATGTAGCAAACCGTAGAAGCGAAATCAAATTCTGTGGGAACTGGAGAATCATAAAAACTGATGGAGAGAATGCTACAATTGTGTTACGTGTGAACATGGGGGTTGAGATGGAAACTTACGAGGAAGGTGTTCGTCGAGCTTTTTATTCTGAATAAAACAGTGACTCTGTATTTGTTTATGGCAAGCTACAAAACCAAAGTTCTAGATTCAGTTATATAACCTTTTGTAGTTGACTTTTATTTCTCGATGGTATCGGAACACCATTGAAAGGCATGAAAAATAAGCTTCTCGTTTTAGAAAATTTGTCACCCGTGCACATTTTTCTTTCAGTAGTTTGTTGGATTTCCGGAATCGTTATCTGAGTGGCATATTAAAAGAGCTAGTGATTAGTAGTTGCATTCAGTAAGTCCTCATCACGCTGTTTTGTTTAGTTCACTTGGCTCGAAATGATAGAAAGTAATTCTTGAGATACTTCTCTAATATATTATAATTATTATATGCCCATTATATTTGACTATATAATAAGCAATATTTACTTTTGAAAAAAAATTACTCACCATTTAACCTGTCATTTAACTTAATTCTCAATTAGAGTATTAAATAACCATCATAAGGTTTTAAAGGTGAAAGTTTAACTTCGCCATAAATACTTTGAAATACAAAACAGGTTAATATTACAGAAGTAAATGAAATTATTCATCTATATGTTTCATTTCACAACAATATCATTACATCTTGATGTGTAGGTATAATAGACATCGGAGCCCGTACACCTTTAAAGGGATATCAAGTTTACCAGTCTTGCAGTATAAAACTGCTGAAGTCAGCAGGGATAGTCCGGTTTACAACGCGTAGCATTAGTTTCATTACAACTGCTACTTCCAACGCAGGTAGATCTGCCTTCCAGGGAGTACAAGTTGTCTGACATATTGTGTTAATAGCATTACTTTCACAACAATTATTGGACAATCTCCATTTTATAAATCAAAATTTTGGATATTATCAACAACTATTAAGCAGGTTGAAGAATGTCATTTCGAGTTCTCTAAAAGCAGTTGAGGAGGTGTCTGCAAAAATTAACAATATAGAGAATGGACCACCTACCAAACGAACAAAAAATGAACTGTCCAGTATTCAACACAAAAATTTTGGATTTTCAGAGCTGCGTAATATAGGAAATAAACTAAGTCTCGGACAAACAGATGAAAACGATTTTTACTACTCATATGCAATTAACGTCATGTGACTTTGAACGAACTTTCTCCCAATATTTTATATTGCTTCAGTGAGAGGCGCAGAAAATTCACATTCGACAATTCAGGAATTAAGGAAGGCAACGAAATCCAACGAAAGCAATGAGGAGGAAGGCATGTTATAACGTACGTTACACTTTGTAACCATACCGGACTGTACACACACAGCGCTTCGTATACTTGCTGCCAGACTTATGTTGATGTCGCGCCTGACCTTGTATACTACCTATGCACGTACATTGATTGCTAAGGTGTACGGGATCCGATGTCTGGTAATAACCTTATGCACGTAATTAAAGTATTTAAAATCTGTATAATTTTCTATGTTATAAAATTCTATAAAACTATTGTCTGTTAGATGTCTTGACGTTTCGTGACAGCTGGCTGGCTCGGTTCCATCACGTAAATAATACACTTTGGTTGCTGAAGTTTTCACTGAAAATATCTTCATTGTGCTGAGTGTTTCAAATATTAAGGTGTTGCTGAAGACAAAACGCTTGCGTATTCACGAACACATGCAGAAGGAAAGTTAGAGGACTATTTCTGCTGGACATGCCCCAAAAAAGGCGTTGTGCAAATATGCGATATTAGCGTTTGTAATAAGACACACAACTTACTTCTTGAAGAAAATAGGTGTTAGTCGATTAGCTTTAGGTCCTATTGTAATTCGACTTACTCATGACAATAAAGCGTAACTAGCTCCTATCACATGATATTCTCCATGAGGGGAGGATGTTCTATCTAATTCTCTTGCTGGATATGAATGTTAATATGAACACTTAGGCAAATATTTTACTCGCCTGTTTATTAAAAACATGTTTTCTAGGTTCCCACTGAACGGAAGCGGGGTAGCAACAAACTCTACTCCAGTCAATGACAGTCCGTGTGCAAATATTTTTGTACCAGTTATAGCCATCCCTTATTGCATGAATGACTTGTCTTTCCAAATGAAATGAATCAAATATCTGACTAACTTTCACAGACAGTGCATAGTCTAATGTTTATTGCTTCAGTTAACTTTGCTGCTTTCTATACAACCGTTTTTAGAAACGCTATCTGCGAATGAAAATAAATTAATGATACCTGATATAATGTCTAGAAGATCAAGCAGGATCCATTAAGAAAACTTTACTCTCCATGTAAACAATACTAAGTATAACAAAACTGTTTTCCATTATGGAAGGAAAAAGCAAAATAAGGCAAGAGTGTATAAAAACCGGATATTTACATCTCGTCCTTCTTTGTTATATTTCCTCTCGAACGTTGATTAAAGTAATAACAAAGGAAGCCTATAAAATCTCTTTTGTCTGCTTTGCGCCGATATTGGCGTCTTCTTGTTTGTGACGACGTCCTTGTTGATGTCGCTGGTAGTCAAAGCCGTCATCATCGGCGTTAGTTTTCCCCCCTTTCGGATCGGGTTTCGCAGCTGTTTCGCCATTACCGGCGTTAGGAGAAAGGAAGCTTGGAGGAAATGGGTGGAAAAATGGGAATGGAAGGAGATAGGGAAGAATGCAAATGACACGTCAGCGAGGTAATGAGTTCCCAAACTTGTCTTTCCTATACTCTCTGGCGAAGTTTCTACGAAGGCGATGGATGGTTGTTACAGGGGTATATAAATCTCTATCGAGAGCTGTAGTTAACCGTGATTCTTCACCGTGACTGGGAATCATGCATCAGTGAGTACCTCCTTAACTTGGCCTTAATTTGCTGTCGGGAGAGCTCGTTAATTTGTGAAGCCACATTGAGAGCGCTGCAAACAACATACTTCAGGAGTGGATAGAGAATCGACTATTTTAATTAAAATTAACCACCCCCATAAATACTTAGAGAGTACAGAACTCCACAACTATATAGTGAGATAGCTGTAGAAAACATAATTATGGCGCTTTTCAATAAAGAATGATCACAATTTTTTTGACAACGTACATTTACTCATCCTCATAATTTTGATGGACCTGAATGCGATGCACTTGTCCCAGCGTTTCTTCCAGTATTCAAAGACATGCTGGAAACCATTATTTGAGAGATCCTTCAAAAACGCCTCCGCAGCCTTCACCCCTGCTTCTGATGATGGATAATGCCTTCCACGAAGGCGTTTCTTCAAGTTAGGGAATAGAAAAGAGTCGCATGGGGCTCAGTCCGGACTATAGGGAGGGTGATGGATGCACTTCACGTTGATTTTTGCAAGGTATTCAGCAACAACATTGGCAATATGCGGCCGCGCATTATCATGGTGCAGCATCTAGCCTGATTAACGGAAATGTCTTTTGCGGCTGATATGTACTTGCAATGTTTTCAAGACATCCCTGTAGTATTTTCCAGTTACTGATGTGTGTGCAGGTACAACATGCTGATAAACCATTCCAAAGAATGAGATGACCATAACTTTCCCAACAGAAGCAACCACTTTTTCTTTTTGGGGGGCTGGTGATGAAGCAGATTTCCACACTGCGCTCTGCTATTTGCTCTCAGGATCAAAATGATGTAGCCAAGTTTCATCAACAGTGACTACGCTGGAGAGAAACTCCGGATTTTCTTCTAAAATCAACTTTAATTGCATGTTACCTCCATTGTAGTGGTAGGCGATACTCAACATGTCTGAACTTGTCTGGCTCTCACAGGTGGGAACCAGGAGTACCAACAATGAAACTACTACAGCGTGTTTGTTTCACATTAAGCTAAGAGAATATAATAAGATTGAATTTTTGTGCGAAAGTTTATGACCGTAAAAATAATGATCATTCTTTATTGAACAGCCGTCGTATATGTATTGGTTTATTCACTAGAGAAGATTACTTAGACAATTGAATAAGATTCAGGTGGTTCGAGGTTTATACTTCGAGGTATCTTCACATTCTGCCTAAGGAGTTTATTCTGATTTACTTAGCCAAGAATGCCGGAGTGACACTGGATAGCAGAAATCCACCTCTCCTCTTTAAAGGTTATAGGACCAGTAACAAAGGATTATAATATGCAGTAATGTGCTTTGAAGAGAGCCCAGCTTCTAGTCTGCCATCGATAATGCTGACTGTTCTTGTGGATCAGTAGTAGAGTTGGATGGACGCTTTACCGGAAACCACAAGTCTGGTCTGGTCATCCCACAATCAGATCTGGTCTCTTGATGTCCTCTGTGCTAAACTTCTTCTTCAAAATAGCTTACAACACTCCACCTTACCATGTGAGAGACGTTCCAATCCGTTCAGTTGCCATACTGTGGGATACAAAATATGCCGGGTCATCTAAGCCCCTCGCTTCCTGATTTATCTGGATTGAGTTACTCTCATCAAGTCCAGTGCCAACTATGCAGAGAGAAAATGCCTGAGCATTAAATTAAGATGGCTGCCCATTCTGGCCGTTCACTGCATCAAGCAGTGGAGGTTGTTTAATCTTTAGAAGCTTATAAGATACATTTAATGAGAACACCATCTTACAAGAAGAAAAATGTAATTCATACATCTAAACGTAGCACTGCATTATAAAAGTAATTGATCAACAACACTGATATAATGTTTTACCTTTCACTGCCTGTATTATTAGAAACACTTACTGTTTCAACGTTTTGAAGAATAAACGCTTAAAATTATGTTAATCTTAATATTAGCAACTATTATTCCCTAAGACGTTTGCTATTAAAATGCAATGTGAAATTTCCAGGATACCTAAAAATGGAATATTTCAGGTTTTTCTGTCTCTCCATATTAACTTAAACTTACTCATACAGAAGAAAATATAGTAAGTAAATTTAGAAAAATACAGCCACTTTATTATGCTTTATTTACTGTGTCATTAATATTGTTCAGTTATCGTACTCATGCCCATCCTATTATAGTGTTAAGATTATTCGTTTGTGCCGATTTATTTAAATACAAAGTACCACAGTCACGCTTCAGAATTATAAGGGAAAAACGCCGAAATAAACTCCCTTAAAGAGTATTATTACGAATACATGAGACAAAAATCTAATTCATGTATATGGTCTCTAAATAAATTTATTTAACCTAGTATAACATTGATGATAACATAACTTGATGTACTATACAATACAGCAAAAAAGTTTATAAAGTATTACAATGGCTTGTATTAAATTAAGAGTCTGAGTGAACATACATATTCTGTAAGTGAAATAGGGAAATGAAACTTGAAAAGTTTAGTCCTATAACTATTTATCGAAAAATATATAGGAACGATAAAATAAGTTTCTGCCACCTTTTGTAAGTATAATCAAGTCTTTTCTGTTTTAAATATGATGGAACACATTTAAAACATTATCTTATAAATGTCACATGATTCAAAAATACACTACTCTCAAATATCAAAAACGAACATCTAACAAATCAAAGTAAACATAAAGGTGAACAAGACAAGCAAAGTGAAAGGAAACATGCAAGAAAAAAAGGCTAACTACATGTTCTCTTTCTTTTTATATACATAATTTTCTTATTTCCGAGTTTCTTTTTATTTCGAAATCTCGTACATTTGTTGGTAGGCTATGCCTATTGTTGAATATTTAACTGTGATTGCTTTGTTCAATTCATTTTATAAAAGAGTACTTCCATCCGAAAAATGTCATTGAATTTATGCTTTAAAGGTCAAATAAGCACTGAAAAATAAATTGGAGCTGTGCTGTTAACTTATTTAGCACTTTACCTATAGACTAAACTTTAGGCCAACGATGGATGCATTGCATAGTTACCAATCAATATATTACGACCTGTTATATACGCGCAAAATATTATATAAAGAATGTGATGCAAACAAGAGTAATTGGGAAGTAATTATGTTACATTTGTACACATAGTTAGATTATAATGTCAAAGTAATGTTATTGTTACAGGATTTCCATTTGAGGCTCTCTTTGACAAAAAGTACTCCCTTTTATAGGTTCCACTAGAATGGTGCCTTTCATGTCTTGAGGACTACTGCTGGTAGATTTTAGCTCTGAACTGAAACCTCTTCAACTCATTTATTCTGGTAGTTCAGAACACATAGAGGTGGAATGTTCTTCATAATTGTAAAATGTTCAACATTTCAACAGTATACTTTAATGGGGTACCTTCTGTCCTTGTAGAGATGATATATGTGGCATAAAATTATAAGGATGTTGCTAATATAAATTTCTGACCACATTGTTTATTTTAAAAGTGCAAAAGCAATAAAAATCTAAAATGGAAGAATCTAAAATAGAAAACAGTTGGAAACTATCTTCAGAGTTATCGGTGTAACTATATTCTGATGCTCATTACGTTCTATTCGTTTTTACACATTTTCATAATCATAAAACCTTTCTTGCTATAAAATGAAACTTGCAAATCTTAAGATTTTCAAAAAGGGTTACTTCATGCTTAAGAAACAAAGTGGTATCCACTTTTTCATGATGGACATTGTTTCATATGTGTAAGCATATTTCTTTACAACTTTATAATACTTTAGTTTCCTCATTAATCGTGTGATAGCAAACTTAAAATAAATTATTATTAATTGTCCTTTTCTATAAATTTACTATAAAATTTCAATTCAGAACAATGAAACACATATATAATGAGTATTTAGCACACGAGGTTGTAAAATAAATTGCAATGAGATTGCTTAAGCAGTATCTAAAGCTCATGTGACGTTGAAAAGCAATACCTTCATTTACTTAAACTCTGTAGGAGTAATTTGTAATTACATAATGCGTTCTGTTAGAGTTTTCCTCTCCAGATCTGATGTAGATAAATTTCTTTTAGTTTCACTGATCTATTTTTCCCAACTAACTTTTATTACGGAAAATTCTCTTATGTATTTAATCAACATATATAAACAAGTATTATATAAATAACGCATTATATTGTTGACTTAAGGGTTCTTATCATCCTTAAGTCTGGTGTAACTACGTTCAATATTTTCTGAGAAAAAAGGTTTTATTTATATTAGGAAACCTAATTTGCAGAATTGCTATTGCTTTCAGGGAACTTTTCATTTGTTTTTAAACAAAATGAATATATAAATTAGATTATTAATTTTCAGATGAGTCGTATTTATTACACATCTGCTTCACTTTCGTACCTATTTTGAGGACATGTTTCGCAAATCATCGTTTGCATCTTCGGCTCTTATGCGACTAAAGCTTGATCCAGTGGATCAAGCATAAGAGCCGAAGATGCAAACGATGATTTGCGAAACATGTCCTCAAAATAGGTACGAAAGTGAAGCAGATGTGTAATAAATACGACTCATCTAAAAATTAATAATTATTTCGCTTCACTGTGGTGTTCCAATACAGTTAAATCTCGATATATATAAATTAGATATTACGACACACACAGTGTTTGTCGTTAAAATACTAATGAAATTAAAGATATTAATACCAGTTAATTAAATAAAATATGAAGTGTGTGACAAAAAGTATAAATACTGTATTTTGGATATAAGATTAATAAAATTCTTTTCTATTTTGTAGTACTCAGTAATCCATGGTCATAAGCATCGCAAGGTTCTGCCAAAATTACGATGCTTGGACATAGATAAGTGTTTGCACATTACTGTTAATTTCAGCATATACCTATTTCCCCATTTTTGCTTAAAGTCGCCGATTTTATATAAAATTTTATATATCTTATAGCGCCGATAATTTTATTGGTGTTCTGTCTTGTCTCATCTTCAGCATCTAATATGACTTTTTGCAATGTTAATTATTTTCAGTGATTTTGCATATTGTAATTTCGTTACCTTTGTAGTTTGTGGCTATCTATTTATATTATTTACTAACGTGCTCTTAACCTTATTTCAATATATATTTCGCGCTCTCAGCCAATGAACTGACAGCACAACTGAGAAGGTTTTATAATATCGATATTCCTCTAATAGCGTCAGCAGTTGCACTTTTTCATGCAAATGAAAAAGTAGCATAATAAAGTACAACTTAAATGAAAAATTATTAAATGGTTATTAATTTTCTGACACAAAATCTTTCGGAAATTAATCGTTCTTCCTCACTAGCTGTGTGTAGGCGATGAATTGGATAGGCAGAGTCAGATTGAAAAATTCAATGCCATAGCCGGGATTTGAACCATGGATCTCTAGGTCTCCGTCCGGTTGCTTTTAACCATTGAGCTTCTAAGGCCAACATAAAAGAACGATTAATTCCCATCAATTTACCTAGTTGTGGTAACTATGAAGCCTGAACTTAAGTACTTACAGCATAGTAAATCGCCACAAAAAGGTGCGTATCTCATTGCATGTGAAAGCCCCTAGTGGTTCACCGCAAAAGTACGAGTCAGCTGGCATGTTGGTCATAATAGCTCAATGGGTAAGGCACTGAATTTTTCAAACGGACTCTAGCTGTCCAACGAAAATATTAATTTAGTTTCATTGTTTCATTATTTTCTATTTCCCATGCGACCGGATCTAAATACTTATTTTATTGTAAACGCAACAATAGCCTGTATATTGGTGGTGCTATTGGTGCTAAATATGAAACTTGTTTTAGCGTCATTTTCAATTATTTGTTTCGTAGGGGCACAGATGACCCAATATTTGAAATATTTCTACATCATCGTCATTATCACCACCATTATCTTCATGTTTAACAAAAGTAATTACGTAGCAGCAAAAGAATGTAAAACCTATTCAGGAGACATGTTGCTTTAAGAGTAATTATCGGTTTTATTGTAAAAGAACAGTTGAGACATTTTAAGAAGTAGGTGACCTTTTATATGATGAATGTAACACAGACTAAGGAATGCGAGTATCTGAAAGTAGATATCAATGCTTTTTAAGTGACAAATAAACGAGCATGCCCGCACCAAATACTGTAATGCCTATTTTGAACTTATTGTAATATCTGTTGTGTTCTTGTTTTAACTTTTAGCGCCTGTTGCGTCAAGTTGTATTTATTATGTACAATTTTATATACAGCCTATGAACATGTAACTTGTCTCTGAATTTAGAATGCAGCAATTTTACCCACAATACAAAAGTAATTATGTGATTTATCGTAGGAAAATGAAGTAGTAGGAACGACGTGTAAACTAGAAAAGACGTTAATTTATAGACATGAAATCAAACGTTTACATAAAATAAAAAAGTGTGGCGTAAATAATGGCAAAGATTATACAAGACATGTACATCAAACTGACACGGAATAACACAAAAAAAGCTGTTTCGTTGATTGCGTTTGTTAAAGCGTGAAATTGCACTATTCCTTCACTGATTAGAATCATCAGACGAAGCACGGCCACTTGGAAAAATTCAGTACGCTAATGTTGGCAGCAATTGTTCTACCTTTTCTCTATCCTTTTTTCCATTAGCGGAAGGAATTTGTGTTATCCATCCTCAGCACATTCGGGAAAATCCTCCATCCCTCCGATGTGAGTAGGTGAAACGGAAAAGAGGTAATAAAACTGACCGAAAAGTGGCGGGATTAGGATGAGCCACGCCAGAACTACCAACTTCACCTTCGTCCTCAGTCGATAGATCTTTTCCAACGTTAATGCCAGTTTCCGGGAAAATTTAAAATTGCAGTGGTCCATGAAAGCCCAAACAACTTTGGACTAATACTGCACCAGCTGGATATGACACGTCTACCTCAGCAAGTATTTAAGTAGTGGTTGGTTTAAAATACATCTCAGAATAGTGGCCTTAAACTTATTTTTGAAATAAATGAAAAATAAGGTGGACTACAATTTTGGAAACTTAAGCTCTAATGTGACATTTCCCTTACTTTAAACATGTTGGTCTGAAATTCGTGCACGTGCCCTAGTAATAATCCTCATCTCTCTCTCTCTCTCTCTCTCTCTCTCTCTCTCTCTCTCTCTCTCTCTCTCTCTCTCTCTCTCTCTCTCTCTCTCTCTCTCTCTCTCTCTCTCTCTCTCTCGCTCTCTCCCCCTCTCCCCTTCCCCTTCCTTACATCGCCGATTACGTTTTAGGGAATCCGAAGCACGGAGACTGATAGAGGAATTGACCAAGAGAGTAGACCACTTGACTCTCACCAAGGCTGCTCGGGTTCGATCCCAGGCGACCGCAAAGATAGATTTATGGTGAACTACACGGAGCTGGGGCAGGTTTTATCCGGGACTTCCGGTTTCTCCCCTGTCATTCCAACTAATAATAATGATGGTGATAACACTAAGGTATGAAAGCTGTGCAAAGTTGAATAGGATATTACTAATGTTAATCTGTATCTTATTTCTCTACTGGTTTTAAGTTATTACAGAACAATCTTTTACGCTGCACAACCTTCTCTCTCTGCTCTTCTACAAACTATTCCTGAAAAGTGATGGTCAAATTTTTAAACAGCGGGTCGCTGTGTGCTAAATTTGGAATTCCAGTTTATTTACTTTTTGTTATACGTAACATCTGGATGGTTACAATTTCTGAAACAAATCGCAAAGAATGTATTGAGAATGACAGATAGCATAATCATGCTTCCATAAACTGCGTATTATAAATAAATCTACATTTTTAGAGGGCATTTTTTGAGTTAAAGCTTATTACTATAGAAAGTTTATATGTACACAATGGAGATTTAAGAACGCAAGATTGGCAATGCAAGCATCTTAAATATGTGCTACTGGCTCAAAATTGTTAGAGGAATTTTTGAGAAAATGAAACTTAATAGAATTTCGATGTAATCGGTAGTAAGGAGTGTGACATTTATTGCAATACTGTTTGTTCCATTCCTATAGCTCACTGAACTTAAATATCAAGTATAATTTTTAACCTAAGCAATGGTTTAGGCCCTTATATCTTTGACTTTTTTAACAATTATTTTACTTATTATGGGCAGCTAAAAGTTGTCACAGATTTTACTCGCTTCGTATATTTTTGTTCCTCTATCACATATTATGTATGAACATTATATATCAGGTCTGTGGGAACTGATTCTTAAATTCCACATTATTTGAATGACGTCACAAGAGGCAAACAAGTGGTGCCATAAAACCCCAGAAACTGGTAAATACTGATGAACTGTAACAATCAAAATTTGTAAACCTGAAAATTTACACTTTGCTAAAAGATAATTACATTAAAGAAATATTCTATTGTATTCATGTTAGCAAGATATTTCTTACCCTTTATTAGAATTATCCAATACATTTTATCATACATTGTCTTGAAAATAATTTCATCATTCAATTGATTTTTGAGAATTCATACAAAAAACACGAATTTAAAAATTGCGGACTCAGCTTTATATCCTCATCCTCCTATAGCCTCTTCACGAAATATGAAATGAAAGCACTACTAGAAACTATTTTACTTAATATGAAGCAGATACGAAATAAGCTTTGCAAAAATATGCTACAATAAAACAATAAAGCAAAATCAAGCGTTTGTAACGCATAAACCCTTTTAATTAAATAGTACAACGAAAGAATTTCATCCAAGTAATATTATTGTACCACTTATGGCTGCTTCTCCGTTTAAATATCTGAAATGATTGGATAGTTCAGCATTAACAATTGATTTCTTCATAACAGATACGATTCTGTGAACATAACCCACTGAGAGATCCAATGTTATTAAAAATGGTTTTAAACATAAAGTTTATACTGATATATTTTGTTTGAATCTGCATGGATTCGTTACTGCCATAGATAAATTCAGAGCAATGAAACGGAGTAACCGGTGTGCAAGGAAACGTTTCTCTCATATCCGAAATTCATCAGATATGTTAAAAACTACAGCTATTCGTTACACATGCTCCTGTAAAGTAGTGTGGCAAATAAACGCGTCTGTCAAAGCTTGTTAGCTACATATATACAGGAAATTATCAGTGTACACAAAGAGAGGTGTGTAGACGCGCAGCTTTCATGCAGAGAGAGAAGTCCAGGAGGAAAAAGCGACGCTGCCGTTCAAAGGAACCAAAATAAGCCCAAAAGAGCATGGAAAACAAAGACGACGCGAAAGGGCGAAGAGATTGATTATACAGGCTAGCTCAATGCACAGTTACCATAAGTCATTTGTCTTCTTTTTCATTTTTATAGGAAGCACACTCGAGTCAACATTCCAAAGCTGGTTATGACTGATGATCATTTTTAAGTAGAATGCTCACCCATATTTTTGCATTTTAACTACGGAATATTAGCTTTTTTCTATTCTAACTTTCACAACTTTTTTATCAATAAAACATCAATATCTGTAACATATCCGTTTATAAATATAATTAAATGCGTTTTCTGATACCTCTTATTTGTTAAATTGCACAAAAGTTAATTCCGTGGATAATTGTTGCCTTTACGTACTATACCGATATAGGCAATCCTAAGTGCAACAGCTGCACAAAATAAGGGGAAAATTTATGGTTTGAAATTAGACCTTTGTTGTGCAATATTACACAGATGGAATCTCCTAGACCTTTTTTCCATTAGAGTGAGCACCTTTTAACTTAATTCCAACTTATAGTAGATGACGAACTGTTTTACAAAGGCTTTAAGTCTTCATTAGATTGTAAATATTGTTATTCAAAAAACACGAGCCACTCATTTATTTAAAATTACTCACTGAAGTTGATACATTAATGTGAGTGCTCGTACTTCCTGCATTTGGAGGAAACGAAGGTTAGTAATAAAGCAAAGTGGAAATAAAATTTATAAACTTCTTTACCTTCCCTAGTTGAACCAGTAACGCGATGTTAGAGGATTCTTCTATACCACCAGAATGAACTATATACCGTTAAATGAGCTGCTAAGCGGTGGCAACTATGGAGTTAAACTACATGCCTTAACAGATTACAAAATAGCTATGGGCAGGAATTAGTGAGACAAGTGGTTTTTGTTTCGTAATTATTCTTAAGCAGAAATAATAGAATATATATAAAGAATTTTCAATACAAAACTTTATTGTAAACTCCAAACATTTTTAATACTGAAGAGAAGTGAGAGGAAACATTAAAACAATATAGTAACTAATTATTGGATTTCATGCTAAAAGCCCAGCTATTCCTTTTTACTTCTTGATTTATTAGTTCATTTCATGCTTTGTTCTTGAATATTCGTTGTGAGAATTTGGATTATTTATATATTTATTCATTCATTCATACTTATTTATAGACCGACCGACCAATCGACCGACTCATTCATTCATTCATTCATTCATTCATTCATTTTCTGCAAAATATAACTAATTCGAGAATGAGGCGGATTAGTTACACGCTTCAAAAGATATGATGAGAGTTTTCAAATATTAGTATTGCTCTTCTTGAACCCTTAATACAGTAAACTGAATTAGTTTATAAAGAATTTAAATTGCATCCAAAACACACTTTATCCGCCTTATTTATCATTAAAATTTGGTACATCAATAGACATTAAAATTTGAAAGAAAAAAGACTAGCATTGCTGTTAATAAATTTTAAGATTGCCTTTCATCATGCTTATACTAGTAGAATATCTGATGAGAATTGTATATGGAATAAGAGCCTCTTTGGGTAAAAAAGATAACGGAAAAATACACACGGGAAAATTGTTTTTTTAACATCATTTGAAACAATAACTTTAAAGAACATTGTAAACTTAGTTTGGATTTCTACTTTTGTAGAAGATTCACCTTAAAACTGTAGAAGCTATAAAGGAAATTGAATGCGAAAAGTTACCTTCAACGTCTCTAAAACGATGTTAAATCCTGACTTATAACTTCCTTAGAAAAATAGAAATTCCCAGAAATATTCGTTACCTATATATTTAAAAAATTATTTAAGTATGGGATCATTTGAAAAGGTCTGTAGCACATTATATATTTAAGAGTTTTTGACTTTTTCATAATATATCTTCAGTGTCTCTTATTGATTTCTTACTTGTAAAACTATTGTAAAAAATGAACGACATATTTTTTGTGTAATACAAATTATATTTTCAAATTGCTCCTCATGAGTACATAAAACCTTGTTTATTTAATTACAAAAGAACTTTTTTTTTCAAATATTACTGAAATGTGATTTTGTAGCTAAAATAGTATTAAACTAATGACTATTTTAATGATCCTCTCTTCCAGCCATTTACGAGATGGAAGTATACTTATCAGTTGCAGAGAAATAAATAAAGCGTAGGTAAGTTGCGTTTATTTTTTTGCATTTTCGTTTGTATAATCTTTATCTCTGTTTATATGTACCACTTTTGCTAATAAGTATTAAAACAAATTGTGCATTAAACGTTGCAAATTTAAGTGATATTTTAGAGAAATATTGGAAAGGAAATCATTGATACATTGCTACTGTGTTTGGTGTATTATATATTGTAAATACTGAACAGAGTTAGAGGAAATCCAATGAGAGCAAAAAAAAAACCTTAGAAAAACTGCAAATAAATGCAAAGTTCATTAAAGCAGAACATAAAATAAAAGTTGATTTAATTCGCAGTAGAAAACCTTTTTGGGCATAAAGAAGGTCATGTGACATATATTAAGCATACTTTTTTTAATTTAGCATTTTAGAAAAGTAGACGCGCTTTTTCGAAGTATATGTGCTAACTTCTTTTAAAAAGAGCCTTATGGGACATAAAAATGGAAAATGAAATCTACAATATATGCTCAACTCTAATGACAAACTTACCTAAGCTGTTTATTCGAGTTACGCTTGGCGATCAGGGGACTTGCATCACTTTTATAAACGTCCCCAATTTCTTTATTTGTATCGCCTGAAGTTAATGAATTATGCAAGGTAAAATTCAATACCGAAATGTTGTTGTACAGGGTACAAAGATAGCATTTTTATGTGGAAACCAGGGAAGCATCATTAAGGTACTAGGTTAAAAAATAAGAGGCTGACTTACCTCTGTAATGGGTTTGAAAACTAAAATATAAAGGAAAGCTTAGGTCACAAGTCAGACATTGAAGTATGAGCACGAGGAGATTATGGGGGTGGCCTGTACTGTCAGGTGTTGTTCATTTTGTGGCGGTTACAGTCGTGCAGAAAACATGATATTGCAAACTGTTAGATATACAATTCTCCAAATACCTTATTTAACATAAGTTGACGTAATACGATAGTATAAGCTCTCCAACATTTCATAATTTCTACAGAGAATGCTCTTGAAGAAACTCTTTGATAAGCAAATAGCAAGTTTATTAAGTAAAGCTTAAGTTCTAAAGTCCCTTGCTCGTGTAGAAGGCATTCTGCATGAAGGAAACAGCCAAGTTACACAAAATAAGGTCAATAGCTAATTTATGCTTGAGCTCACCTAATTTGAAACATCGTAACATTTAGGCTTTTGATGTTTCTTACTGCTAACACAAAATCATTTAAGTTTATATGAATAAGCTAACATTGAAGACTTCGATTGTGAATAATGTCCTTATTTTTGGGTTGTTTTGCGAATGTGTAATAATATTAAATTCTGTCGTTCTTCAATTTTATGGAAAGCTAAGATTAACTTTCTCATTTCTGTTAGTGTGACTGATGGAGTCTGTTAAAAAGATATCTGATATACGCAGTACGGAAACAGTCTATCTGGATGCCAAGGAATTGCCTCCATCCATCTCTTGTGATTGCTTGAAGAAGCTTTCTCCATCACCCTAGGAAAAAGTCCCGCTCTGAGTTCATTAATATTCCTTTCAATCAGACATTCGCAGAGTTGGAGCCAAAAATAGCTCTTCCATTATTGTTTTAGACGCTCCTGGAATGGCAGCTTCTTGCATTAACTGACAAGTCTCTGTTATTTAAGCTTAGTTCTTCCGCTGATGGAGACGCAGATGTCTCTTACTTGCATTAGGCACAGGATAATTTGAAGTGTTCTTTGGGCTACTAACTTCCGTGTTACTCCTCTTTATGTAAAATCGGTTACTGATTTTGCGCTAAATTGTAGCGCTTTAACTTTCCCTACTGCGTATAGCAGTAGGGGAAGTATTGTGTTCATCAAAAATTATAATGGTAGCGTGTCTGCCTCAAGTTCAAGAGGTCCCGACTTCGAATTTCGGTCAGGGTGAGTTGCCTGTATAAGCTTTTCCGGGGTTTTCCCTTGTCCTAAAAGACGAATGTCGGGGGGGGGGGCTCTAAGGTCTAAGGACCCTGGGTTCATTTGAGCATCATTTCACCCATTCCACTCATCGTCCTACATGACTTAACTTTGGAGGACGTAAATTACACCAAAAAGTCTATACTTGATATCGGTACTTATTTTGAGCCCTCTGAATCTAAAAGAGATTTATAAAAAGAGGTCTGTGAGAGATGGAGAGAGAGAGAGAGAGAGAGAGAGAGAGAGAGAGAGAGAGAGAGAGAGAGAGAGAGAGAGAGAGAGAGAGAGAGAGAGAGAGAGAGAGAGAGAGAGAGAAAGAGAGAGAGGAGGATTGTGCGTGTGTGTATGCTTTGCCACGTGAATATTTTCAAGAAAATCTCCCCAACGCAGGTTACCCGTTACGTGTAACATGTTTCGAAAATTTTTATTTTATGAAAATTGGCATTAATGTTGGCTTTCAAGCCTAGGGTTCGCCAACTAGCGTAGCTCCTCAATTTCCTCACAATGCTGGGTGGGCACCGTTCCTGTATCCGGGATTTAAAATCGGCACTCCCTAGGGATCCCGGGTGCATTCCGGACGCAGGGAACAAAAGCGCAACACTCCAGCCCTCCACGACTCGGCGCAGGACTTTATTTCTTACCTATGTATACCTCTATAGGGCATTGGTGAATCAAATGTCAATATTTCTTCCCTGGGATCTCATTAGGAAGCTAAGTGAAACCATAGATGTCATCACTATAAGTTCAGGTTATACAACTATTGAGTAAATGGTAACCACGTTTGGACTGTTATACTTTGTGTTTATGCAAATAATGACCACAAAAGCATCATGACCATAAAACTTATGTAAGTGATTCTTTGCTTCTTAACAAATCATCTTGTAATTATTACTTCCACTCCCTCGGTATTTGTGATTGTTCAATACTGCAAAATATTTTGCTTATTTAGTTGGTTTACTTTTTGTTGTTTATTATATCCAAAGACTTTTAAGTAATTTTTCTATAGGCATTTTAAGTAACACCTTTTAGATGTTCACAAACAATATAAAGGTTGTCGAGCAATTGCAACTAATGTGCGTTGTATACGCACAATGTATTTCATCTAGTATAAATTAAGTCCAGGAATTTCAAATATTTTGTATGTCTCTATTTTTAATGATAAATCCCTTTTGCCCTGAAGTCACCCATCATTATATAAACATGAATTTATGATCTTGACAGCTATTGGCAATCACACGGAGGTGAAATCGTGACAAATTAATGTTGATGCTTTGGATGCTCAGGTTTTGTGTGTATGCTATAAATTGAAAAAAATTGCCATTTTTATTAAAATACTTGAGGAAGACAGGTTGAAATGAATTAAATGAATTTGAATTGCTGAGCTTATGTCTTATCAGCACAGCTACCTTATAAGCGTCCTAGCCCTGTGCAAGCTTTGGTGTTTCGGAATTGAATTGTGGATTCATAACACAAATTTTACTATATGTAATATCTTTTTTCATTTTTAATTATCAATATACAGGTCTCCAAATCTACAGAAATTTCCAAAATACTCTCCTCCAACAGAAGGACCAATTTGATTGTTCCCAGTATTTTATAGAATATGAATTGGCCTCACACTTTTACCCTCTGGATAGACCCAGATGTCCACTGGGCACATATGAAATTAATTGAGAACTGGATACCCACGTGAGATGGCAAGTGTTAATGCCCCTGTGATATTGAGAATATTTCAGTAGCATTTGGACCAACAATAGGTAATGGATACCTGCTCCATAAGTTGCGGACATTACTAGTAATTAAAATTATTAGTTTACGAAAATGTGAAGAATGAAATCTCCATTCCTCACCAACCTGAGGAGAGAATGGTTTTCTATTTAAATTTTCAAAGTGGCATGCGCATCAGTCATTGATGTAGGCAAATTTCACTGGGAGATTGAATTAAATGAACTTTTGTACTATCTTGTGCTGCATAGATCGGCTCTTTATCAGCTTTCAATTGAGTAATAGTTCCGCATTCCTCATCTAACTTATGTATTAGTCGGTAAGCAACGATACACTAATGTACGTATATATGGGGAAAATGTTTTAGGGTGTAACCCTCAAGAAGTTTAACGTAGTTTAATATATTTTAGCGTATTAAAGGATGAGATAAAGGAAAAAATCCATCAAAAACATATAGAACAATGTAATGAACTTTTGAGAGACTTAAGCAAAATTGGCATTATAAATTAATTCTGATTTATCTTTTGTATGTCTATACATTCTTAACTACCTGACTTTAACGTAATCTACGCTTACAACATTTTTAGAACTAAGAATATGTGCAACGGTGGCAGTCAGTTACTGAAGGACAGTATTGAATGCTTTCTGCAACTGCCAAAAGCTGTAATAGATTTCTGCGCTACCTAGAGCCTAAATAATTCCTTTAAAATAATGCACTAATTCTTGCTTCTTGTGTCAGATATTTTTAAGTGATACACAACTTATCTTACTATTCTAACCAAGATATAAAGGGCACCAACATTCTGGCATTCTTGCATGCCCTCCGATTGGAGCATTACATTTTGTTCTTCTTCAAATTTGTAGTTCGTAATTTTATACCTACTGTTTGCTCTCGCATACCCACATTTATCAAATATTTTAATTAAATTTTTAAATTAAAATGGTGTAATTACCTTGCACACATACGCACTTTTAGAAGTAATTTTTCAGCTTTATACCCCGATAGATACGATTGCATGAATACATTTTAAAATATGTAAACATAGGTAAATCGAAGGTGCTATAAAGCGTAATTTAATTTCAATTCCTAACGATTGAGATATTAGCCAACGACTGAATATAAGGGCTTGCTTTTGAGTGCAATCATAGTTGTAGAATGGGTTTAATTTTTCAATGTGAATGCAAGTAAAATTAAATCTGCAGGTTCCACACTATAAGACACAATATAAATGCTGAACATTTAAGGGAAGAGAGGAAATGTAGTTGAAAACTGCGTTACAATATCTTCACTTGCCATTTCTTTGACATTTCGTACCAGTACTGCAGATAGTTATTAAAATTAATGTTTTGTTTTTCAGCAACAATATTAATTGCTTGCGCCCTAAGAGCGTGACCGGTTTCTCGGAATTTATTCTCCCAGGTGTTATTTTAGACAGTAGTAAATTGGCTGACATAGAGATATCGTTTCCTCTTTGTTTATATTTGTGTTATACCCAGTGATTCATTAGTGGTTATAGCATTTAATAAATATTCTGATGATGGGAGAGATGTACGCTCCCAAAACATCCATTGCTAATCGTCTTTCCAACTGGCTTGCTTCCTGAGAGGAACTTGAACATCCTTACACTGTTCTTGTGTGCCCCTTCAGGGAGTTACTTAAACAACCTACAAGGTTTAAAGTGTCATAGAAGTTTATCTGAATTAAGAGAAATTGTTAAACGAATAAGTTTTTATAAAAATAAGTTATTTTAAAAATGAATAGGGAACACATCCACCTTTAACACAAGATTTTATTTCATACAGGCTACTTGTAGAGCAATGAAATGGCAACAGCAGTTTGTTACCTGGTTTTCGTGTTCAGTGTAGCACCTCTTTTGTTTCGCCTCTTTAGATGATAAATACGATTTCTTGAATCCGTGACGTTGCTATGAATTAGCAGTTTTCCGCTATGCACCTGTAATGTGAAATTCATCACGAAATAATTCCGGACTTTCATGTTTATAAATCAGTCGTTCGCGTGACGCGGTTTTCAGGGAAGAGGAGAGAAGTTGCATGATCTCGTTTATACACTTCCGTATTCATAGCTCATGGTTAAATTACATAAACGTACCATTATTATCCATTATAAACCATGTAATTCAGATTTTCTTTTGAGTTCACATTGTTACGTTTTTGTACTAATACACTATGAAACTTTATCCTGCAATTTTGGAAATATTTAGAAAAAGTTACAACTTATTTGAAGAATCCTGGAAATGTAACATTAAAGAGAGAATGGTTTTATTTCCTGAGAACGGAACGTTGGACTTTAATCAATCTTGACTGAGTGGTTCCATGCAGCCTTACATCACCTGATTTGAGCTCCCTTACAACGGTAACTGAAGTGCAAAATAAATTAGTTATTGTTTTGACACATCCAAAACATTACAGAATCTTCCGTTGCACCTATACGCCATCCTTTCTTCCCAAAGAATAGAGACCCTCACTACGCTAAATGAAGAAAAAATCAATTAACATTCCTAAATAATAATTATGTATTAGAGAAAAGGCACACCTCGTTCCCATTGATGAATTAAACATTAAAAATAAAAAATAGAAAACAATAAAACAAAAATTTAATAAGTAAAAATAAATTTAAAAAGGGCCCAATTTTAACAAGGAAAAAAAGAAAGGTAAATTACGACTTTGCGCGCAGAAGAACAATTATGAGTTCAACTGGTAGCGTAGATGGTAGCATGTCTGTCACACGTTCAAGAGGCGCCGAGTTCGAATCTTGGTTAGGGTGAGTTACCTGGATAAGGATTTTTCCGGGTTTTCCCTTATCCTGATGGACTAATGTCGGGTAACTCTAAGCTCCAAAGACGCCGGACTCATTGAGCATCATTTCACCCATTTCATTCATCGTCCGATATGACTTAACGTTGGAGGACGCAAATTACAAAAAAAAAAAAAAAAAAAAAAAAAAAATAATAATAATAATAATAATAATAATAATAATAATAATAATAATAATAATAATAATAATAATAATAATAATAATAATAATAATAATAATAATAATAATAATAATAATAATAATAATAATAATAATAATAATAATAATAATAATAATAATAATAATAATAATAATAATAATAATAATAATAATAATAATAATAATAATAATAATAATAATAATAATAATAATAATAATAATAATAATAATAATAATAATAATAATAATAATAATAATAATAATAATAATAATAATAATAATAATAATAATAATAATAATAATAATAATAATAATAATAATAATAATAATAATAATAATAATAATAATAATAATAATAATAATAATAATAATAATAATAATAATAATAATAATAATAAATAAAAAAATAATACTGTGTGAGATCATATGTCACATAAATAATCCAAAGTATCCTACTTAGTGAGCTTTCAACTTAAAGGTCATTAACCTTAGTCCATTTTTTGCAATATAATTTTCTTTACTGAATATCCAAAATAAGGGTTAGTGACAAACTTCGAGACATATTCGTCACTGCAGAATATCTGTATTCAACTTTTTTCAGTATACAAATATGAAAAAATTCGGAAAATGAAATATTACATAAACAAGATTGTAAAAACTATGCAAACGTACTTAAATTTCGTTTGAAGTCGTGCAAATTTAACGTTATAGCCATTAACATGAAGGGAAACTCATATTTTTCAGGAACGTAATATAAGAATATAGTTTACTACTACTGTACAATATTTTTACATTAAGATTAATGCTATACTGTCCTTGTAGCCGTTGCACGATGGTGGTGACAGTGATTGTCCCACGTCGCTGCAGAATTTGCAGTCGTATTCTATTGGTGCTGATGAGGTGATGCAGATGTTATTATGCACCACGTTGTCACGTTATTTGTAGCTCCGGTTTGCATGAAATCTTATCTCGGTCGTAGTATCGGATACTTGGATTTTGGAATTTAATATTAGGGAAATAAAGAAGTTGAAAGCATTCTCTTTAAGTTAAATCTAAATTTAACTTGATTTGTATTTGAAATCAATACTATTATACAAATTTAAAACAATACTTTTACCTTTTATAAATTATTAATACAACTTAACTTCTCTGATTATAAACCAGACAGTTAAAACAGCGCATGCCATAGTTTGCTACCTGCTTTTTGCTGAATACATGCAGCATTCTGCACGCGCGTCACACACGCTCTGTTCCCTTTGCGGTCACCATGCAAAAGACGCTATCTTCACTCCATCTATTGATTTTACCTATCATGATAACTAAATATTCTTGTGTACATCACTTTTCTCTGTGGCCAATACATTAATTTTGAATTACATAATTTTTTGAGTTTTAAAATATAAATTCATAAAAAAATTTCTTTTATAGTTTTATTTTTCTATTTAATTTATCATATTTACCACTTTATCTAGATTGGATATTAACATTCATCTTCGCCTGTTTGTGACCTAATTTATTTGGTCATGGCCACCTAAAATTCGTACCAACTCAAAACAAAACTCTCATCATTTTAAGTTTATCAATATGAATCATAAATAAATGAAACCAATATCCCTCTGGTACATGACATATTAACATCTGTATGATCCTGATTATTAATATTCTTACTTACTGCCTCTAGAATATCAAATCTTTGTAAACAATAGAGCTACAATTCATAGACCACAGATAACAGACTTCGCGAAATTATCAGATACAGAGCTTTCCATCATTTAATTATATATTTGAAAAACTTTGAGCGGAATTCCTATAGTGGAAGTCTTTGAAGCTACAAAACCATATTTCGGATGGAAGATTTTCAATGCGCTTGTCGTGACTTTTCTCGTATTTTACTTACCTTGCATGTTTGAATACATAGCGATGTAACGACATGTAATTAAATGTGTTTATACATGATCATTAGCCTCTTGATTCTAAATCCTTGTTGGGGGAAAAGCGTATGAAGCGTACATATTACCTGCACTCTTAATAATAAAACGATGTACATCTGCCGAGGGTATTCATTAAGCTGAAAGTTGCTGTTGTGTTACAGAACGAGATAACATATACATGTCGCGGAAACTGAAACATGAACATTCATTATAAATATTAAAAATAGATGTAACAGAAACATAACAATGCTCTCCACCATTCATTTAATAAAGCTATCTACAACCTTTAAAGTTTTATTACCACATATCATTCTGGTCATTGTGTTTTTATGTATCCACGCGGCGAATGCTAGGAATTAAGTTTTATTAGCAGTTATTTCTGCATGTACCATATACTTTTACGTCTGAATTCAAATACAGGATGCTTAGTTCTACAATATTACCTAAATAACCTTACGGTGTACAGCCTCTTTTTGCTCAAGTACTTCTGGGGAAGCAAGTCAGGTGAAAAGACTATTAGAAATCGACGTTTCGGGTGTGTGCATCTCCCATGAACAGGATTTGTATTGAATGTAATAACAAAAAAAAAAAAAAAAAAAAATGAATCACTGGATATAAGTAAATTAAATTCCAGGTCAGGAAGATGGCATGAAATCAAATAAACGTAACTACTTGTTTCTCAAGCTGTATTGATTTGTGCTTCTTAAGTCGAAGGATTTACATTTTAAAGACCGGTTTCCAAGAGGAGCTGAACTGAAATCCAGCATCACGATTAAGCGTGATCCTCTCGGAGAAAATGGCTAAAGCCTCCTTAAATCTCCGCTCCCTCACTCAATTCTCTTCTTTCTTATTTTAAAACAATAAGTTTTTATTTCAGCAATTGTTTTATGTTTCAGACAGGTCACTGAAACATACTAATCATTACACAAGTAAAACTGTTTGTAACAAGAAGTTCACTTATCTTAAGAAAATGATGTTAATTCTTCTTTCTAATTGAGATCGATTTCACAAACAAATTGTTTGCATCGTCAGTCCACCAATATAATTTCGTCGTCAAGGATTCCAGATGTCATGTTATTATGTGTTTTCAGTATTACCAAAATCTGAAAACGAAAGAAACCTAAAAACAGAATCAACTGCTGGTATTTCAAAATTCATTACGCGATGTTTAGTTTTTTAATAAATGTCTTATACCAAATCATTAAATCTATCGGGTCATTTCATTGTTTCAATAATTTAACGAAAGGATTTATTTCATGGTTAAATGACAAAAATGATCTGCTACGACCGATTTATCAGTTTGTTTATAACCAATGTTACGAAAGTGCTCTTTCGTTTTGTTTCCAAATTATGCCTCCGTCTTTCCAGTATAAACCTGATCACAATCCAAATTATTAAATTGATAAATACCAGATTTTTTATTATAAGGAATTTTATCTTTTTTAGATAAATGTAGTAAAATTTTAATTCCATATTTATTTTTCAGAACTAAAGTTATACCAACTTCTTTTAAATATTCTTTGAAAATGTCCATTAATCCAAGGATGGTAAGTAAATTGTTTAAAATTATAACATAAGTATTTTATCTGGGTAGAAATATCATTACCATTAATTAAAGCAGTATTAATAATATGTTTATATTTTTATTAGATTCTCCTTTATTCAGGGGTATATTTATTAATCTATAACACAAGCTATAACTCAAACTATTAAAAGGATTAAATTTGTGTGAAAAAGGGTTAAACTTTTATTTTTATGTAATTATCAATATGAGTAGACTTCCTATACATACCAAAATCTAATTTATTATTTATTATTATCTGTAGATCTATAAAAGGAAGAAATCCATTAATTTCAGTTTATAATGTGAATTTTATAGCTTCATCTCATAAATTTAGTAATTTTAAATCATCGTTAATTTGTTTATCAGGAACGATCATTCCTTCAGGAACTAATCACTGTTGTGTCGTCATTGACAAAGCATTAAGTCATAAATATTTCTTCAACTTCTCAAAAGGAAAAGGAATCACCAGGGAGAGAGAGAAGAAGAGCCCTCTACGTAGTCGGGAAACTTCACTCTTCGTTTAAAAGATTACCAGTTTTGGAAACTGCAGGGCTTCCTTAAGATACGTTAATATCATCTGCTAATCAGGTGCATTAAGTTAGTTCTACGAGCTATTAAGTCACAAAGTGTCGTCGTGAAAGAAAGGAACATTGGAGTTGTACCAACAATATACTCGGGATTTCGGACAAATAGGTTTAAATCATTCAGTATTTTGTACTGTTGATTTACAAAATGATTTAATTAAATATATTTAGGCCATAAATTAAATAGTTTCACTTCCATATTCTGAAAGTAGTTTATTAACCGATTTTGTTTCTGAATGGCAATATTACATTAGGAAACAGATGTATTTACTCACAGTAAGAGTGAATTTTTGTTCCCTGTTTTCCTCTAAGCATAAGAGCATAAATTACTCGCTAACCTGGCATTGGTTGCGGCATTTGAATCTCTGCGTGTGAGCAGATTATTCAGGAAAATTCAACGTGGTTTGTAATATTCATATTGTTTATAACCACTTAAAAATTTTCTTTTTTAATTCTAATCGGTTTTATTTGTTTCGTAACGATAATATAACCTGTTGCAATTGCAATATCTTATTTACATTTTTAAAGTACTAACACAGAAAAAACAATTTTGTTATTTTGGTGGCCCTTCTAAATATTTATCCTACCAGACTTTTCTTTCCTTATGACTTCCTGTGCGCTTCCTCCGTGAGTTTTGGGAATTGTTAGTGAGATTACAGAGCCCCTTGTTTTTTGTGAGATTGCAGAAGCTTCTCAAGTAACTCCCTGAAGGGGTTGCAAGAATAGTGTAAGGATATTTCGCTAATTAATGTTTGGTTTGTGTGTGTGCTTCTGAGATAAACGCCCTCCAACAAATTACCCACTTCCGATACAGAATGCTGGGAGCGGCCATATCAAGTTTCTGTAAGAGGCTTTGTGACATAAATTTGCGACTTAGGGAGGAGGAAAATAAGATTGTGCGAACGTCTACCAAAGAGCTTTATTATGAAGGCCAGAAGTATCTACGACCTAAAAACCTGACTGGCCAGTTTACTTAGAAGAACTAAGTATTTCCTTATGAGAAGTATAATATAACAATATGTTGTTTATTTATAGAGTGCTTTGATTATTTTGAAGCAGCCCCATGTCTGTTATGAGAGTGAGATATGCAGGTGACAGATTGAGGGCGAAAAGAGTGAAAGGAAACATGGTGATGCTGCAATTGGAGGAATGATGGAGAAACCGGATTTCTCGGAGAAAACCCGCCCCAGCGCCGTGTTGTCCACGACAAATCTACGTGCAGTCGGTTGGGATTATATCCTGGGTGCTATGGTCTAACCGCTTGGCCACAATAGAGGTAAAGATACTCCCCATGCTATACCATACGGCCTCTATCTGGGGGTGACATGTTACAGCACGCATCTATATAGACCTCGGCCTACAAGGCCTGTAAGCTCAACACCCCACCAGGCAGCTGCCTTCACCCCCAGGAATTGTCCTGGTACTCATTTCTGTTAAGAGGCTGATTGAACCTCAAGGCCATAGTGCGACCAGAAGGAATAAACTCCAATGGTGCCATCGGGAATCGAACCCGCGACCTCCTGGCTTGTAGTCTAGTGCCGTAACCACTAGGCGCGCCCCAACAAAAGCAACATAAATCTCATATTTTCTGCTACTAGCCTATGAAGTTCTTTTCATTCTGGAGGAGTTTTGTATAGTAGGAGATAGATAAAATCTTGCTATAAAAATGCATATCTCCTAAAACACACATTCTATGTAAAACGTTCCTTTTTTGCAATGTTTACCATTACTGATGTATTCTCTATTATTATTGGTTTGAACCTCTTAATACCTATACTTTTCGGAAATCGGAACTTGTCAGTCTTGGTTTAATGCCCTGAACATGCCAAGGGAATAGAATTTCACGGTTTTATAATGACCTGCTCTTAAAAAGATGTCACTCGTTTAAGCCTACTGTATTCTTCTTTTCCCATTGCATCTGCAAGAAAATATGCAATACAGCTATATGCAAAACTATTTATCTCAATTTATGTGAAATAGAGGAATTAGACTTCTTAAGAACAGTTTGTAGAAAACTGAGTAGAGAAGGTCGTGTGAATGGAAGACGTCAGATATTTAAACAAATTTTCAAACGCCCATTATATGTTACGAGGGCTGTTCAATAAAGAATGATCACAATTTATTTTTTGATAACGTACCTTTACTCATCGTCATAATTTTGATGGTCCTTTTCAAAATAGTCTCCCCTGAATGCGATGCACTTGTCCCAGCATTTCTGGCGGTCTTCAAAGACATGCTGGAAACCATTTTTTGAGAAATCCTTCAAAATCGCCTCCGCAGTCTTCACCACTGCTCCTGATGGATAATGCCTACCACGAAGCCGTTTCTTCAACTTAGGGAATAGAAAAAAAAAACAGTCACATGGGGCTGAATCCGACCTATAGGGATTTTAAGGAATGCACTTCAGATTGATTTTGCAAGATATTCAGCAACAACATTGGCAATATACAGCCGCACATTAACATGGTGCAGCATCCAGGTCTGCTTCATGGAAATGTGGTCTTTTGCGCCTGATATGGACTTGCAATGTTTTCAGGACATCCCTGTAGTATTGTCCAGTTACTGATGTGTGTGCAGGTACAACATGCTGATAAACCATTCCACGAATATCAAAGAATGAGAGGGCCATAACTTTCCCAGCAGAAGCAACCACTTTGCTTTTTGTGGGGTTGATAATGAAGGAGATTTCCATGCTGAGCTTTGCTGTTACCTCTCAAGAACACAATGATGTAGCCAAGTTTCATCTGCAGTGATTACGTTTGAAATAAACTCCGTATCTTCCTCTAGCATCAACTTTAACTGCATGTTACGTCTATTGCAGCGGTAGGCGATACTGAACAGGTCTGAACTTTCCTGGCTCTCACAGGGGGGAAACAGGAGTACCAACAACGGACCTACTTCGGCGTGTTTGTTTCACATAAGCTAACAGAATATAATAAGATTGAATTTTAGTGCTAAAATTTATAGCCGTAAAAATTATGATCATCCTTATTGAACAGCCCTCGTATTTGACTATGAATATTGGTTGCTATGATGCAGAAGGTAAAGGGCGTTACTGAAGTTAAGCATACACTTGTGTGAACAATTAGGCACACTTGCTTTCACCGCGATTCCTTGTTACACGATCCTAGCGTTTAGGATACATTTCGATATCATACATCTAAATCGGTTGCATTCTTCATTAGCTTTCTACTAACGTGATTCGGCTTCTTGATGTTTCCGAATGCATAATCAAGACTCTGTTCCACATTACAGCACGTTCGATGGCAGTAAAATATCAACTTCTTTCCAAAACTGCTTTAGAAGAAACTGTTTGATACATATATTACATTCACTTATATTAACTAATCGATAACTCTCACGTTTCCTTTGCGAGGTGGAGTGCTTATCCTATCTTCTTCAACCAGCTACTTCTCTTTATTTATACCATTAAGAAAATCGCACATAAAGAAGGATTGATTTATGCTTGTTACTTCAGTTTATTGTGTCTTCCTATCCTGAACAGAAATGATTGGAACTGTGAAAATGGATGCCTTAGAGATTAAGGTCTTCATTACCTCTGATGGAACGAAATATATTATTATACTTCTCTAACGTATAAAACGTTTTAAAATTACCTTCTATAATTAAACATTATTAAAAGCTAGGGTTTAAAAGAATGATCGACAGATTGGTTTTAAATTATCTTAAAATACTTTAAACAGTATTTCTGTGGTAATATTTCTGTAGAAATAGGCCTTTACAAAATGAAACTGCAAATGTAAGGTATTAAAGCCAAATATTACAGATGCTAGCATTTCTGTTAATGTAATAACGAATAAACCTAAAAGTAGTGCTCTAATGCTAGCCTTCACGCAGATTATGTATTTAAGCCAGCATTAAATTTCCTTGGGGCCCGGACTCACATCACATGACATAATTTTAACTCTTGGGTTTTGTCTCTCGCATCTCCGCAGCACTATGGAGCACCGGGGCACCTGCATTCACTTTCCGTTATTGGCATAAGCATCTTTCTGCTACTGGGAGGCCCAGTATACGCAGTATCGTGTGGAGCTACCGACTTTGTCATAAACTGTTCCAAAGGGCCGAAGGGAGGCAACACGCTGATCACATATCACTCTCGTTATTGCTGTGCGGATGGAGTAATATACAGATGGGTATAAAGAGTGACCTGTAATCAAGTACAACCGATTATGCTGATGGCAAATGCAGTCCCTCCCGTTAACTGCGTAAGCTCTTCGAGTATAATTTAGCCACTGGGATGCCAGTGTACTAATCTCAACCAAACTGTCAAACTGCCGATAGGTAATATTAAAATCTATATGTTTTCACTGTCGCAATATAACTAATATAATTTTTCATCAAATTTAGATTCTAAAATAAAATAAAAATGTAGAAACAAGCACATAAAACTTTATGTATTCGTCTCCATGTGGCTCATGACAGCTGTCGTATGGAAGTAGCAGCTGTCGTTTAGTATAAGGGTATGCATAACTCTTCACACCTTTGTGTCGAACAGACTTTTGTTATATAGATTCAGCGTTCTTTTTTCTCAATCTTACCAAGATTGTTTTATAAAATAGAGCCACTCCTTCATTTACAATTTACTTCACTGATTCAGTTTTGGTTGCCTTTTTGCTTGAGTCTATAGAAAACTGCTATCCGCTGGATGGAATTAAAGGTTGGTGCCTGAAAGTAGAAACCTTAAGGCAATGCTACACTGAACATTCAGCGAAAATGTTGAAAATCTTGGAATTTTTAAACCTTTTTGTTAGCTTTAGGGGGGGTAGTAATAGATGGCATGCTATTTTTATCATTTGTACCATTTTAGGCCATAACGTGACAATTTAAAGATACCTTTAACAACTGCTAAAAGTAAAAATCATTACTTTAAAATTAATTTTTTGAGAAACATTTTGCTAACACTTTACAGTATACAAAATGCTGCACGCGTGAAAGTTTTTTATTTAACTGGTGAAACTTACAGCATAGATACATAGTATATAAATAAGAAACTTCTCATTCCACCTTTTTATAATGCTCATGTTTTGAAAATTATGTGGTGTTAAGGAATAAGAAAGGTAATATTTTGAACATTTTGAGAGCTGACATATTGAGAATATTTTATAACAAATGTTACAAGGATATTAAAAATATGAATTTGGGGCTTTTGAAATTGCTCTGTGCTAGCCGAAAATAAAAGTTTAACTTAAAAGCTCAAATGTTTGACGCGTAGAACATTTTATATAACGAGTAATTTGTATAATATTTTCATACAAAAATAATAATGAACTCTTTGGTTTATCAATATGGAAATTTGTATGCCAAGTTAAAACGATACTATAATTACATGGCTAAATTTTCATGATGATATGTTTATTATAGAAGTTGAAATTTTTAGTGTAGCCTTAAAAATAAAAGAATGTGAATTCCCGCAAAGCCGAGTTTAGTAAGATTTAGATATGTAAACTACTACAAAGTTATTTGTGAATTCCTGCAAAACTGAACGTTAAGTGAGTACCTACAAAGTCATTTTAGCATTATTAAAATAATTTCAGGGTTACAGGTAATATTTTCTCTCCACGTTCAACTACTTTGGGATTTTGCAACCATGACATTGGTTGATTTGGTCAAAATGTTTTATTGATCCATCGTCAAAATAATAAAAGTAAAATAAAGTTAGAAGCTTACTGATACTTTGATATTTTATTCCTGTACGACTTATTAATGCATTGAAATCTTGTAATGTGCCAACTTGTATATTTATGCTTGGCCTTGTCTTTTCTTTCACCCTTCTTTCTTTTAATTGAGAAGGCTTAACAACTTGGACGCAGCGCCATGTGCACTTGTTCTTCGCAGATATGTAATGTTTAAAAAATATGTATTATCATTCACCACGAGTAAAAGATTACTTTTCTCATTCTACATTCTGTCGCGAACCCGTATCTACGACCGCGTGGCTTGTTTTCACAAAAGAAACTGATAGGAGGGCAGTGTGAAAACCAAGAGCCCGCGGACAAAGATAACGGGAAGAAAAGGGTCTGCCGAAACAAACAAACTGAGATAAATGGAAATTTCTAGTTACTTCTGGATTTTTCGCGTTCTGGTTTATTTGGGAATCCTCTAGAAATTATCTGAAGTATTTAAAGAGGCAACGATTGTCCAAGAGGGAGTTGCAAGTGGTGAGACAATGTTGTGAACGAGAGATAGCTGGAAGTGTTATTGTAACGAGAAATAATTATGTAATCTGCTGTCACTGTTTGTTATTGTCATCAACCTTGGTAGACTGATGGTGACGTAACGTAATGCTGCTGTAATCTATAAGAGTATTTCTACGAAAATAAAGGAGATTTTTAATTTCTGCAACTCGGCCTTTTAAGTCTACGACCCCACAAAGTCACAATACTACAAACATCTATGGTGATGAAGGCGTATATGCCCCGGCAGACTGTTGACGATTGACTGTGAGTCAGGATGAGTAACTGAACGCACATTAACAGTTAGGCAACCTCAGGTTTATCAAAAAATTTGTATGAATTAACATATCTCCATTTCTTAAACATTTTCTCAAATTTTTAGGAATTCAAAGCGACTTGGAAAATGTTTACTGCTGGGAGAAGTGGGCCACATAAATATTACTGTACGGGATATTCTTTCGTAAGTTTGGGCTGCTAGAAATCTCTGACTGTGATTCTCAAATTTTTGGTTGTGCTCCAAGTCTTAATTTGAGGTCACCGAAAAAACCTGATAGAATAGACTGTATTCCAATTTTTTTAAAGTTAGGACGCAATTTCTTTCCACTTTAACTTTCGGCTTTATGGATTGACTTGGGAAGCAATGTTCCTATGACGTTTACCTAGGAAGATATTTTAAAACGTAGGGAACTAGTAAATTAATGGTGTAATTCTCATCACTTTAATCTAAATTTATATAAATATAATTCCTTGAAGAACAGGCTGTGGTTATAAAAGGCTTTAGTAATCAGTATAACCCTTCCAGGATGATCTTCGAGAAGAAACCTGCATATCCTATACAGAAGTTTCTTATATTTAAGGTTTTGAAGATTTTTTATCTGCCTCTCGTGGTCTATTCACTAGAGACTTCGACCTAAGGAGCTTTAAAGCTGCTGAATTGGCGACACCCACGCGTACACGATGCTTCTCTCTCTCAAATACATACACACAAGCTTGTCCGTAATGTGCACTGCAGAATTGAAATTACTGCCCATTAAAAGTGGAAGCATTGAAGCAATAACCTATTTAACGATGCTCACGGGGTTTTGAATAGGATTTTGCTCCGGCATGTTAAAGGTGAACTTCGCACTGCCGAAACACTTAATGCCGAAATTCAGAGGAACGCTGTGAGATATGTCGTACAAGCTTTAAGAACACAACTATAAAACTAAACTAGCCAAAAGTAACTTATAGGTATTATACTTAAGGAACTCTTTTTTCCCTGCCAATGACTAGGAATGTTTAAGCTATATTTATTCTTTTGAAAGAATGTTAAGTAACAAAGGTTATAAGAATATAAGAATGAAATTTTAATTTTCAAGTCATCAGAAAGACACGGATTAATTGCGTTGCAAGTGAGGGGAAATATTTTTATATTAAACTTATCAAATCTATTTTACTGTTTATTAACAAATCAGAAAAGGTATCAAATTCATTCATCGTTTTTAATGTCTTAAGAGACACATACAGCACGGAGAAGAGACAGACGGAGTAAAGATGATCTGCGCGAAGTAAGGATGCGAGAAGAAATTGAACGCAAAGAAGGAATAAGAATAACAGGAAGAGAAAATAGGATGAAATAACCTGAGGAAGGGAGAGCAAAAGTAACATTCACATTCGACGGCAAGGGCTGTTAAGTTTAAAGAAACACAACAGCAGGAGCCCATCAAATAGACATTATTATAATTCTAATATCTTCAATGTTAAATGTAATGTGAATACTTCCCACCAATTTTATAACTAACGATATAATTGTCCATAAAATTTCACATTGATATTGAAAATTCAGCTTACAGAACAAATAAGTTTACTTAATATTTAGTGGCTAATGTTTGAGTGAAAAATATAAGTAGGAAATCACACATTGGGAGATATAAAATATCCCTAGGAAAGTACTTATTGCCTTTTGTACTGTTTAACTGCAGTAAATAAGAAAATCGTTCTCATCCAAAGTGAAAAAAAGGTTCCAGAAACAAAAAAAAATTAAAAAAGAAAAAAATCAATGAAAAGGGGATAGGCTGAAAATTCTTCTTTCCTTACAAAGTCTTTGCACTTTGTCACTGTGCCAGGGATGTTAAATAAAGAATGATGATAATTTTTCACACTAAAATTCAATCTTATTATATTCACTTACCTTAATGTGAAACAAAGACGCCGTAGTAGTTTCATTGTTGGAACTCCTGGTTCCGCTTGTGAGAACCAGGCAAGTTCAGATATGTTCAGTATCGCCTATCGCTGCAATTGAGGTAACACACAAGGTACAATATGCTGCTTTGAAATTTTGCTTTCATCTCAACAAACCTTTAGTTGAGGCCTATACAATCTTACATGAGGCCTATGGAGAGTCTGTTCTTTCCTACAGCAGAGATCGAAGGTGGTTTAAAATGTTTAGAGGGGAGACAATCGATTTCAAAGGAAGGTGGACCCAGTGCTCCAGTTACTGCTCTTACGGAAGATAACATCAACGCTGCTGCTGCCATTGTGAGAGGGGATCAATGAATTACCTTGAGATCACTCTCTGAAGTACTGAATATTTCATTGGGTGGCACCTAACGTTGGTGACAGAAACACTGCATATGAGACGTGTTTGTGCGCGATGGGTTCCAAGACTGTTGATTCCCGAACAAACAGTTAAAGTTAATGTTAGTTTCTTTCAAACGTAATCACTGCTAAGGAAACTTGGATACATCGTTTTTATCCTGAGAACAAACAGTAAAGCTCAGTGTGGAAATCTCCATCACCAGGCCCGAAAAAGCAAAAGTGGTTGCTTCTTCTGGGAAGGTTATGGTCATCTCATTCTTTGATATTCATGGAATGGTTTATCAGCATGTTGTACGTGCACACACATCAGTAACTGGTCAATACTACAGGGATGTCCTGAAAACATTGAAAGTCCGTATCACGGGCAAAAGACCACATTTCCGTGAAGCAGGCTGGATGCTGCACCACGATAATATGTGGCCGCATATTGCCAATGTTGTTGCTGAATATCTTGCCAAAATCAACGAGTATTGCATCCCTTACCCTCCCTATAGTCCGGATTTAACCTCATGTTACGTTTTTCTATTCTCTAACTTGAAGAAACGCCTTCGTGGGAGGCATTATCCAGCATCAGAAGCAGTGGAGAAGGCTGTGGAGGCGATTTTGAAGAATCTCTCAAAAATGGTTTCCAGCATGTCTTTGAAGAGTGGCAGAAACGCTGGGACAAGTGCATCGCATTCAGGGGAGGCTATTTGGAGAAAGACTATCAAAATTATGATATTGAGTAAAGGTACGTTGTCAAAATAATTGCGATCATTTTTAATTGAACAGCCCTCGCAGTTTCACTTGAGAGATATGTTTGACTTTAATTTGACCTAACATTGAAGCACACAACATGTAAAGGATTAGTTATGCTAATTATGTTACAGTGTGTTTCCGAAAACGTACGCGTGTTAATCATTTATCTCTTCTTCTAACAGGTTTCCTACAAACATAATACATAGTACATCACTTGATATTTTCTGCATGGTCGTAGCTACCGAAAAGAAGTATCGACTATCCCCCTTGCTTCTATATGTATTCACTCTTCAATACCTGATTCGCTGGTTCATTTTGGGGGTCATAATCATTTACTAAAGAATTGAATTCTGTTCACATTAAACCAAGCAACGAATTTATTGGAATACAAAGAGAAGTAGTTCATCCTCAATTAAATTATTTAACGTCCTCTCTCCGTTGTTTCCATATAAAAGTGGAGGATGTAGAAAAACTAATATTGAATAGTTAGATGAATAAGAACCGCAAATAGTTTCTCCGTTGCTTATTAGTTTCGTGCGAGTGAACGCGAGGACTGCCCGCTCTGCTGCAACCTTCCTGGAAAATGAACTATTGTGTGTTTCAAGTGGCAAGGTGTTTGTCATTGAGCGCTATTAGGTGGGTAAACAATCGGATTCCTGCGGTGTTGTCGTATTGCATTCTCGCTAAGTGGTGTGTGACGAGCGCCAGTCTAATCAATCTGTATGAAATACTATGTGCGCTAAGACAAAAATCCAGATTTTGCCAAAATTGATCCATGTGGAAGGTGCCATGAATACCCCATATTTTCAGTTCAAATGTCTTTCCTAAAACAAATAAAGTAGATACCATTATAATATAACAATGCATTGTGACGTAAGCACTGTAATGAATATCATTATTGGTTGACATGTGTGCGTGAACGTATATTTGAAATTACTCAGAACTGTAACTGTAATTTGACATGACGGGGTGAAGGAAATATGTACTTTGAATAAGCTACAGTGTTGTTAAATTCGATGAAATGAAACAATACACTTCCTACTGGTCTGGCAGAACGTGTATGATCACATTATATCTCTGTTTATGAATGCTTCGTAATCTCTATTTATTCTAGAGAGTTCAAAGCAGCATTATTCAGTTACTGTTCCATGAAAAAGTGTATCAGCTGGATCAATGAGACGCGATCCACCTTCCCCGCCACTTAGCACTGCTAGAACAATCCAACTGAGTTAATGTGGGCTCAAATTATGTTGCAAACAGAAATAGTATTTTTAAACTGACGTTGAACGACTTGTTCACAAATAAATTCACAAGGTACACAACAAGACTGGGGAATCTGCGTGAGACATCAGATAATCTAGAAGAAGATGACATTTGGAAAGAAATAGCACGTACCAAGATTTTGAAACCTATCATCAATTTGCAGTACTCGGACGTTGAAGTCAATGACAATGACGAATTATCTCTTAATGTAAGTAACATTCACAGCTATACGGATGCGCCGCTGGTATTTTCGTTGGATTAGAAAAATAAGTATTTCTTCTTGTTCTTCTTCTTCTTCACTCCATGTTTTGGGCATATCGCCGGTTCCGGCTACATAGATCTCTCCAGCGTTTCCTGGGTCGTCCTCTGTCTCTTCTTCCTTTTGGGTTATAGTTACATACTGCATTTGGATATCTTCCATCCTCCATTGTTGTGCTCAGCGGAGGGGGGCTTTTTGGACTCCAGGTATTGCCCTATGGAAAGAGCCCTGGAGTATCCATCGCTCCCGGGTAGAAGGAGGCCCGGGTTCTTGGTTCTACGAGTCCAGGACTAATGGGAGTACATCCTCTGCACCTAACTATATGTTCATGCCATTGTTGCCTGCGTTCTGATATTTTGTCATGGATTGGCTCGATTTCTAATTCCTTTCCAATATGCTCATTTCTTATTTTGTCAAATATTGTACAACCTTTAACACTTTTTAAAAATTTCATATCCGCTCTTTGTATTTTATTTAAACCCTTTTGTGTTGACACCCAGGTTTCGCTTCCATATAGTAATGGTAATTCATAAACTATAATTAATTTGAAACTAAATATTTACACCGTATGCGTAATATACAAATATCCATGTTGCAATTGTTATTTCAACAACTGCATTATTATAACACTTTGGAAAATTCACTTTGCGTTCCCTTACGTTTCCCTTACGTCTAGCGCCGCGAACACTCGCAAGTGTGCGAGAGGGAAATATAAGAAGAGTGGTGATAACGAAGTGGCAACGTTGAAGGCTCTAACACATCTGATTCGCTACAGGCGAGAACTCTTCCCATTTGAAACACAATGTATAGCTTGTGTGTTCGACGCATATTTGGAGCTGCTTACTAACCTGGAAACGTACTGCTCCTAGCTACAATTATTAACCTGTAAACTACGTAAACATTTGTCAGATTTCCAATTACAGTATCCTAAATTTCTAATACAAATACCCGCAGTTATATCGCTAACACTCTATGCACACAATCAACGAAAGGAACACGAACTCACTTGACACGTCACATAATGAGTGACTTATTTTGTGAAAAAAAATGCAAATTATATAATTCTACTTTCATCGTTCTATAACATAAAACAGCATCTGAACTTATTTCAATGATACTCCTGCTCACCTGAACCTTTAAGATTAATTTAAAGACTTTCTTAATTATTTGACACTTTAATTTATCAGCAATTACTTTTATAAAGTAATAAGTATTGACACTGTAATTTTCTATAAGTCGTACATTAATAAATTTTGGTTTATTACCACAGTTTCTGAGAAAACGAAAGAAAACTTCATTCACAGGAAAATTGTCAAAGGGAAAACTGGAAAAAAGAAACAGTGTTGGGAAGACATAGTTTCATAATATTTTGTTCATCTGAGAATAGATAGCAGCACTTAATACAGCCTTGCATAGGGGCATCCAGTTGGAACTGTGCTGTTGTGTTCTTCCGTTTTATATCTTGCTTTATCCAGTGACATACAAGAAACTACTATCTGTGAACTTGGTAAGCACAAGCTATGTCATACTTCGTTGCCAAAAGTAAGGCTATCACTTGATCTACCGCATGAAACCTCATCTTACCATGTTATCTTGGTCGATATGGCTAGTAGCGTACACCAAAAAACTTACAGACATTGGGGGGAAATTAAAAGTTCTTAAAGAATACTGATTAATTACATATGACTGATCTGACGGCTTGACGGATCATCCTTCAAACCATTGCAAACTTTCTGGAAACAAGCTTTGAATACTTGGATTCATTCAAACACTTTCCAGGGAAATACAAGACTGCACTTTGGTTCTCTCCTTTCTTAATTGCATCAAGTCTCTAACATGCGTTAAATTTACATTTTATAAGGTGTCTTACATGTTGTAATACAAATGCTCAATTTCCTTTATTTTTTAATTTCAAACTTCGTGTTGTTGCACCTTCCTCCTTGTTGTTCCATTCTCCCCACTATTAACTCCCATTTTCCCCACTGTTAACACCCATTTTCCCCCAATGATGGGGTAAGATGTAAGTTTTGTTGCAGTGAGTTTAATTTTACCCTTTTATCTGTTCACATTTAAGGATTACTGTTTCTCCCAGTAACAATTAAATATACAGGCAATATCTTGAGATACCTTTTATATTTTTCTCCATTCCCATTTACATGAAACAAGGACACAGTGTCAAGTGTCATCTTCTCCCGACTTACCTTACATATATCTGCAAACAAAGGAACTACATAGGTTTAAAAATAAGAAGTTTCGTACTTAACAGCACTAGCATTTAATGAGAAAACGTTTTCCTCAAACATGGGCAAAAGTTCAGGTTTCTACACCAAAGACGCTTTGCCTCGACGAATTGGTGCAAAATCTTCATTGCAACACCAAAAATAAAAATATATTTAAAATATAAGTAAAATGCAACAAGACTACACAAGAAACAGAACGTGACGTGTTTTGGCGCTTAGTCTTAAACTTTAGACATAAAAAAAGCTTTTAAGGACTTTGAGCACTTAATACTCATTTTCATTGCAAGCAGTTGATGTAATTTGTTTTCAAACTTTCGGAGATGAGTCTGGAGTCCTTAGCGCTAAGCATCACTGGATATTTGTCTTTATCTATTGTAAAATCTGCGGAAAATAATATACAAATAGCTTGACTCGTGTAGGAATTGAAGATAAGTTTGCAATTGGGCAGGCAGTCAGTCAGACAGGCAACCAATTCCCAGCCAAACTCCAACATACATTTTTATGCTTATTTTTTGAACGTGAGTTATAAACGGCATCCAGAGAAGTAGGTTACAGATCGTATATGAAATATCGGGGATCTTCTCTAAATTTACAGAATGAATGTGAAATGACATCGAACAAAAATGTCAATTCATTAATTTATACACTTGCATAATTGGCTTATCACTGAGTAACTCAATTGTTCAATTCATTGAAGTTTGTTTATGTTTCGTTAGCGTTGCCTCACACAAATATACTGAGTTAATATTATTAAGGTAAGAGCTGGTCACGCTATTTGCCTGTCAACTTTCATAAGCTCGTGTCACACTGCGGCTGATTGTAATGATCTTAATGTACCATGATCCACATGGTGACATCCCGGACCTGTTACTGTTTCTGCAGACCTCAACAACATCTGACATTATAGCTAATTGGATTGTATGCCTCACTTAGGTAGAATGCATATGGACACTGCCAACTAGAGTTCTACGAGTATAAAACAGACAAAATAGAGATAAGACCACTGGATTCAGGAAAAAATTGGTTCAACGTGGGTAGGTTTAAACACAATCACCAAATTACAATATTTCGTAATCTTAAATTGCAGAATTTATATATTACGCCTCGAATATTTTAAGAGAAAGGTGGGCATGCAATGATGCAGACTATCAAATGTTCAAGTAACGCGTCAAAGGAATATAGATTTAAAGTCATTTCACTAGCTTAAAAGCAACATATTTCCTATTTAATTTTTCTATAACTTTAAGTGCTCAGTGTTTCTTACAGTGAAACATTTCTTAAAAAGGAGAAATTCTCTTTAGAGAATGAAAAGAAAAGAAAGAACCTAGCCAAACGGTATTGCCGCGACGTATGCGTCTCGCATTTTGGTGGTCTTGGTTTAGTTTCCTGTAACATTTTGAAGTATTTCTTCTGAAATATTAGACTTTTTGATTGGAAATCAGGTGTACTGCATTATACTATATAAATATTTATCTACCTGATCAGTAAATGGAAACATATAAAAATAATCATACAATGTCAACAAAATGTCAATATCGGGCTGCTGTTTCAAAACCAAAGTGATTACATTGTGATTCTTTGGCATTTCGTAGCTTCTTCGGTTCAGTAGGCCAGTGCGGTGGTTCTACCATGACTTTCTGACCTAATTTCCTTCACTGTAATGCTTCAGGGTTGTATGAAAAGGCGCCAATGTTTGGCTGGACGGTCGAGGTACATACGTACACTGTGCAGTGATTTCTTCCCTCCTGTGGGTCAGGACTGCCCATTCAGAACCCCCGTTGGAGGTACCCCAATCGGAGTACCAACGTGAGTTTGGGGCTTACAGGAGTCGAGCGGTGGCGGATACACTCGAAATGGAAAAGTTAAAGACCCCGTCAAACTTGTGCCCTTTAATTTTCATTCCTCCTATCTTGTGGTTACGGTAGAAACACAGAACGCCGACACTCTACATGTGTGGTACTCTGTGAGAGTACCTCCGTTTATTTGTACTGCACCTTAAGGTGATACAAATTGAAGGTAGCCTCTCTTAATGTTCAGGAATATCGACTATAATTCCCATCTTAATGTAATATTTTTATATTCTGACACCCTAGTACTTATAAATTATTGATGTTAATGAAAAATACATTGGATATAAGGGGTTTAGAGTTTGGATTTGTTCTAAAATCATAATGCATATGTATTTGCATATAATATGAATTTTTTACGATATATTTTAACTAAAACTTCATAGTCAATTTGAAATAATTATGGGTAAAAGTGAGCAAGTAAATATATGGGCATTACGCCATGACACCTAGAACAAAGTGCAAAGGGTTACTTCCCTTTATCAAATATACCACTGCATATGAAACTGAACTTACGCCTGCATTCAGCAATAGTCGGAAACGCAAGCGGAGTTTACATTGGCAAACATATTATCTTCTAAATAGGCAAAAGATAACGTCAAAGCTGGTTTTGTGGCTAGGCAGAAGACAATGAAGTTCGCCTCGTCAAGGTATCCTGGTCATATGGCATAAAGGGGAAAGTGAAAAAACTGATGAACTTCAAGACCAGCAGCGGCTTCACAATTTATTGGAGCAGTAAAATTTTGATGTTTATTAAATGTTTATTCAGAACGGTCCAACGATAATCTTATAAAACCTGGCTCAAATCTCAAGGAAGCAATTGTAGCTGAAATTTTACTTAAATTAAAAGACTCTCTGAGGACAATTCAGCATATTTTAAGGGCTTGGTCGCAAAAAGTATTTCAAGCGCATTGTGTTACTCTAATTTAAATAATTCTGCAGGGTAAATTAGACTGGATATTGAGCAAGAAATTAAACAGAAATAGACAAGCACATTTTATGCTCCTGTGGGGTTTTAGATTATAGGAGATATATTGTTTCCGTAAAATTCTGAACATTAGAATAATTTAAAACTATCTCTCTTTTAGATTATATTCGTTGGTAAAGGGGACTAGTACAATGAATTGCCTTAAAATTGTACAGGTAGCACAAGTCCGAGACAGAGGTGCTTCTGGAGAAGTGATGGAATCTGTATCGACTCAGACAAGATAAGAAAACCCAACAAATCCCATCCATACTACAGTGTTTGCAGACAGCATTCAAATTGGTTTTTATTTCCCTTTGACTGACTCTTGGCAGATGTGTTCGTGATCTTTCTATTGAAAATGGTTTGGATGTTCATGTCTTAAAGCCAACTTCTTAGAATTCCTATAGCTGGAAATGAATAAAACAAAACAGCTATACTGTAACATATAGTGAACATAATATTTTATTGGTAGATAATTGGTGTACTGAATGTATCCTATGAGACTTTTAAATTGCGATCGGCTCTTCGAATGACTTAGTTCCATTACGTTTACGGACAGCAAACAAGTTAAGTAGAAATGATCTGAACAATTAAATGCAACGTTCTGGATTGGGTCACATCTCTTCGACTCTGGATAGCTAAGCCCTTAGTGATACACTCGCCTGCTATTAACTTTATATAAAATCCGAATGACTGCGGATATTTTAAGAAACATCTGCAGAATCTTGGACATAACATACACACAGTAATACGTAGAAGTCAGTTCAATTTTTGATTACGTGGAAGATCATTTCAACATTAAGGAGCCAGGTGGCGCTGCAATAACTTGTGTAACTCACATTCGAGATATCGCCGTTACGATCGCTATCGACTTGGGTTTTTCGTGATTTCCCTTTGTCACCTAGGGGAATGTTGTGGTTATTATTTGAACACGATTTAAACGATTTCCTATACATAATTTCCCTTAGTTTCACGCATCTTTCAGATGTGCCTCCAGAGTATTGCAGTATGGTGGTAATGGAAAAATGGTGCGGCTGCTGGCATATTGTAATCGCTATTCTCCAGAATGGGAGACGTTGTGTAATTACTGTATTCATGATACAACGCTTGTCGACACCGAAACCCGAGTTTTAGTGACTGCACAGCCAGTATAAGGAACCCTCAGCACTCTTTGGGGACTTCATGCACCTCTGTGGCCGATTCGCCTGCAATCCTGTGATCTCTTGCGGTTCACTCACCTCATTCCTTCCTCCTGGAGAGCCGTAATAGATCTGTGTGGAGGTCATTGTGCGCGAGGTGTTCCCCTATATAGCCTACTCTTACCTTTTTAATATTTGTTCCCATCCTGGTACGCTTTCAAGTAACGAAATTCTGATAATCAGTTCGTATAAATACAAGTAGAAGTTGTCACAAATCAGGATTGCGTTTACCTCCTGTATTAGTCATAAACCTGCAAATAAGTTGTTTTTTCACGACAGTGTTTTTCATTCTTTTCACCATCATGTTATCAGGAAAAGTTAAATTCTTTTGCACTCAATTGGCTCTAGTCTAACACACCTGAGTGCTTTCCATAATTTACAGTATGCATATGCATGGAATATGCTAAATCCTTTATCTTGTGATACGCTTAGAAATGCAGTTTCGGAAAATAATCACATTTCATGCATAGTTTTATTTTACAATTTAAGTGGTATCTATGTCTTTATTTCCTTACCAATTAATCCCTCTAGTAGCTAAGCAGGAGTTAAAGGAAAGTATGCCCTAAGAGCCTTCTGCTAAAAAGGTTTTACCAAAAAATTGCATTTTTTCCATTAGAATGATTTCTTACCTCCTCGATAGCACAATTTCCTATGGATTTCGTATTATTGAATGAATAGACGTTTCTGATTCACTTTCCACAGTGATTGCAAAACTGAAATTTATTTTCACGTACCATGTCAGAAGTGTTTGTGCTCCACAATTTGATGTTTTGAATATTTTTCATAAAGTACGTACAGTAGTAATATTATCGTGTGTTTACCGTTTGTAAGGAAGGCTCACTCGATCACTTAAAATGTGCAATAATATAAGTATTATTATGTTTAAATTTTATATTTATTAACATACTAACTATATCCGCCCTAGGGGACATACTAAAATGTTCGTTCCCATTAAAATTGGTAATTCTTCATAGATTGTTCTCAAAAAGTCTTAAGGCTCTTTTGCTTCATAATGAAAACATTTATCCTTCAATTCCTGTGAGTCACTCTTTTGTTTAGGAGACGTATGAAAATGTTAAGTTTTCGTTACAAAAAGTACGGTACGAAATCTATCTATGGCTAGGGTGTGCAGATTTAAAGTTTATTGAGTTATTACTTGGTCAACAGGCTGGTTTCACAAAATATCCTTGGGAAGTAAAACTGTGAACCTCTTTTTAATCCCTTCAAGGTACTGTTGGCACCTATCCACTTAAATTATATTAAATGAAACAATTTTTGAATAATCTAGATAAAGAGATGTGTTACATAACCCTCATTATCCTATAAAGAATTAAAGCTGGTGTATTCGTTGGCCCACAAATTCGAAAACTAATGTTGTACGGTCACTTTGATAACACTATGAATAGAGAAGTGAAGGATGCCTGGAATTCTTTCATAAATTTTATTTTTAATTTATTTGGAAATAAAAATACCGAAGTTAAGATAGTGAAAGTGATGTTACAAAGCTTCAAACAAATTGGTTGCAACATGAGCATCAAAGTACATTTTCTTCACTTCCATCTAAATTATTTCCCTGATAATTTAGGAGATTTTAGTGAAGAACAGGGTGAAATATCTCACTAGGATAGCATGGAAATGAGATCAAGTGGAGTGTTCAAATGATGTTGGATGTTAAAAAGGGACTACTTTGCACATCGAGAAGGTCAAAGAGGAAAAATTTGAAGTGCAATATTAAGGTAAGGTTATGAATGTGCTTATAATTATTATTAATTAATGATTAATTAGTAGCCAATAACAAATTATAATTATGGCCTAGTTTTTCATACAAAATCCTTGCTGAAGCAGTTTTTATTGTGCTTCATAAAGCTTTAATTTCATTTCTATTATATATGGATAGTTTGAAAACCTAATGTGGTGGGAGAAAATAGAGGATATTTGCGAATTCAGCACAAAAATACGTTTAGAATTACCCATCAGAAAATAAACCGGTAATAAATTTTGTAATGCCGAAAAATGATAATTAATTACTTTTTGTATACGTATTTATAAGCTTATGTAGATATTTAAATCTTTAATGGATGCATTTTTTGCTATTATACCAAAATTAAAGGCTTACAATAAGTAGGATTTCAAAGGATTTTTGGATCTTTGGTACAACACGTGCAGGGGCAGTTAAGTTGAATCGTGTAACTAAAGACATGGAAGAAACAGAATTCTAAGGGAGCAACTTGACTTTGTTTGAAGAGAGTGTTCTTCGGAACCTTGATAATGGCATGACCGAGACTAATCATCACAATGGACAAAATAGTTACAAAGGGAATCTTTGTGTGAAAACAGGGCTTCCAGAAGTGAAAGTTACACACACAAGCTCAGCTTTGTATAGTGTGAGAACAGACAGTCCGCGGCTTGGGGCCGATTAAGGCAGCTATTTAGTTCTGTCTTGGGCAAGGCAGACCAGAAATGATGAGATAAGATATTTTTGGTTCATATGTACGTGAAGAACGAATTAAGTTTGACCGAGTAATAAGCATTCCACACAGAGTAAATCTAAACACTGATATTGGTAACCCGGTCGGCAACTTCGAGTTTGATATGATGATAAAAAGGAGCAGTCATTAAATCACTTTGAAACGGGCATTCCAGTGTCATTAGAACCAATCGTTACTCATACATACCCACGCATACCCTGAGAGAAACCTGATTGCTCAAACCTGAGCTACCCATATTATTCCTTACAAACTGTATCGTCAATGTGCAACTGTGCGCCACCCATTACTAACTGCTTCAGCTACTTATGCTGCTCTTGCTGTACTTCGAAACCAATTCTCATAACGCTTTCTGTGGTGCCTCAACGCAATCGATTAGAGTGGTCATGGTCGTTAAAGTGCTATACAATGGACTGGCTATCCATTCAAAGCTAAACGTCATAAGTTTGAATCTCGGCAACTGCAGTCAAATGTGCCTGTGGTAAAGGACCAAGTGGCCCAAGTAAAATAATCAGTGTGATGGCAGGCTTCGATATTGACGGGATTATCATTTGATTGCAGTTGCCTGGATTTTTCCTTTTTATGCTAAAAATACACAATAATGTAATTGTAAAATAATATATTTACAATTCAAAAGCACTCAATTTTGTTAGTACAACCTACAAAGTCCAGTAAAATATTATAATAACAAAAATCTCTAAAATATTAAGTTGAACACATCACAATGTAGGTAACACCACTCATTAAAGACATAAGCAGGTATTTAGTTACATTAAGTTTTATGTCTGTTTTTATGTTACAAATATTATAAAGTGGAGTGGTATCTCGGTGAACATTTCCGGTTAAATTATTGGGTATTTGGACATATTCATCGAAAGAATAAATGCAAATGGAAACAGTCAGGGATACTAAATTGTTTATAAGACTTCTGTATTAGGACCGTAGAGAAAATTAAAAAGCGTGGTAAAAATGCAGCAGAAGTTCCGTAGGAAGTAAGATTGAGATGGCTAAAGTATTACGCAGGAAACGTTGCTTGTGTATATTTATCTAGTTCTCCGCAGTCTCTGGGTAAAGCAATGCATGCACTCCTAAATTTGCCGCGAAACGTATCTCTTGAATTAAGGTGAATTTAAGAAGATGAAAAGCATGTAATACGATATCTCTTGCAGAATATTTTTAACTTGGAAGCCATAGGAGCGTACGCTACGTGAAACAGGCAGCTTAATTAAGAAATTCTCATTTTAACTCCAAGCACTAGAACTGTAATGCTATTTCCCAGAATGCTTTTCAGGGCTAAACCATTTCATGCCATTACTTGTCCGGCAATCTCATCTTCCTCTGTTCCATTCTGTTCTCCTTCGTTCCATTGTTCACATTCTGTTAGGTCCATCCATCTCTTCGACCCCAGAATCCATTCATCTTTCAAGTCTCGAACGTCGTTATCCATGATGAATCCGGTGACATAAAAGACATCCTGAAGACCGGGGGAGTTGTTTGTTTCAGTACATTTCAGATTGTCACCTCGATGATACTAACCTCCCCCCCACCCCTTAGACACCCTGCTATTGTTTTCAGTGAAAGCAAACCACTAAGAATGTTTACTATGTGGAGACCACTCTCTTAAAAGCACCTTGTGTGCTGGAGATGAAAAACAGTATTTCACACATTATGATATCTTTACTTCACATTAAATATATTTATGAGGCTTTAATAACTCTGAGTACATTTCCCGTATCTGTTAGTCGATATTTAAAATTGAATGCTCCAATGATGCTAACTTAAACATTTAAGGGTTGACATTTCTAAATTTTGGATACATTTTCTTCAAGCTATCGACCATTTTTGTGATTAATAATGTTTGATCTGGAGGTTTACACGACATCTGCCTAATTTTGAAGTCTGAGTGAGTAAATATCTTAAAGTATTAATTAAAAAGCCACGTAGGTAAGAGAGACGTGCTTAAAGGGATATTATAGTTATGAACGAAATGCTTAGTCATATCTACATTTTTATTCTTTGTGTGAGAATGTTTTCATTCAAAGAATTTAAATGCTATAACGTAAATGAAATACATTAACTATGTTGTACAATATAGTTGAAATACTATCAAAACATTTTATTGATTGAGCCGACTTGCTACAAAATCATAAAGGAATGTTATAAACTTCTCATAGAACGGAGAAAAGTAAACCTGAAGTAGAATTTAATGAAAACTGTTGGAATTTTCCATTAAAATTCAAATTAACTGATAATTAAATAGATAATAAATGAAAGAGTAGATAGTTACATTAGAATTGCCAAGTTTTATATTAACATATTAGAGTTAACTGGGCGTGTCTGATTGAGTGCGATAATGTATTTTCATATCATACAAAATAGCTTTAAATTTAACAATGCTGAGTTTTAGAGAACCATTCACTTATATTTCACCAAATTTTGTTTTCAAAGTTATCATTCACACCTTAGGTACAAAAATATTCAGAGATTTATCCACACTCCTAATATTGGTTTCAAGCTCCTGAACGTTTAATCGTTTATTTGCATGATTTAAATATCTGGTCTCCCAAAAGTTAATGAGAATTTCAAATATATTCTACCTTTGTTTTAAAGCTTTTACAGTATTTTCTCTCCACTAAAATGCTGTACATTAACATATTTTAATCCTGTTTTTGAAATGTTGAGTTTAATTTACTTAAAAAGAGATAAGGCTTTCTAACTCTGTTTTTATTAAGACTGGAATGCCACTTTTTACCTATTTTTAGAAAAATAAAATAACTACTCGCGTTTTAGAATTAGACAGTTTCAAAATAGATTCCTGTTCTCAAGATTAAAGTTTTCCATAATTTCACTGGAGAGCTTTCATAAGAACACTTCGAACGATTATTATATTAAATTCTGGACAAATTTAAAGCAAATTTGGCTTAGCTTTATTAATATAAACGTCGGGTAAAACGTGGTATACATTCTAATCAATTCAAGGGAAATTGCGTATTTAATATTTGTTATGTAGTATTTTCTTCAGCCGAAGAAACTGAATGGCATAGTGAAATGAAGTCCATAACAAAGAGGGCTACTTATAATAAATTTGATACATGTATTTGATTTATGTTTCAAAGATAGTATCATATGTTAATTCAAAATACCAGTTAGTCATTATTAGCTAGAATTAACTTATGCTTTGAATAGTAAATTTCAGTAGAAGTACACATGAATGTATGAGTATTTTAAGGTATTCTTGCTTTTGAGGATTGCTTAACATAATAAGGTTGCTAAGATTGCTATGTATATCACGTTTATCTTCTTTTCAATGAAAAGAACTGGTATAATTTTCCATGTCTCATGGCTTTTTCTTAAAATAGTTTAATAAATATTAGGAACGGTACCCTTGATAATTTGGAACCAGAGGTTATTGAAGTATGTAGTCATATAAATTTTATTTATATTCACCTCGACGATTGTACATTTTTAAGTTGTGTAATTCTGTCTCAGAAATGCTATAGCAGAAATATATGAATGTACACGTACGAATGAGACTTGCTTTATTGCTCTGGATGTACGAGGGGGTCATAATTTTTCGCACAAACGTTCAATATTATATTGTGTTATCTTAATGTGAAACAAACACGCCGTAGTAGTTTCATTGTTGGTACTCCTGATTCCCGTCTGAGAGAACCAGGCAAGTTCAGACAAGTTCAGTATCGCCTACCGCTGCAATGGAGGTAACATGCAGTTAAAGTTGATTTTAGAGGAAGATCCGAAGTTTCTTTCAAACGTAATCACTGCTGATGGAACTTGGCTACATCATTTTGATCCTGAGAGAAAATAGCACAGCTCAGTTTTAAAATCTCCTTCATCACCAACCCCCAAAAAAGCAAAAGTAGTTGATTCTGCTGGGAAAGTAATGGTCATCTCATTCTTTGATATTCATGGAATGTTTTATCAGCATGTTGTACCTACATACACATCAGTAAATGGAAAATACTACAGGGATATCCTGAAAACTTTGAAGTCCGTGTCAGGTGCAAAAGACCACATTTCCGTGAAGCAGGCTGGAAGCTGCACCACGATAATGCGCGGCCGCATATTGCCAATTTTGTTGCTGAATATTTTGCAAAAATCAACGTGAGCACATCCCTCACCCTCCCTACAGTCCTGATTTAGCTCTATGTGACCTTTTTCTATTCCCTAACTTGAAGAAACTCCTTCATGGCAGGCAATATCCATCATCAGAAGCAGTGGTGAAGGCTGCAGAGGCGATTTTGAAGGATCTCTCAAAAATGGTTTCCTGCATGTCTTTGAAGACTGGCAGAAACACTGGGACAAGTGCATTGCATTCAGGGGAGACTATTTTGAGAAAACCATCAAAATTATGAGGATAAGTAGAGGTATGTTGTCAAAAAATTTGTGATCATTCTTAATTGAACAGCCCTCGCATATTCAGTCTTACCCATGGCTTGCGTTTTCTGCGATTACATGAAAACACAAAAAAAAGTAACAAACAAACCAAGGAATGTCCTCATATAGCCTATAGCTTTAGCGAGTTCAAAAAACTGATGTAGCCGACCACCATTGTTTCTCCAGTCATCTGTCTTGTTGACTCGCTCTCAGCATTTACATTTACTTCGCTTACAAGTATCGATGAATTCAATATGAACAACCAAAACTACAGATGTAAGGTAATAAAACGTTTGAACATTTTGCTGTTTCCTCAGATTTTTTGCAGTCATCTGGGGTTATATGTTAAGCAATGACAGTAACATTGCAGCTTTAGTGCTCAGTGTCTTTGGTTGTGATAAAAAAAAGGGATCGAAAGTGTATAAAAGACGTTTTTGAAATAGGGAGATAACACCGTTCACTCGTACTCTAGAGAGTTCAGCGCTTGAACGTTATAGCTCCACGCATATGACTGTATCGTGAGACAGAGGGCCGCGACAATGCTGTACTATAATAGCAAGGAGCACAACTACCATGTTTCCGTCAATTCCTGCTTCCTTCACTTTGGGCGGTGACCATACACTAGGTTCGGCATACAGTCACCACTAGGGAAAGGCAGCCTAGATTCACTGTCATAGGTCCTTACCTTCCTTATTGGGGCCACGCTAGAAGAGGGCGCCTAGCTTACAAACTTCTGTTCCGTCCCTCTTGTTTTTGAAATATGTTGTGAAATATAACTTGCCAAACAAAAGTGAGGGAAAATATCAAAATTTCGTTTGGAAACGACACATATAAAGAATGGATGACGACCGCATACCAAAAATAATAATGAACTATAGCCCAAAGGATAAGATAAACGTCAAAGACCACATTGGTTCAAGAAATGATGAAAGATAAAATTGCTGAGCCTGGAACGGTCTGATGGGGCTAAATCTATGAAAATTAATAATATTAATGATGATAACGATAATGATGGTGGTGAAAATAATTTTTTTGAAGAATTAAAAGTTCAAAATTAGACTGAGAAGCGAATGCATGAAAACGAATACAGTTAAAAAAACAGTGGGCTATCGAGTATCAATAAATATCGTTCATTTCTAAAGAATAATTTATTTATGTGTCAAAACAATCCGTTTTTTAAAGAATATGTTGTAAAGAGAAAGGCAATTTCCAGTTTGTTATCGAGGACTGAGCTCTAGACTCCCTGTAGTAATGTATAATGTAGTAGACTTCAAAGTTTTAGGAACCATGCAGGAAGTTAAAACGTTGTCGCACTTAGACGCCTATGTGTTTCAAAGCATATTTCAAAACATATTTCAAAATCATACGCTGTCTGTTTCTACCTGACAGCCCCTAGGTAGCCTTATTCTTTCTTATACTGCTTGGGAGATAGCGAGTTTAGATTTGTTTACCAAGTGGGAAATCCTCTTGAGATATGAATTCTACTTCCTTACTCGTGGATATTCTGCAGTGGGAGAGAAGACATGTCCTGGGGGCAAGGAATATAGCATCCCTTTTCTGTGAAGGAGACACAAGTACAGCTGCGAGCAGGTAATACGTTAGGGTGGCTGTGCCTGTGACAGAAATTACACCACAATATCTCTAAGGTGTGAAATATGTGAAAACTGAACCAACGCTGGTAGAAATTGCGCTATATGCGTCTACAGGCTGCAAATTTAACATCCTCAGTGGTGATCGTGTTTTTTTCACCTTATGTCTAGCATATAGCTTCTAAAACAGGAAAAGTAAGTAGATACAATCAAATCCTGTAATGTAATTCTTGGTGTTGATTATTTCCTGGCCGTGTGTTAATCAATATCAGAGCTAAAGAAAATCTTGATTTGGAAAACTCATAACCCATTGGTGTTCTTCCATCAAAGGCTCACTGGTCAACATGATCAGAGCAGGAAGTTTACAGCTTGTATGGTTGGCTCTTAACCTTACAGAATATGATATCCGCTAGGAAAGTAGAAAGTATGAAGTTCAGTCCTGCTGTGGCACGAAATCTCATTTCATATTGCAACCTTAGATTTCATACTATCGATTAAAAGAAAGATCAGAATTTATTAAAAGTAGGGGCCATAGAGTTAAGTGGGATTACTTGGATCATATTGTAAGTTTAACTGGATAAACGAATAATACTAGACGGTTTAGTAAGATTTCGGGTATCTTAACAAGGTAGCCAGTAGTATCAAGTTGAGAAGCAGAGTAATTGCCGAGTACGAATGAAGACATTTTTCTCAATAATTAGATTTGCCTGCTACATTTGGTCAAAGTGAACGTGGAAGAAATTATAATATATATCGAAGCACAATGTTATATTCACAGCATGGCATTCATCAGGCTGTCTTCCCGCACTGCATAGTTTGGCCGATTGGCCACGCTGGGCTGATTATGTGGTTCATTTGGCAGCACGTTCAAGTCTGTTATACCAGTGTTATTTGTGAGATCACAACACTTTCATCCGGTTATTAATGTTATTTTAGTGTGTCTGACATCACTCTCTTTTCCTCTGTACTTTATTAAATTTATATCCCAGTATTCTTATTATTTTATATGGATGACATGAAGACAGTTTGTGAGTTTTGTACCTGAATGTTGCAATAAACGAGTGAATGTTTGCATTCCAAAGAGGCTTGTAATTTTAGGCAGCAATTAGGGCTGTTCTTATTTCCTGGTTCTTTTACATGGGTGTTTGACCCCTATATATGTTCCTTTGATACTAAAGTACATCTATGACAGGGGATAGTTAAAAACTCAAGAACCTAACAAGTTAATGTAAAGTATTCTTTTATGTCACCCTCCTTCACCAATGCTGGAATCGCTTGGGTTCCCTCAGAGCGAGGGAGCCATAGCATATTGACCTGAAACATAAGATCAGGGTTGGGGTTCTTCCCAACGCCTGGAATGAATGAATGAATAAATGATGTGGCATTTGGCAGAATGATAGTGGTGGAAGCCGGAGGACGTGGAGGAAACGCACCCCAGCGTCATGTTGTCCACAAAAATCTCACTTTGCGGTCGCCTGTGATCGAACCCGAGCCGCCTAGGTGAGAGCCAAGCGGTCTAAGGCACTCATCCATGACGCGGCCATTAATGTAATTTATTACACTCTATTTTGTTAGATTGACCCATTTATCACTTATTTAATACAATTCTGAACATCAGGTTATTTTTGTAATAAAAGAAAATTTTCATTTTGCAAGGACACCATGACTATCAGGGGATCTTAATTGTGTGAACTTGCTATTTCCATATAGTCTGTTTACTCCTATCAGAGTCAATCTGATTTATTTAAATTACCAAAATATTTCATAAGGAGAATTGTGCCCAAGGGAGGGTACAACTCAGCGAGCAGCATTGCTAGCTGCCGTGATATAAAATATACCAAAGTTAAAACCAGAACTTTCATACAGATATTTAATTCAGGATGTCGCTCGCTCTAAAGCTTCAGAAAGTGAACTGGCCATTAATAACATCGTTGTGCTCTCTCATGGCAATTTTACTTACTTTAAAATATCTATATTTGTAAATTATTTGTCAACATTTTTCTTAACTAAATAATATCTATAAACAGTGTGCAGGACTAACAGTTGTAAGAATGAAAACATATGAAAATGTATGATTCATTTTACAGGGCTTTGTTTTATTTTGAAATTTGTGCTTTATTGTGTTTTTAAAACTAGTTGATAAGGTCCAGATTACTAACCATATTGAAAGTACATTATAAGATATTTTAAAGTATTTTATACCTTTAAGGCGTTCTAAATGTGATTAATTTTGTACCTTCTGTGTACTTCCTTAAAGAATTAAGGGTAACAGTTTAATACACAAGAGTAAGTGGTACTGTATTTAAAATCCCAGTAAACATAAGTTTGAAAATGTTAAATATAATTGATAATTAAATTTTGCACATGATCTTCATTTCTGTTAATCATTCAGATTAAGCATCTACTGTTAACTTTATTGGAATATGTCTTCCACATTTCAATAAAGAGGTATGCAGTCATTCATACTTAACTATGAATATCTTCTTTAAAAGAAACGACACCAGGAAAAGAAGACAATCTATATTTAATCACCTTACTGGGATTTGCCAGTTATGACAACTGAAGACAACTAGGAAAAGTTTCAGCAAGAAATATCAGGTTCCGGATCTCCCACGTTTTGATCTCCTATGTACCTGTCGTTCAAGAATCCATCTCTCAACACATACACCCCGTGTCCCTTATCAATTTTCTATCCCATGCTACAGATATATCACTTTGTATCTATGACGAATTAATGGATACTTTGAAGAAGACTATTTGAAGTACTACGGGTGAGATTATTCATATACAATGGAATCGCTCCAAAACTTTATTTCATGACACAAGATATACTGGAAAAACATTAGAAATAAATTACAAAATGTGTTCTTAGGGTTTAAGTCAAAGAATTTCTATGCATTCCAGAATATCCTGAAACGATGTATACGCGATTTAATTTTATTTCTATTGGTCGTATTTAGCTGCATATTAAATTTAACTCAAGTTTTACTTTGTTTCTTGGCTGCTCTTTGCTTGCACAGCCAATTCGCATGCTAACCCTGCATTCTCTTCAGCGGCTAATTCTACTTTCGCTTTCTTACGAAGTGAAGGAGCTGGGTTGGGAAGTAAGGCCGTTTCACGTCTTCACGTCTGGTGGCACGACCCTGACGCACACGTACTTCTATCATCTAGGATGTGAAGAATCTATATTAAGGCAGTAACTGTGTCACTTACCCTACAGCTGTTCTTCCAGTTCTTGAATAGGACCATTTTCTATTAAGACGAAGGTGTCTGTCTCTCTAAGAGAGGGAATCTGACAGGAATTGAACATTTTCTCTCCTTTTCGCTCCCAACCCACATCGAGGGGGAGGTAAAAACCGAATTAACACGCCATTGAGAAAAGACGGTGGATGAACTGGGAGTGGGGAAGGCAGACTCCTGAATATTTCATCACCGCAAGGAACCGCTGTTCTCATTGCATAAACGGAAACTATACTCAAATATTTTCAAAGGATCCACCTTTGATGTGTTTGGAAAGGCTGTTCCACATTATTGAAATTAAAGTGAAGCAAGTCAGAAACACTTTCTTGAGATAATCATCTTATCCTGTCTTTCTGTAGTTTCCTAAAGATATGCTGAAGTACACAGTCTACTACTCTTGACATTAAATGAACCGAGAAACCATAAAAGTATAATAGTTAATTTCTTGTTAGTAAAGCTACATGGAAGTTCTTTGACTTGTTGGAGATAGCAAGCTTTGTAAACTAATAAAAGTATTTATTATGAATAAGAGTAGCCAACAATATGTTTTCTTCTTCTCTTCTTCTTCTTCTTCTTCTTCTTTTTCCGGAGTCTTGCGAACCATACGGGAAACCAAGAGTAGTGATGTAAAAGGTCGGTTAGTGTTGTTGCAGTCAAGAATGATTTGTTGATCTGAAAAGTAGAACAGCTGGCTCTAGCCCTATCATCAGTCAAATTTATTCTTAAGCAGATGACCTTTAGTTATCTAAATGCAAACCAGTATCTATGCAAATTGCCCAAAGAACATTGGCAAGGAGTCACTAACGGGCAGGTAAACATAGCCGTTAAAATGTCTGCAAACTCCAACAGGCTGTAGGCAGATGGGGATGGTTTGGAACAACTGACATCACTGACTAAATTCCAATAACAGTTAACTTAATTTCTCTTCGTCCCAGATATAACTATTGGAAACATCTATGTCTGCTTATCACCACATTAAAATTGGCAGCAGAAAATTTATTTTTCAGAAGAAAAACATTATTCTGTCTTGGAATTGTTTAGCAAAATCCAAAACTGAAGGCAGTGAACACTGAAGGATTGCCTGCATTTTCCTTTGTTGTGCTTTGCCTAAATGAGATTGCGTGCGAGTTAGATTTAAGGCTTCTTCTTGAGGAGGGGTTCTATTTGAAAAATAAATAATGTGCACAATGGCCTGCGTTTTGCTGACCCTCACATATAAGAAAACTAGAAGCAAGGGTCAAGAGATTGTGTACATACTCTGAAAGCAGAGGGCGTTGAAGTATTAGATATTTAGATTTCTAACCATATTTTACACATAGCCTATTGTATACAATGAAATAAATAAATAAATAGGTAAATAGATAAGTAATTAAGTGAGTGAATTATATTTTTGGTTACTCAAGTATTTGTGATATAAGGAAAAAATATGATCAAAGACACAACACTTATTTTTATTGAATAATAAAAATTATTGATCCTAATGACATGAATGTTACAATATCGGAATAAGTGACATTCCTTTAAGCAAATAACACCTAAGGGTGAAGGAATTGTTTTGTGTCTTACTATTCTATTGGTGAATATTACTTTACCTATTAAAATAAGTTAAATAAATTATAAAATTTAGTCTAATAAGTATAAATATGTTTGCATTATATTCTATGAACTGAAATTTTAATAAACGCTTTTAATATGTTCTTAACTCAAAAGAAGACATAACAATGGTGTTAGTAGATTGAACTGGAGTATTTTGGAAAAAGTAGATCGAAAGTAAAAATACCTGTCTCTCGGCATTTTCATCCATCAGACCATGTTTCTCAAAAAAGGTTTTACAACACAAGGCCATAAATATTAATTTGCTTATACATTTTCAATTTTTTTTTATCTTTTATATATCTTATTTTAGCACTATCGGTGCTTAAGAATAATGATACCAGAGAATTTACAAAATCATGTAAATTATTTTTCGTTAGGAACACCCCATCACCGGTGCAAAGATGAAACGTAACTAGGCCAACTTTCTCTTCACTACATGCAATGCTGTTGTTGTGATCTTGGTATGGCTTTGTGCCAGATATTTATGGCCTCAGTGCGGTGCAGAGATTTTTATCTCGCAGGCAGTTCTACTCCTGGAGTGAAAGACAGACGTAAGTCACACATTATAACTTAAATATGAATATCTTTTGCCAGACGAGTAAGTTGCCTCATTGGATTAGTCTAGATGTATTTTAGTTTTGGGTTTATTTTCACTAGAACAAATTTGGAGCTCTATCTTCTCAGAGTAGTAAAACTTGAAACTATCTTAAGTTACAATAAATAAACCTATTGATAATTTGTTTTGGTGTATTGAAAATAATGTTATTTATGATTATGCAAACCAATCAATTTAATGGATTTGTTTTAAAACCAATATAATTAAATTTGATATATAAACAGTCAGCTTAATCAAAGTTCGCTCTAGACATTTATTATCGTTCTACCATCTTCATTCTATCATTCCTTGACCACAAAGTTTAATTATAGAAGCAATGTAGTAAAACCAGTGTTTTAGAAGAAAGAATAGAATCGAAGAATTAGGCAACTTTATGATCGATTGAATTATAAGAAAGATTATAATGAAGACATTTTGAATTTTTCTTCAATGATTATCTTGTAATAGAAACTATTTAAAACTTTGAAAACATTAATCAAAAATTTGTGAAATTTGAAGAGGAGTTTCTTTAAATATTTTGAAAGCTACATCTGATTAATTGTAAATATGAATTCCTTGTTCTTAAGATACATCATCAAAAGAAAGAGCCTTTATATAAGGCATTCGCTACTTTTTGCACACTAACATATTTATTTTGAGATTGTATTCAATTTAAAATTAATAGAATTGCGTGTTGAACATCACAACTATGGCAATTATTCAAATAATATAATCGGAACAGCAATAAACCATTCACATACAAGTTCCAATGAAGGCAAATATGAACGTTACTTACATCGACTTCCCATTAGGCAAATCTCTAACGTTTCATAATTCAACAGGAACTTGAATTATGTTACATAATATTAATCTATGGGATACTTGAATGAGTATTACAGGCAAACTTCCGTAGAAATGTTCAAAAACATGATAAAGCTTTAGTTTGCATCCTAACTGCTGACCTTACGATACTGGAAGTTTGACTTCTTACAATTGGTATATGTTCATTTTGTATTTAAGATAGCCAAGTTTTGTCAAGTCGTTTCCGACCTCTGACAGAGAAACATTTTGCTCATACATATTTTTCTTCTTTTATCTGAGAAGCTTAGGACTTAGTAACAGAATCGCTGTTTACCGAGCCTCAGGATCTTTATTGTTACACCGACCGCCCTTCTCGTCTCAAACATTTCGATAATTCTGTTATTCTGAAAAAGAGCGTCTCTAAAAGTTGTTACACATTTTGCTAAAGCTACATAAAAAAGAAAACTTTTTCCATCTTGAGATAACATCGACATATCGACAAGTGCTTCATTCTTTTTTCGCATAACAGACGTTCTAACAGACCGTGATAAGAGAGACGCCGTTATGGGAAAGTTTGCAAGTCAAGAACATTCTCGAGAATATAATCGATAACAACTAACATAGTTTACATAAACTTTGAAAGGAGAAAGCGGAAATTTTCATCTTATATCAAAGCTAATCCTCGAGCAAATAAGTTCTTCGTCTTCCTTTCTCCGCTCAAGTAATTTAGAGGATGGCAAAGAAAAAAGGAAATGGCTGGGAAATTTAGAGAAAGAGAGAGAGAGCAAGAGAAGCTATTACGTCAAAATATCAAATTATCACCACCGAACATCGTCTAGTTACTTGCTTTAGGAAGAGAAGAGGGTGGGGAGAAGTTTGCATATGAAATTACTCTGCGGAAATTGTTCTATAAATTTTTTGTTATTCTTTCAATACGATTTAGCATTTAGGAGACTTGGAATTGAGTCTTCAAACTTTCACTCATTTTCTATTTGTGAAGTAATCCGTGTTAGTAACGACACTTCTGCATTAGTTTATAGCACGACTGCAGCAACTAATACGAAAAGTGCAATAAAACACATTTAAATTGTACAAGCAATGAAAATAGAGCAAATGGCATTAAACGAAATATGTAAAACGAAAGAAGAAAAATATTGCTTATAAAACAAAGCACTTAAAGTGAAGAAAGTTCTTAAAGCCTTAGAAAACATTATCCTCAAACCTTTATTGCTGAAATATCATATAGTAACCTGCCACTTTTTTACTTGAATATAGATTTTGTCTTTTTTCCATAATGAGGTATGAAAACAGTCCTCAATAATTCTAAAACTACACCATTAATCGATTTTAATCTAATAAAATAAAACAGATAGGAACATTCCAGAACTTGGTTCAGTTATGCTTGAGTTTAGCCTTAAAACTGAATTCTTAACTTTCTGGTTCTTCAACCTTAGTTGCTGTTTCATTTACTGTGACATAATTTGAAAAATTAGTCTACAAAAGAAAACTCCACTCCTGTATCTTACAACTTTCTGGAGCTGTCAATGTACGTCACTTAATACCGTCTTTGTATTACGAAATAGTGAACCTAGAAGCCACAATTTTAATCGTATGTCTTCATGGGTACTCTTGCTGAAATGGAGTTAATTCTTGAGCGATACTCCGAAGCATCAACAATCACATCGCTGTATTTATTTTCCAATAACAGACGAAACTATGTATTTTAAATTTTAATTAAAATACCTTAGGTATTCGTAATCGGAAAAGGAAATTACGTTTGCTTCAATAAGTACTATACGAAATACATATCAGGAAAACTTATTCATTAGATAGTAATTAGCAGGATGGAAATGTAAAATAAACAACCACAGCTTTAGCTGCAGAAAATGTTATAAATCCTAAAACATATCTTTTAATTCACCTTTACGTAAAATAGCGTCAGAAATGTAATCTTTTGAGGTGGAACAGAAAATGTTTACAAATATTTCAAAAATTTCTTAGCGAAGAATGGTCCAAACAGCTGTTTAAAGATATTTCTGACATCCTTCACAGGCCAAGTACCACTCTAATGGCGTCCCCTACCGGACTAGCAGGTAAATTTTGAGACCTCAGATTTGAATTGTCAGGCTTACTGCAGAGTAGAATGTACGTTCTTTTTCTGTTTTGGCGGGGCCAAAGTTAACCATCAGTTTCCGGCACAGTTATTTCATTCATTTTAAACAAAGTGCTTTTAATATTTCAATGAAAGTAACTAATGATGAAAAGAAAAATTCTTGGATATTCACTAAACAATTTAGAAAGAATAAATAAATTAAAGAAATAATTTTAATATGTTAATAAATGCAAATAAGTGAAATAACTAATTATCAACAATAGATAAAAGGAAATAATATACGTGTATATTGATAAGTAAGTGAGTATGTGGTGTTTAAGGGCCCGTCGACAACAAGGTCATTTGGGCCTATATTGATAAGAAATTGCCATTTAATAGGGAGGATGGAAGTATTATAGCCATATAAGTTGTGTATGTCATCACTAAAGGCTGGAGACTTGGGAGATTTTGGAGATTTTCCGTAGGTACACTGCACATGACTGTACTATTATTGCTCGCACATGTAAACTGCAGGTTGGTAAAGCCTGAGCATGACAACCGCCTCACTGCGTGAGGCGTAAGGAAACAAAACACTCGCGTTATACTACACCTTAACCTTGCGTATACATATATCTGAAAGGCAATGCAGAACTAGTTCACATAGTAGCACGTTATGTTCTTTTTGGCGTATGCACATTCTATGGTCGGGCTGTACACCTGACGTCATTCATAGTGTGCCCAGCTAGCTTGTATCTCATGCGAGCGCACAACCCACCGGCCTTTAGTCATCACCTGTTGACTCCACTGATTCGCAGTTATAAATTACGAATTTTGCAGGCAATATGTGCTAAACTCTGAGGAAGTGAGGTGCCTAAGGAAAAAATGTACATGACAGAAACAGTAGGTTGCTTGTACAGTCTCACCGGACCTCGCATAAATGTCACATTATTTATATGTGTCCCTGCGAAGCCATGGATATCTTATTGCTTAATTTATCTGGGATTCACTGTTCTTCTAAAAAAAAAAAAAAATCCACCAAAAATCACAACAGGGTTCACAAAATGATGTAGAAATGACATACATGTTTACGTTCTACATCGTTTTTTTTTTTTTATTTACGTCCTCCAGCGTCAAGTCATATCGGATGATGAATGAAATGGGGAAATGATGCTCAAATGAGCCCAGGGTCCACAGAGCTTAGTGTTACCTGACATTCGTCTTTCAGAATAAGGGAAAACCCCGGAAAAAACTTATCCATGTAACTAGCCCTGACCAAGATTCGAACTCGGGACCTCTTGAACGTGAGGCAGAAATGTTACCACCACGCTACCGAGGCGGGCATTATAGATCGTATTGATTAAAGGAGAAAGAGGTGAAATAAGTGTGCATTCAGCTTGTCATACAGACTGCGTATCAAGATTGGCAGCCATACGTTATTGACAATTGCAGGACACGCTTTTTGAAAGAGAATATGCTACGGGGAACATATAATGAGCGCCGAGTTAGCGAAATGTGCAATATATGTGTGAGAGCAATTTCAGGGTGTGGACATTAAGCCTTAAATGGTATTCATTAAATACATAAGACAGCATATTATAAGAAAAAGCATAAACAGAACATAGACCGTTTTCCCCACTTTAATGAAATGTTCTTATGCATTATGTCGCTATAAAAAGTCATTGCAATTACTATGAGTGCGACAGACGCCCACATACCAACGATATGTCCATGAGTAAATTCACTAGTATATGACATGGCTGATACAGAGACAATAAGCATTTTAGTGGTTTCAATTAACACCAGGGAAGGTGTTACCATCTTTACCCCCTTAGGCCGCGTCGTGGCTCAGTGGTTAGACCGCTTGTCTTTCACCAAGGCGGCCCAGGTTCTATCCCAGGCGACCGCAAAGTGAGGTTTGTGGTGGACAACACGGCGCTGGGGAGGGTTTTCTCCTGGATCTCCGGTTTCCTCCGCCATCTCATTCCACCAGTGCTCCATCTTCATCTCATGTATCATCAGTGCCATCGTCTGCGGTGCCGTATGTAGTAAAAGCGGGCGTTAAACACTACACATTTCATTTCGTTTTACCCCCTTATTCCCAGTTATCAATCCGGGTTTTTCCTTATCCTGAAAGATAAATGTCCGGTAACTGTAAGCTCCCTGGACCCCGGACTCATTTAAGCATCATTTGTAGCGTTATTTCCGCCTGCCTGTTATTCTAGTATAAAATAAATATATTTTATTAATTTGGGAATTATTAACAATTATGTAAAAAATTATATCAATAGCAATACCTATTGTATAATATTTGTATTAACGTATCACAAACACACACACACACACACACACACACACACACACACACACACACACACACACACACACACACACACACACACACACATATATATATATCATGTATAAAATGTCGTAAACCTCGAAAATTATTATAGCCAATAAAATACACAGGCGTAATTTCTCGGATTGTCTGCCAGGTTTCGAGGCAACTACCGGTACAGCTTTTGTTGTTGCTGACCTCTTAGCGTTGGCCATAAGGGCTATTGACCCTACCCTCTGTATATTCCAAGACAGGAATTTACCGTTTCTGGGGAGCTTAGAAAAGGGCATTATTGGAGCCAAATCGAGGCAGTCTGGCGAAGATTCAGGTAGGGAGAAGTATTAAGCTGTAGCAGCATCAAGCGACGCGAAGTGTGAGGTTATATATACGAGGGCTGTTCAATAAAGAATGATCACAATATTTTTTTGACAACGTACCTTTACTCATCCTCATACTTTTGATGGTGCTTCACAAAATAGTCTCCCATGAATGCGATGCACTTATCTCAGCGTTTTTGCCAGGTTTCAAAGACATGCTGGAAACCATTTTTAAGAGATCCTTCAAAATTGCCTACGCAGCCTTCACCACTGCTTCTAATGATGGATAATGCTTCCCACGAAGGCGTTTCTTCAAGTTAGGGAATAGAAAAAGTCATATGGGGATAAATCCGGACTAAAGGGAGGGTGAGGTTTGCACTACACGTTGACTTTTGCAAGATTTTTCAGCAACAATATTCGCAATATGCGGCCGCGCATTGTAGTGGTACAGCATCCAGCCTGCTTCACGGAAATGTGGTCTTTTGCGCCTGATATGGACTTGCAATGTTTTCAGGACATCACTGTAGTATTGTCCAGTTACTGACGTGTGTGAAGGTACAACATGCTGATAAACCATTTCATGAACATCAAAGAATGAGACGAGCATAACTTTCCCAGCAGAAGCAACTACTTTTGCTTTTTGGGGGGTTGGTGATGGAGATTTCCACATTGAGCTTTGCTGTTTGCTCTCACGATCAAAGTGATGTAGCCAAGTTTCGTCAGCAATGATTTAGTTTGAAAGAAACTCCGGATCTTCCTCTAACATTAACTTTAAGTGCATGTTACCTCCATTGCAGTGGTAGGCGATACTGAACATGACTGAACTTGCGTAGTTCTAACAGTTGGGAACCAGGGGTAAAAACAATGAAACTACTACGGCGTGTTTGTTTCACATTAAGCCAACAGAATATAACAAGATTGAATTTTAGTGCGAAAAATTATGACCGTAAAAAAATTATGATGATTCTTTATTGAACAGCCCTCGTATATCAATACAGTCCGCGAATGCCGCCTAAAACACTGAAACATGTAGACGTCCGAGTAACTTGATGCCGATGCAAAATTACTACAAGACTTTCTGTACAAGAAACCTGAAAAAACTCCTAATTCTCAGTCCAAACACATCACCTACTCCATAGTTCAGTAGTGATATAGACACTCGTCGAGGCTGACCCTGAGATAATGTGAGTGTTGTGAGTGGCCTCCTCAGCCACAAAAGCGACAGCGAAATTAATAAATCGTTCCTTCGAATCCCGGCGGAATGAGAGACCTTCGAGAAAACACTGCGCATTTCACCCATTTCATTCATCGCCCGATATGACTTAACGTTGGAGGAGGTAAATTAAACACACACACACACACACACACACACACACACACACACACACACACACACACACACACACACACACACACACACACACACACACACACACACACACACACACATACACACACACACACACACACACACACACACACACACACACACACACACACACATTAAAGGACACGCCTTCAAACACCCTGGGAAACGTTACAAAATCGGCCGAAGATTTCCTTTGGCGTTGTGTGTACATAGGTATTTCAAGAGGGTCAACCTTGGTACAGGAATTTGAGACTATTCGTCGTTAATATCACTCCATCTTAATCCACACGTTCGGGCGGAATTTGGTACAAGATGTTTATATTAGAGATGGGATGCACGTTGACTTTTCGAAGATCCACGTCGAGAATCAAGAAATAACAAATTCGTTGTACTTTGATTTGTTTCTTGATGATTGTACTTGGTTAACTCAGTCATGAGATTCTTGGTTTTAAGGCGTGGTTCTGAATAAAGTTTCGGAGAAGTGAAATTTTGTAACTAATTAATTGTATTATTTAGATTACATTTTACTTGAACTTCCTTTCCCAGTCACTTCCAACATATCGATAAATTCTTACTTTGTTGTATTTAAACAGATTCAAACTATTATTTAAATGTTCTTGATCTTGCACCACTATTCATCACACTCACCATTACAAAACATCTCTCTCTATACCAAGATTATTAATTTTTCGTAACTATCGTTACTCCTGTCTTAATTTTGTGATTGGCCTATTTGATTCCACGTCACACCATTACGTCATGCAATTATTACTACAGCCAATCACAAATTTACATCTATTTTTATTTATTTAAATTACTACATAGATTTGCGTAATCATTTTTTTTTTATAAATTTATGCTCTTTTCATAAATTTTCTAAATATAACTCCAAACTACTGTTACAACCTTAAGCACTCCTTTTCTGATAATTCTTACCACAGAGAGCGTAAAACACTCTTGGTTGGTCTTCGTACATAATCAACTCTTAAAAGTATGATGTTTGTGTCCATGTAAATACCAAGGCGTGCAGCATGTAATTTAACCTTTCAAATTATTACAAATTGTAAAATTCGCTACTAGCATTGTACCACGGTAACTGATCATTGTTTTATTTTCTACCTTATGTGAAGCAAATGCTGCAATATTGTCAGTAACATTCAAGGATGGGGTTATAGCAGAACTGTTCAAAATTGAGCGTTACAGGATGCAGTAAATTTGCAGCGAACTGTAGGAACAGAAAGTCCCAACTTTGCGAATCTTTTCCATTGTTCAAAGCTTCCAGAGCGAATTTTCAGTCTGTTGTGGCCGCCACTTTTTATTTAACGAATGAATTTGTATGTTTGCCCAAGGGAAAGTACTTTTATGAACATTTGCACCGCACTTACCCGCCCTTTCTCGTCACTCGCGGCTTAAAAAAGAAGTGTGAATTATGAGCATGTAGTCGCACGCGCGCGTATGCGGCCGTGTAACAAAGGCCTTTCTTTAATTAAAACGAAAACGCCATGTTATTACGTGCGAAAGTGAAATAAAAAGAGGGAACAAACGAACATCACAGGGCGACAAGCAAACGCCAGTGTTTTTATAATTCACACCATTTGCAAAGATATGAGCTTACTCGTTGGCAAGCCTTGCTGGATGTTTTAATGGGATTTAGAGTGGCGGTATAACCTCACTTGGACCTTTAGTTTTAACCCTCTCTGCTGGTCTTAGGGGCAATGAATTAATTATTTTGGGTGAAAATGGGTCACCCGCAATAGTGTTTTACGCAACCACCGAAGTCTTTCTCTAAATCTTTGAGCTTTTGAAACGTAGGATATAGGGGATAAAAGACGGGGTTTATTAATGAAAACAGGAGATTAAAGTTCTTCAAATAAAACGTAACAAAGCTTTAAAAAGTTCTTTACAGTATCAGCTGGCCTCCAAAAATTATTTGATATCTTCGTAACAAGCAAATTACGGTCTAACGAGTGTGGTCTGTAAAGTTCTCCACCTGATTATGAAAAACAACAGTTCATGATCTAAAAGTAGTCTCATTTTACAGCATAACCTCTAATATCAGTATATTTGGTCCAGCGGTGTTCCAATGCCACTGTGCCCTCACTGTAGTGTTCCTCTGGAAAGTGCTGCAAAGTACAGCCGCAGTTGCTTCTTCATAGGACGAAAAGCGCCTACCTGCGAGGAATTTCTTCAGTTTTGCTAATAGATGGATCTCCGAGGAAGCCAAATCTGGGGAATAAGATTCATGTCCCAAAACTTCATAGTGCACATCTCTAAATTTCCCCATTGCCTAAAGACTTTCGTGAGTATGTGCATTGTCCTAATGGAAAACAAATTTCTTATTTTCTTAACCCCGGCCTGTTTTCATGAATACTTGCATTCAGTTTGGTTAGAAGTTGAGAGTAGTATTCTCCAGTAATGGTTTTACTTTATCGACATAGCCAATCAACAAAATTTCTTTGGCACCCCAAACACTGACACCATCTTTTCCGTCGGTGGCACTGTTCTCGCTTTCTTTAGAGCTGAAGAACTAATGTCCACTGCCTCGATTTCTGCTTGGATTCGCTATTCACTATTCGCTATTCGCCATTCCTCTCAATTTTGCGCCTTCCTCTTTCTAAGAACGTCAAGTAATACAGTTTAGTAAGCGGAAAACTGAACTAAGGCTCACATGCCGTTTGATGAGTGGCCTACCGTCAAAAGAAAAAAGAAAAAAAAATGCATGGCTGACTCACCTCACTTTAGCTGAAAATGGTATTCCTTTTATAACATGTTAACGGTTTGCGAACTTCGGATCGCTGGCAAATACATACACTTACTGAATTGTATTTTACTCACTGTTACATGATTAGTTTATGGATTCGGCATACGGGATAACATGAAATTGAGGTTTATGGTGCATTTTTGCCTTTTCTATGAGCACAGAAATTTTGGAAATTGTTTTTCACTCACATATTACATTTGAGATTTGACCAGGAAAAATATTTTGAGACTCCCTTAACAAATCAAAGGTCAATTTTAGAAAAATGTCCTTTTGTGTATGAGTGTATGAACAGCATCACTAAAAATGAAAAATTGAATTAACATCAAACATAACTTGACGTGCGATGCGAAGATATCTAGAAAATCCCACAGTCTAATCTGCTCTTTATATGGATAGTTAAATGTTTAACTTCCCCAAAGTGGTTTAACGATTTTTTAAGTGTAATAATATATTTATAAGACAAGGAATCTATGAAGAACAAAATACATATTTTCAATTTGCGGGTAAAACCTCTGAAGTTCTGTTTATTCAGAAACGACTTTTGCTTAACTTTTAAACCATAAGAAATAGACGAATTATGTTATTAAATAAAAATTTGGTTCTGGTTAATGCTACGCCAAATACTATTTTTAGTTGGAAAATCTACTTACGAGATAGATTCGTTCCTTGCTTTTTCTCTTCTTTATTTTCTCTTTTTCTCATGGCCAGGCAAGAGGCCACACCGTGGCTCAGTGGTTATACCGCTTGGCTCTCACCAAGGCGACTCGGGTTCGATCCCAGGCGACCGCAAAGTGAAATATGTGCTGGACAACACGGCGTTGTGGCGAGTGTTCTCCGGGATCTTCGGTTTCTCCCGCCATCTCATTCCACTGGTTTTCCATCTTCATCTCATGTGTCATCAGTGTCATCGCCTGCGGTGCCGTATGTAGTAAAAGCGGGAGTTAAACATTACACACTGGTCAGGCAAAGAGAAGAATATTTAAATGCCATCACGTAGAGTCCAGCCCCTAGAAGCTCGTCTACTGCTTGTCTTCCACACATCTGTGTTCTTATTTCAACTTAAAGATTATATATAACTTCGGACTGTTTAACTTTAAAATAAAAAACAACACTTCTATAATTCAGTTAAATGCTAACACGAAAATTAAACGTATCTATTTTAAACTTGGTCATTTAATTTCAGCTTTTCTTCTTATTTTAAAATCCTAATGAAATTGTTAAAATTAATCACAATTCATTGGTTGTTTTTGAAATCAGAATTTTTAAGTTAGTGGTGCATGTAGTTTTCTTGCAAATCTCTACGTGCATCCTTAAATTCCTCATTTTTAAGTTATTGTGTTCAACATATCCAAGGACCGGGCATACACGAGTGAGCGGAACATTTTTCTAATATATGCGTCTTCCTTTTTCTTTTGGAACCAGCGAAAATCAAACGTGTATCTTCAATGACATTTCGACAGTTGATTTCTGGTAGAATATAATGATTCTTTTTACTGTACCCAGGAGAGACGTTAAGCGATTATTTCAAGCAACTCCATCCATACGAAAGTATAAACAAAGACTTATAACGAGAATAGAGTGACTAGAAACTAATTTATTGAGTAAAGTATTAACTACATCAAAGTCTGGTCGTTATGAACAATTTATGTAGTTGGTGGTAATCGCCGGCGACAGATGGGATCATCGCAGAGCGATAAATTTGTGACTAGTGGTCCAGAACGGAGCAATTGTTTCGCTTGGAATTCCAGAGTCGTTACCTCCCTCGCCCGCTCCGGTTGGCACAAAGTTGTAAAATATTCGCGCTCGAGGCCGTCGGGGAACCGCTGCAATTAATTCTACGTTTCACGCAAGGAGCCTAAATTATTTGACGTGGAGACTTGCCGCAATTAACACCTGGGCTCCTCATTAAGTAAATGGTAGCTGTATTGCCACAAGCCGTACGGACGGGTTCCCACATTGTTCACATCCATCATCGTGCCTGTTGCACAGCCTTATAATCCTGTATATCCTTTAATAAATAATAATAACAATAATAATAGCAATAATAACAATAGTAATAATAACAATAATAACAGTAATCATAATAATCATAAATCAATTATAACATTCTTAAAAATAAATTAATTGATGTGTAACAATAAGGCATAATCACTCTTAATAGTTGTGAGATAAACCATAACCTCTTTGTGCTGTCTGCAAACGCTAACAAAGAAATAGTGATTTTTTATCTATAACGTCACCTCCTAAAGTCGAGGTAAACCTTATTTCTTTTCGTACTGGTTTTAATCCCTGTAAATTGCTTGCCTTCGCTTTGCTTCACAAAGGAGTTCTAGGAAATATGATACAGTGTAAATTTAGGGTTTCAAGAAATTTTGAAATTACATTAGACATTTTTTAAGAATATTTTTCAGTCTAACACGACTACAGAAAATATGAGGTGCTACTCTCGTAGTTACACACAGCCATACACAAAACAGATATTGTGACTCAGATTAGGACGTACTTGGGTCCAAATCCCGCTCCTGATAGAAAAATCCGTCTGAAAAATTTTCGTTATCGCATACAAGTGCCATGAAAATTACATAATGGAGCCCAATATTTTGTACAAGTTTCGGATGTGGTTGAGAACACTAGTGGCTGAGGAATGAGCGTACCACGAAAGGCAACTATGAGGGTGGGTCAAAATGTAATGACTCCTATTTTTTTCTCTCTTTTAATTGTCAACAAAATTGAATCCAATTTACACAGCTTGAAAACTGCAACATTCACGATTAATTTTTCACTATTCAATATAATCTCCGTCCTTTTCCACAGTTTTGGTCCACCTTTTAACTAGGGCAATTATTCCAGTGTGGTAAAACACACGGGCATGCTTCCTAAGCCATTGACGCACGGACGTTTTCACAGCCTCTTCATCTTCAAAATGAATACCACGATGAGCTTCCTTAAGTGGCCCGAACAGATGGAAGTCTGATGGTGCCAGGTCAGGGCAGTATGGTGGGTGAGTTTTGTGTTGTTGTAATTTATGTCCTCCAACGTTAAGTCATATCGGACGGTGAATGAATTAGATGAAATGAATCTCAAATGAGTCCAGGGTCAATGGAGCTTAGAGTTACCTGACATTCGTCTTGAATGACAAGGGGAAACGCCGGAAGAAACCTTATCCAGGTAACTCACCCTGACCGAGATTCGAACTCGGAACCGCTTGAACTCATGCTACCATCTACGCTACCGAGGCGGGCATGGGGGGTGAATAAGATTTGCTATCCCAACTTCTCAATTTCTGCAGATGCGTAACGGCTGGTATGTGGTCTTGCATTGTCATGCAAAAGAATAACATCCGCCATAGTTTTTTTTTGGGTGAACTCGGCGAAGACGTGCTTTCAGCTTTTTGATAAATATGACGTAATAGACAGAAATTATTCGGCATCCCTGCTCCAAAACATCAATCATAAGCACACCCTCTGCATCCCAAAACACTGTCGCCATATTTTTCCCTGCCGACCGCTGAGTTTTGAATTATTCTTTTTTTCTCTTCGGCGACGTTGTGTGATGCCATTCCATTGACTGCCTCTTTGATTCAGGCTCAAAAAATGAACCCACGTTTCCTCTCCAGTAACAATTTATTTCCAGAAACTCCTCTCCCTCCAAATTGAAGCACTGCAAGTATTCGGAGGCCATTGTTTTCCTTGTTTCTTTGTTTCGGGCAGTTAACATTCTTGGTACCCAACGGAAACAAACTTTTGAGTAACCCAGTTGTTGAATAGTCGTCATCACACTGCCTTTACTGATGGAGGTGATGCGACACATTTCACATGTTGTTAACCGGCGATCACCACGAATGATGTCATCGACTCGCTGAATGTTGTATGGAGTCACTGCAGTCACCTACCTGCCGCCTCGCTTTTCATCTGCCAATGGTGTTTGCCCTTCAGCTTCGTTACAGCGATGAACCCATCGTCTAAAGGTGCTGACATCCACCGTTGCACCACCATACATATTGTTCAGCCTTTCGTGAATGCAAATTGGCGTTTCACCTTCCGCAGTCAAAACTTCAATCACAGAAGGCTGTTTATTACAAATTTCGATGTTAGCCATTTTGCTAGTGGATGTAAAGCTGCCATCTGATGACTTAGGAAGTTACTACTGCAGGGGATTGGAGAAGAAGGTTTGAGGAATTGCGCCAAATTCAAAGTTTTCACATAACTTACTTATTTAAGGGAAAAATAGGATGCATTGCTTTTTGACCCACCCTCGTACTTAATTTACCCACTAAATTAGGCAACCTTCAGTAGTCACATTCATCATGTTTTCATAATTCAAGTTGGCTCTATAAAAACATATTTTAATACAAGTGAGTAGGTTCTGCCTTTACCTATTTTCTTGCTGTTCTTTTGTGCAGCTTTGTAAAAATTACAGGAGAATGTTTACAGCCTATACGGTTATACCTCACCTACTTTGGAAAGGTCTTCAATGTTCACTTTTAAACATGTTTGAAAAGAGAGCATGTTTGCCAATATTTAAAGTAAATTACAACATAAGGCATAAAAAATGATTTAGTTTACATTGCATCAACCTAATCACAAGAATAATATTTATTTTATTTTTAACAGCTGATCTCTACTATGAAAGAAATCAAGTTTCTCTTGAATGAAATTCATAAATTTAATTGAAGGACCCCACTTAAATATACAGCTCTGAATTCTTTGCAGACGTGCCACTACTATCCAGCTGTTAATCCTTAGGAATAACCAGTCTCTAACACACAGACATCTGAACTAAAAGTGAGGATCCGATACCAAATCAAGACTGATATGGCAACTTTCCAGGTTTTCGTCAGTCCTCATATCATGCAAATGTCGCGGAGATCTCCTAAGAGTAGGACTAGAAAAATACTACTCAAATTGGCGTTATAAATTATTTATTTCCAAATATTAGCGACACTGCTTGCAGTGCCTATAGTTTAAACGGTTCTAGCTTGAATGCATCCGGTGCCGTTCGACCTCTAGCGGTCTCCGCAGGTGGGGTTCTCGGAAGCGTATCCTGACTGGTAGTCAGAAGCGACATACGCAAAAACTTCTACAAGGTGCACATTTAGCACCCAGTCGCACTTTACCGCACACCTTCGTTTGTCCTACAACTACGAAACTGAAGTCGAGGAAATCAGCGATACATTAAAGTTCTAGTTGAAGAGCAACCAGTATAGCAGTCGCCTACTGCCCCCAGAAACCATAAAAACCCACTGATCCGAGTAGGTGGTAGTCGGGATCAAGCTAGAGACCTCGTGAATACTAATTGCACACATTGCTAAAACTCCACTACGCTAGATATAAAAAATGCCGTGTGAAGTAAAGCAGGCATTAAGGACACCGATATCACACGAAATAACTTCGTTGTAAACTTCATTAGTTGCTCTGTATGTTACGATCGCGAATGTTGCTACAATCTTAAATTACATTGCATTTCTATTGACATAGCGTAGTTTAAATGAGAGCTATCAATTTAAAATATATAGCTTCTCCGAATATGACGTTGAAGCCTCGATCGCCACCGCTAAGAAAGGGAAACCTGTAATACAGCAAGCGACAGATAAGCCTACCGCTACAGCCTGCATCCCGTTTACCGGCAATCTATCCGGTAGAATCAGCAGAATTCTCGCCAAATACATCAGGACCATCCACAAGCCACCTCCGAAGATTAAACATCTGTTAAGACCAGTGAAAGACAAACTTGACTTCCAAGATCCGGGAGTGTACCACATTCCCTGTGAATGTGGGACACCGTATGTAGAACAAACCGGAAGGACCATCGCTACCAGAATAATCGAACATGAACGGAGCATTCTTTTAATGCAATCTGAGAAGTCTGGACTGGCAGAGCATTGTTTCGATAACCTCCATAGAGCTAATTTTCGGGAGACGACCATCTTGGCAAAATGCAACAGTTACTGGGAGCGGAGAATTAAGGAGGCTTTGGAGATTTCCTCTGAAAGGAGCACGCTTAATCGTGATGCTGGATTTCAGTTCAGCTCCTCTTGGAAACTGGCCTTAAAATGGAAATCCATGGATTTAAGAAGCAAAGATCAATACAGCTTGATAATCAAGTTCAGTAGTTACGTTTCTTTGACACAATTTTCTATACTCACGCCATATCCTGACCTGGCATTTAATTTACTGAAAACAGTCTTTTGTTCAGTAATGCTAATGTTGATATTGTTTTGTCTTTGTTTATATTGGTGTTATATCCAGTGTTTCATTTGTGTTTATAACATTTTATAAATATCCTGATCATGGGAGGGACGCACAGTCCCAAAACGTCGATATCTAATCGTCTTTAAGAGGTCCCATGTTCGAATCTCGGTCAGGGTGAGTTACCTGGGTAAGGTTTTCTCCGGGGGTTTCCCTTATCCTGAAAGACGAATGTCAGGTAGCTTTAAGCTCCTTGAACCTTGGATACATTTGAGCATCATTTCACTCATATCATTTACCGTTCGATATGACTTAATGTTGGAGGACGTAAAATTACAACAACAAATATCTAATCGTCTTTTCACCTGACTTGTTGCCCGAGAAGAAAGTAAGCATATGTAGGATTTGTTTTGTTTAGGCAGTGCCATGGCAGCGGCCTAATACCCCTGTTATGTGGAGGTCTGGCATATTTTATTTATCTTCAAACTGTGGTGACTGGAGCTATTTTGGCCAATATAGAAGGATATGAAACACTAGCAACAACGGCTGAAGCTCCTGATTCGGCAAGATAATGAAGGCAAAGCAGGGACTCAGATAAAAGGAGCACTGTGAAAAGAAACCGCGTGTGAATTCATCCACCCTTATTGAATACCGCATTCAAAAAAGAGAGACATGTACACCGTCTTCCCAGATCGAAGATAAGAACGAGGAATGGAAATATCCTACGACTCTGGACTTCCACGCATCCATATCCGAAGCACGTATAACATCTTCCGTAGTTTAACGCCTGTCATTACTGCATACACCACAGTGTCATAGCTGAAATGAAACTCAGAAAATGTAGGATGGAACCTCAGGCAATATCAGTGTCGTTGTGATCTGAAAGGGTCACTACTGCTTTGTATGACACAAAATGTGTGACATATCCTGTTTTTATAAAGTAAAATAGCAGAACTAAATATTTGACTTGCAGCAAGAACGAACTCTGTCGTCAACTGTTTTGAAAGACATTGTTCCTATATTTTCCATGAACTAGAACTGCGTACAACGGCTTAAGACTGCTATTACTAAAAGTATTTCCACTCTGACATTCACTGTTACCTACGAAGTGGATAAAATCATTAGTGTTCTACATGGAATGCATTAGCTTTGCTTTTTCATCTAACCATGAGTTTCATACTCTCTTGAGAGTGATTCAAGCCATGCTGAACTTTAGAGTTAATTGGGTAGCAAGTAATTAATCTGCAAGGCTCATTTTCGCATGAAACTTGAACCTTAAGTAGCTGGCAAGTACAAAGACCATTGACCTATAAAGGAACAGAGCAGGATATATAAGGGCTACCCATACCATTGTAACCAACCTCTATTCATCTTATAATGTAAATAGGGATACCAGACGTCCCGATTGCATCAACTCCACCCCTAATTGAAAGATACATTTCAACACATCTGTTACTTTAGTTAATTGATGGAAATTAATAATTTCTTCACACTGGACGTATATAGGCAAAGCCTTTTGATAGATAGATTCAACATTATGTAACAGTACTTTTGGGTTATGTTTGAAGTATGAAAAGTTTATAAATTTATAAGAAATGATTATGAAAAAATATTTAATAATTTAAATTTGTAAAAATGTATGTAATTGTTATCGGCCAAAGTAATAATTGTATGACGTAATATGACGTAATGTTGTGACGTGGTATTAAATCGGCCAATCACAAAATAAAGATAGGAGTAACGACAGTTACGATAAATCAATAATCTTGATATAGAGAGATTTTTGTTGTAATAGTGGAGTGTGATGAACATTTAAATAATAGTTTGAATCTGTATAAATATAACAAAGTAAGAATTATCGACGTGTTGGAAGTGACTGGGAAAGGAAGTTCAAGCAAAATGTAATCTAAATAATACAATTAAATAGTTACAGAATTTGACTTCTCCGAAACTTTACTCCGAACCACGCCTGAAAAACAGATGTTTCATGACTCTTATTTAGAGTAAGATGTTACAATTGGTAACCAGAGGAAATAGATAGCCGCAAAAACTCTCACGAGAAGAGAAAGAATTGTGCGTCCAACATAGAAATCCTGTCCCAAATTGAACCCGAACGTGTGGCTGATGAAGATCGAGACAAATTAACGACGAATAGTCCCAAATTCCTGTCCCAATGAAAAATTCAATACCTTGGCCGGGATTTGAACCACCGATCTCCAGGTTTCCATCAATTAACTAAAATAATAAGAGTTAAAGGTTGAAGTCTGGGACTCAAGTACTTACGACAGTAAGTCGCCAAAAATGGTGTATCTCGAATGCGAGAGCCCCAAGTGATTTACGGAGGGAATATGTAAGTGAAATGGACAATTTAATGGCACGACGGCAAGTTGGCCGCGGTAGCTCAGTGGACGGAAACCAGGAGATCCGCGGTTCAATGCCGCCATGTTACTGAATTTTTCAAGTTGATTCTATGAAAAACCTTAGCCTATATAGGTCTAGTGTGAAGAAGTGATTAATTTCCATCACCTAAAATAATAAGTGTTAAATGATGAAGCATGGGACTCAAATGTAAAGTCGCCACAGACGGTGTATCTGGAATGCGAGAGCCCCTTGTGTTTTACCGGGGAAATATCAGTCAAATGGAGAATTTTATGTCCTTACCACAAGTTGGCCATGGTAGCTCAATGGTTAAAAGCGACTGGACGGAAACCAGGAGATCCGTGGTTCAAATCCCGGCCATGGTATTGAACTTTTCAGGTTGACTCTTATCTATCAAAAGCACCCATTACTGTTTCTTGATTTTAAGTTATGTAACTTTAATTGCATAAGTCCAACGCTTATATATTAACACTGCACCAAATTCAGAAACTTAAATTTCAAAGACTTGGCAGGAAAACGCAGAAGGCGTTCGAACCGATAAATCAAGCTGCAAGAAAGTTTCTCTTCTCTTTCAGGTCACGACCTTACTGGACGTGAAAACGGCCAACCCTTTGGCTCGTCTCCCATCTTATCCAGTTGTCCCGAGGGGCAAGCCGACCTCTAAGAGGCCTTTATCTTCTTCCTTCACTGGGAGTGATAAAAATCACGGGAAACGTGTCGAATTTATTCATTTTCCGTGTTTCGCGGCTTAAAAATAAACGTTTCAACTCGCATTAACCAAGATTCCTTCTTTTAAGTTACACTGCTGGCAAAACTAATTGGAAGATATTTCTCTAATGTATAAAACAAATTAACTTCCTTATTCATTTATTCATTCATTAATTCATTCATTCATTCATTCTATTTAAAGAATAAACCAAATATGCAGCATAGTTGTAAATTTAGATCAGGATGTCAACGTATCTCACTAGCCAAGTTTTATGTTCTGGTGGGGAAAAATAAAACAAGAAGTTGGTACAGTAGAGTGGATCGTTTTATATTTTGGAGCAACACTGTTTTAATACTTAATAGCAGTTGAATATCTTAAGTAATTATTGTGCTTATATTAAAAATAAACTTTGAAAATAATGTTCTATATCCTTAAAAAGACCGTTTGTTATATGCACATTTAAAATAAATATTAAATCCTAAGGCCCGCCTCGGTATCGTAGATGGTAGCATGTCAACCTCACGTTCAAGAGATCCCGAGTTCGAATCTCGGTTAGAGTGAGTTATCTGGATAGCGTTTTTCCGGGATTTTCCCTTATCCTGATAGGCGAATGTCGGGTAGCTCTAAGCTTCATGGACCCCGGAATCATTTGAGCATCATTTCACCTAATTCATGCATCGTCCGATATGACTTAACGTTGTAGGACGTTAGTTACACACAAAAAAACTCTTAAGGCAAGTTTGGTACCACCGTGCTATCAGCGTAACATCTGATATTGTTTATATTGATATTAGACAGTGTTTAGGCAGGTAGTCATTCCTCTTAATTTGCTGTAACTTATAATGCTGTGTCTTGAGGTATGATCAAGGCTTGTCTTGAGCTATGATCTGAGGCTCCAGGGTTAAGAGTTGCACGGTTTCTTAGGTAAAGACTGTTGGTCTGGGAGGTTAATAGCTATAGGACTTAGAGGTTAGGTCTTGAGGTATGATCTGCCTAACAGTTGCAGGGTTTGCACACTTGAGGCTCTTGATCTGGGAGATTAATAGCTATAGGACTTAGAGGTTAGGTCTTGAGGTATGATCTGCCTAAGAGTTGCAGGGTTTTTACAGTTGAGGCTGTTGGTTTGGGAGCTTAATAGCTGTAGGATTAGAGGTCAGGTCTTGAGGTATATTCTGGGACTCTAGGATTAAGAATTGCAGGGTTTCTTAGGTAAAAACTGTTGGTCTGGAGCTTGAAAGCTGTGGGATTTATAGGTTAGGCCTTGAGGTATCATCTGGGGCTCTAGGGTTAAGAATTGCAGGTTTTTAACATATGAAGATATGTTGATATTAATGATAAAAATTCATATTGCAAAATAAACTTTCCAGTATCATCCACCTGTTTTAATAATCTGTGTTGTTTGAATTTGTCCATTCTGTTACGTTAAACTTGTTAGACGCCCAGTAAAACAAAACAGTCGTTTTTAAATACGTGAAAATATTCCGGTATGCATTCCTCTGATGAATAATATGTTGCTTCATTAATTGTTTGGAAATGGGTAAAATTACTAAATATATCAGAAATGTTATAAGCTGTAAACTAAATTATAATTTAAATTGTTGTTTTTCCATCAAAATTCCTACCATCTTAACTAAACATAGCTATGAAGCTCAGTTACTACCAAACTACTAATCCTTCGATTTCTGATTCGTACTGGACAATGTGAATTATTATTCTATTGAATGTTTAATTATTATTCATTATTAAAATAGTAATATATATGCAAATTACCTGTAGTAATGTTAGGTTGGTTGAACTGATTTCACAATCAGTCTTGTACCTAGAATAAGCTTGACACATATACAGTAACAACACCACTGTAGGGTAGCTATAACTAAAATAACCAAAACTAAAGTTTAAATTAAATGTGAAATGTGTAGTGTTTAACACCCGCTTTTACTACATACGGCACCGCAGGCGGTGACACCTATAGTACATGAGATGAAAATGGAGCACCGGTGGAATTATATGGCGGGGGAGACCGGAGATCCCGGAGAAAACCCGCCCCAGCGCCGTGTTGTCCATCACAAATCTCACTTTGTGATCGCCTGGGATCGAACCCGGGCCGCCTTGGTGAGAGCGAAGTGGTCTAACGACTGAGTCTTGGCGCGCGGCCTCTAAAGTTTAAACCAACAGTTGTACCTATTCTTTAACTGCCAGTTTGGTTGCATATTCCAAAACATTATCTGAAAAAGTGTTTTCTCTAAGCATAATCATGAAGTTAAAGAAGTAGAATTATCTGAAATTATTTTATAACTATTAAATTACTAGTTCTTTGTACCAAATCTATCCTAAACTACTAAAAACACATATTTTGACACTAATAATACATTGCCATGTCCTTATAACATACTATTAAATTATTAAGCCGTGAGAAAACTTGCCAAAATAAGGACACAGTTTAAGGTTTGGAACACCAAATATTCTTTATCTCTTAAAGTCTACATATTTTTTTATTAACACGAAGGCTCATCAGCAAAGACTGAGACTGATTTTTTCACGGGTGTTTATTACCGCCCCAGCGCCGTGTTGTCCACCACATATCTCACTTTGCGATCGCGGGATCGAACCCGGACCGCCTTGGTGAGAGCCAAGCGATCTAACCACTTAGGCACGGCGCGGCCTCTAAAGTCTAAACCAACAGTTGTAGCTGTTCTTTAAGTGCCAGTTTGGTTGCATATTCCAAAAAATCATCTGTAAAGGTGTTTTCTCTAAGCATAATCATGAAGTTAAAGAAGTAGAATTATCTGAAATTATTTTATAAGTATTAAATTACTAGTTCTTTGTACCAAATCTATCCTAAAGTACTAAAAAGACATTTTTGCCACTAATAATATATTGCTATGTCCTTATAAATACTATTAAATTATTAAGCCCTGAGAAAACTTGTCAAAATAAGGCACACAGTATAAGGTTTCGAACCCCAAAGATTCTTTATCTCTAAGTCTACATACTTTTATTAATACGAGGGCTCCTCAGCAAAGACTGAGACTGATCTTTTCACAGATGTTTATTAGTGTATTTCAATGTTTACTCCTACTTCAATACACTTTTATAGCGTCTCTGCCAGTCTTTAAATACGTGCTACAGATCATTCTTTGTCAGGTCCTTGAGAGTAGCTTCACTTTTTTTGAGCACTGCTTCAGAGTTCTGAAATCGCATACTCCTAAGCTTCTAATATCACCGGTGATGAGTCATGAATACATCATTATGATCCTGAAGGGAAACAAACTAGCACAGTGTGGAAATCGCCAGGTTCTCCAACACCAAAAGAGGAAAAAGCTTTTTTCATCTGCAGGGAAAGTGATGATCACATTTGTTGACTGTAATGGAATGTTTTATCAGCATTCAGTTCCCCCTCACACTACTGTTTAATCAGCGTACTACACGTCAGTATTGGCTATACTGAGGAAGCACATTGCAAAGAAACGACTAGAGCTTTCTCGGACTGGGTGGCGACTGCATGGCCTCACGTTGCAAATCAAGTCATGCAGTTTCTGGCTCGGTTCAACATTACCTGTGTACCACATTCACCTTATAGCCCCGATCTTGCCCTCTGTGATTTTTTTTGCTCCCATCAATAAGTGCAAAGCTTAGGGGTATTCGATTGGCGAAATCTGAAGCAGTGCTCAAGAAAAGTGAGGCGTTATAAAAAGTGCATTGAAGTAGCAGGCGACTAATTTGAAAAAAGATCATGTAAACATTGTATTGCAGTAATAAACATCTGTGAAAAATAATCAGTCTGTCTTTGTTGATCAGGCCCCGTACTTTAAAAAGAGAATTGTTGATAATTTAAAAAATATCTAATGTGTTTCCAGAAAAAAATATGGATAAAAATGGATACTTCAATTTCCAAATAAGCATCGATATCAAAAAGAAAATTAATTGCAGCACTACTTTGCAAGCGTTACAGGAGTCGAAAATTTCCAGGCAGTAGAAAATACAGGACCCTCAAAGTAAACGTTTAACTACCAAGGGAATGTCATACGGATAGCTTGTAGGCCGCAAAGGACCAAATTTTCCCAGTAAAGTCGTTATCAAAGAAGAAATGCAGATATTCTATTGTTTAGAAAAATTCCTCTAGAGACGCATGAAGTCGCTTGGTGGTTTTTTGTGGATGTATACAAGATTCAAGCGACACACACAGCGAGGATATTTGATATGCATATCAGGGAGATAGCCGCAGCGTTTCGGTTTCTCTCATGGGAAATACATGTTCTAATCAACTTCATGCATCGGCCTTCCACACACAAACTTTTCTCCCCCCTGGCTGTGATCATTTACCAATTTTGCTTTTAGAGTAAACAACAATTTTCTACAGTCAAAGCGTATGTTGGTTGTATAAAAGCACACAGACAAATTATATGGAAGGTACAAACGGCATGTAGTTCATGACGCGGTAATGAATGGTGTAAAGAGGTTAAAATGTTCCGATTGGAATATATTGTTTGCAAAGCTTGTAGAAATGTTTAGCTTATAAACAGAAATGCATCAGTTAGGATAAAAAGTTTAATTTTAACTAATAAAAAGCAACAGAGTGCAGTAAAAGTATTTTCTTTTAATTCTTGCCATTACAACAGTTACCATAGAAGTGCAATTTAAATAAAACAAATATTTGACGATAATCTTTTACTTAGATTAAAAAGTAATTTAATGTAATTGTTTAAGCACTTTGGACTTTAGAATTAATAGCATAATATATTAGTTATCACTTGGGAATAAAATTTAACAAAGAATTAAAATAAATTAACAATATACTGAATTCGAGCTACAATTCATTAGGCCTTGTTCCTGTTTATTTTTAAAAGGCATATACTCCGCTAACAATACATAATCATGCTTTCAATGAAGTACTCTGTAAACTCGTTTTTGTGTGACAGTATGTTTAATACTGATCTAGTCCAATCTGATGGGAGGACACTCTGCTGATTTATTTATTTGTGACCATTTTATTTGTAACTTAGCTTTATTAATATCATGGCGCTAATCTGTTGTAGAGTTCAATCCCAGAGATTAGGCTACATAACTTTTACTCATATCAAAATAAGTTACTCAAGAGGATTCATCATCTAACTGAATAATTTGAAAACTATTTGAAAACGAATCCTCGTTTCCATTTGTTACTTATAACGTACCTTGCAATTGTTCTTTATTACGATAAAACATTTAATTGCAATAATAGATTCAGACCACAGTAGGCTGGAGCTGATTCAATGAAGGAGCATCCCTGTGGAGACCCAAACTCGTCCCAAGGGATGGAGCGGACCCGCAGACCTGCCCCAGGAGTAATACGTGATTCTTTCGGGATTGTGCTGGCTAATGACCACAGGGACACTGAATTGCATTTGTACGATGATTGCTTGTAGAGAGTGATAGAAATAGGGCAATCGATACACAATCAAGCAGCACGAGTAACGACAGTGCCCTTTGGACCTAATGTAATGGTCCGCAGCCTCTAACTACAGGGAACGTCACAAATCGAGGAAGATGTCGACTTCATATCTCCCATTCCAGCTCTTTTCTCATGCAGCATTTTAGTTCTGATTTTGTGAAACTAACCGGTGCATATATTGCATTACTTCTGAAGTTTCATTAGAAAGTAAATGGAAATGCAGTTTCTACAACCTCCAGTTGCGGAAAGAATAACTATATAGGAAAATATCTGCGTCTATTGTTCTCTATAGAGCATCACAATTCAGTTAAATAGTAATTCTATGATTGACTCAAATTAACTATGCAAGGTACAATTTACATGCAAATTATCGATGATGATCATCTACATATACTGGTAAATGTTCTTATATTGCTACAGGTCGGTTTTGGTGGGTTCATAGGAATTGCGAGAGGTGCAAAGGTTAATCTTTGTTTGTTAATCTTTACATAGACCATCAGCAAGTCTCCTTTCAAATCTATCTGTCAAGTCCCGCGGGTGCTAACTCAACCAAGCTTAAGCAGGGGTCCTACCCAAAAGCCGACTCAGCGATTCCCACGCTAACTGTTAATTTCCACCCCAACTATTGCACCATATTGTGCAATCATTGTTTACATCATTGAGAACATGTTTAGACCTGTTACTGACCACCTAAGCATCATTTCCCTTGATCAGCAGGATGTGCGATTCATTGTTTAGAACATGGAAAACAAGTTGAAACCTGTTACTGGCCACTTGTGCATTATTTCCGTTGACCAGCAGGTGTATGATTCACCAGTCCAAAGTACATGTTTTGCCAGTGAGCAGAATTTAAGGTTAATCATAAACAAACAGCTTTGCCCAAACTCAAGGCACCGGAAATAAATGTTACATAATAATGCTTATAGTAATTTCCCGATCTTGCTCAGCCTATAGACGCAACACTATTTTGGTGTTTAACAGCTTTTAGGGATTTTTATTGAAGTATCACAGATTTATTTCTGAAAAAATTGATTACGCAGTTATGGGTTCAATAAATTAGGAATCATAATAAATCTGATATGAACATTTGATATATTCGAAATGTGAAACAGGATGTCGGTTCATCAGTTAACTATGGGATGACGGCTTCGAGGGCGGTCCAGATGGTTGGCTTTTGTGAAAGAGGATTTCTTAGAACCTTTCTTAGAAGCTGGTAACGGATAAAAAGGTAAACAAATCCTGATGTTTAAGATGAATTCTGATGTGTCGGTAACATATTTTATTGAGAGGAATCTCCCACACAGCTGGACTGGTCGTCCAGGAAGGAAGACTTGACACGAAGAGGATGTTTCTGTTCCTGCATAAATAATGACGAGGGCTGATTAACAAAGAATGAGATTGATTTCGTTTTCCCAGATTTTTATTACTCCATTTCAATGTTTACATGATCGTCTTTAAAGTAGTCCCCCTCCTGCTTCAATATACTTTTATAGCGTCTCTGACAACACTTGAACATATGCTGTAGACCATTCTTTGTCAGGTCCTTGAGAATTGCCTCACTTTTTTTGAGCAGTCTTTCAGAGTTTTCAAATCGAGTGGTCCTAAGCTTTGCCTTTAGTGATGGGAGTAAAAAAGTCACAGGGTGCAATATCGGGGCTATAAGGTGGAGTGGAACACAGGTAGTTTGAATCGAGCCAGAAATTTCATGACGATTTCTGACATGAGGCCATGCATTGTCACGATGAAGTTGCCTCCCAGTCCAATAAAGCTCTGGTTGTTTCTTTGAAATATACTTCCTCAGTATAGCTAATTATGATGCATAGTATGCTGCTATAACAGTAGTGTGAGGATAACTACATTCTGGAAAATCATTCCATTAGTCAAAGAATGTGATCATCATTTTCCCTGTACTCTGAACAACTTTTGCCCTTTCTTGTTGTTGGAGAACCTTGCAATTTCAACATTGTGCTGATTTCTTTTCCTTCAGGATAATAATGATGCAGCTGACTCATCACCAGTGATAAATGACTTCAAAAATGTATTCCCTCCATCAGCAAAGAGACGTGTCACCTCCATTGTCTGGTATGCAAAGTGCATGTATCATCTGCAAAACAGAGCATTACTACCAACCTACCAACACGAGAGTGCTGTCGCCCACAGGCATTATATATAAAAGTCTGCTTTCAAATATTTATGTTACAGGTAGGAAATTATCATGGAAGCTACAGGAATAAATCAGTCTGAGTTTTTGTTGATCAGCCCTCGAAATTACGTGTTATTGAGTGTTATGCGTTTCACATATAGTAACTCTGGACATTAATACAGATTGGTGTACATTGGTCGGCAACTTCGCGAATTACAAAGAAGCAGTTATTGAACAAGTCTAAAAATGGGATTCCAGTGTCATTGTTACTCTTATATGCACTCACGCATACCCTTAGATAACACTCTACCCTTAGGCTAGACCATACATATAACATAACTCATGGTGCCAAAGTTCATAGAGGGCCCATTGACTGCCAACCCAACTGCCGGCCTCACGCAAGATAGAGGTGGGTGATCATCCAACCGATACGGGGAGGAGATGTCTAGACCATATACACAGCTTTAAATTTGTTTAACGTTGGGAGGTGGTGACAAATTAAAGCTTCTATTTTACTGATCAAAAATCAAGGCTTGGATGAAAATTACACTGGGCAACAATGAAAATGTTTCGGGCTTAAAATAGTGAATTTACATATATTTCCATCTGCTGAATTAAACAATCACCATATAAATGATAAATTAGTTCTTGTTTTGAAGATAAAGTGATATTTCATTTTTAGAGTGAAGATTTTAAACTTGGGGGGACTATTTTGTGAGCTGGCACAACTGTCAAATAACACCACAGAGAAATTTTGGAGATTACGTAATGTAAAAGCTAAGGAAGGCATTTTTGTTGAACCACAAATAAGAGAACTTGTAAAGGATCCTGCATTTGAAGAAGTTTTGGAGGGGAAAGAAACGAAAGCTTGGGAAGCCTTCTAGGGTGTTGCTCATGGATTTTTAGGCAACAAAAGAGATGAAAACTACAAGCACTTGGTGACAGAGCTTCTGCAAAAATACCATAACCTTGGATGCAACATGTCCCTTAAGATCCATTTTCTCCACTTCCACCAAGACGTTTTCCTCCTAGTTGTGGAGCTGTTAGTGATGAACATGGGGAGAGATTCCATCAAGGAATTTCCGTTATGGAACAGAGATATCAGGACCGTTGGAATGAAGTAATTCTTGTGGATTACTGTTGGTCTTTGTCAAGGGATTCTGCGGAACTCCATCACAAGAGGCAAGCTAAAAGACGACGAAGTGAACAGACCACCATCTAATTCTATTCAGACACGACTCTCTGCGAAGTATTTTCCAGAAATTTAGAACTCTTAGCATGTAATTAAAAATCAAATGCACTTTCATTGTTGTTAGCATGTATGTAACTAAAATATATCCTTTTCTTGCAATCCGTCAATATTTAAGATATACACCTTGTGTATAACATAGAAACTAGAGCTAATAAAAATTTTTCATTGTCATATTCGTTTTTCTCAACCCAAAATTAGTAGGAATTGCCCCATGAAGTGATCAAAACATTCTAACATTATTTTTGTGGCCCAGTGTTATTTATACTAGTTCCATAGAAAATCACAACATATGAGTAGTAATTTGGAATTTTTTTCCAAACCACACTTTTGAGAGGTGGAAGAATAATCTTGTTTTGATTTTGTGGATTATGGATAAATAGAAAACACAACTGTTTGTCAAGTAAAACCGTATTAACTTTTAAGTAAGCTGCAAGATGTAAAATATTTGGGTATATTAAAAAGAGGCTAGAATATCTGTAGTATAATGCAATGCCACGTCACAAATCTGCACCTTAAGGCCTTTGCTACAGCCGTTGGAACCTTATCTGCAATGAAGTTGATGAATGGGACAGGCGATTTACCAGTGACAGCGAAAGGAAAGGGAAAACATTGAAGTGCTTCAGTGACAGAATGCCACTTCCTATCATTAGGGAAGGAAAATTTGTTTGTACACTTTGAAAAATGGCTGGTAATTATGCTAAGTGTACACAGTGATTCTGGGCATGTGCAGCGTTTAAGGTTAGAATTGAAACACTATATACCACTTCCTAGAGTCAAACAATCTATGTATCATAGAATATTGTATTTTTGAGTATTTAAAATAATAAAACAAGATATCTGTTTACTTTTATGTAAATAACAGCGACAGATGAACATGCAATGCAACAATTATGCTGGATTCCGTAAATAAAGAATCCGAAAGTATATTTTCGTAGGGTTATTGATTTCCAAAATATTCGCTATTGTATCCTAAATTCCCTGTAATTGAAATTAGATACGCTGCTTGAAAAAGTATATTTTTATCATTATTTCCACTCACTTGAATATAAAGAGAAACTTCTAACTTAAATAATTCATTGCTTTTGTTGGTTCAGTAGGTGTGAGACATTTATTGTAATTAGCTTAGCGTGGAGAGAAACTTTCTAGGGGAATAGCAACAGCATATGAAATCTGTCGGTGTGCAATAAATTTAATAAGCAAGGGCAATATATTTAGTGTTACACATTAATACCGGATATCCATAAAAAGATCTTCGAGGAATTGAAGTATTAAATATTTGAAAACTCACTGAGTGCGTTATGCAATACACTAAACTGTATAAACGATACTGATAATATTACCTTACTAAACGTATAGAGAAAATTGTCTTTCATACTTCATCTTATAAAATATTAACATTTAACGCAAAACTCTGATTTTTTCTGTACATTGGGAACATAGGACGGGGTGTCGTAAAGTTTTTATTACCACCCGGTAGCTTTTATGTTAGAGTAATAAAAATTCAATGCCATAATTGATCCCTCGGGACATAATGCTGGTAGTTTCAGTGATTTGGGTATTTTTTTTAACCATTGAGTGCCAGAAATGACTGAGGTGTAAGATGGAGAAAATTGAGGCTCGTAGTGTGATCAAGTTTCTGTATTTGAAGGGCAAAACTGCCCGGGAAATCCATGATGAAATGACGGCTATTTGTAGGAATGATTGCCCATCGTACGGCCGTATTGTGAGGTGCGAAAGGAATTTTCAAACTGGTCACATGTCCCTGACAGATGAGCCAGGAGCTGGTATACCGTCAATGACAGACGATGCTGTCACAGTAAAAAAACTGGAGTGTTTATTAGTGGAAGACAAACAAACAACCATCCAAATGATCATGAGTAAGACACAACTTAGTTATGGTAGAGTGTGGAAAATTATTCATGACGAACCGCACATGTCTAAAGTGTCCCTACAGTGGGTTCCATATTGCCATAGTATCTGCCAAAGATGGTTTGACCCTTGACAGGATAATCTTTAAGGATGACTCCATGACAGTCTCGGAAAACTGAAAGCATGGCCTTCCAGCTGACCTTTGCATATTTGCCTTTTTGGGAAGGGAGGGAGAATCGGCATGTTTGCATTCCATGCCAGGAAAAGGCAATACTAACAAAGTACTATCTTGCAAATCTAAGTTTGCTCTACATACCTTACATAAAGCTCTATTTACAAAGAAATATAGAAGGGAGAGAAGCTTGGGTTATGTAAGAGAAAAACAAAAGAAGCTCTGAAGTGGCAGACTAAAGAAATGAAGATGTAAGAAAGTAATGATATAGTATAGAATGAAAATTTAAAGGACATTAAACTAGTAATGTATATAGCGGATTTCTATTTAATTTTCTGAATTATAAATCAATAGAGAGAAACTTAAGAAGACCAATTAAAATATATTTGGAACAGGATATATAAACTGGAACAGGAAGGAAGATTTATTGTATGAATGAGGGTGGAGGAGGTGGAGCAAGAGGAGCAAGAGGAGTAGAAGAATTGTTTCTTCCGGTTACGAATTTGTAAGTAGTAGTGAAGATATCTGTTAAATTTTCTTCACTTGAATAGCAATAATTTATATTCTTATAACTACTTTCATAGCTGTCAATTTGTTGTGCAAATTCTTAAAACTTTTTAAATGCAAACACTAAATACTATCAAAGATGGTTTTTATGGCCATGTAGTACCTTTTAAAAAATCAGTCAGCTGAAATTATCGCATCAACAAATTTAGCTTTCATATGACTTAGTAAATGAGTAATCAGAAATCCAGTGATATTCTCAAGGGCCTATCAGTTACAATAATGCAGATATCTGTTAAATTTTCTTCACTTCAATTGCAATGTTTTATATTTTTATTTCTGCTTTCATAACTGTCAATTTGTTGTGCAAATTCTTAAAACTTTTTTAATCTAAGCACTAAATGCTATCAAAGATGGTTGTTATAGCCATGTAGTAATTTTTAAACAAAATCAGTCAGCTGAATTTATCGCAATAACAAATTTAACTTTCAGATGACTTAATACATGAGTAAGCAGCAATCCAGTGATATTTTCAAGGGCCTATCAGTTATAGATATGGCACTGGTAAGGTAGACCTATCCTTTAGTACCAGTAGCCCACATTTCACAACTTTCTGACCGTGCTATAATCGTGATGTGAGCACGCGTACCTCTAACTACTACTGCTAGATTTCAGTAATCTAATATCCTAATTCTCCTCGTTCTATATCTGGAAAGTAGAATCAGAGTTTATTATTGAAGAAGGTAGGAAGTAGTCCTTTAAAATCACTTTAAAAGCTTTCATTAGGATTAGGAAGATGTTCTCCAGCAGTCCTTGTCTATATGTGTCCAATTAAACTGTTAAATATGGTTCTTAAATGAAGGAAAAACCATCAAAGGGTATTAGCTCGGATGTAAGACAGCTCCATATCAATAGAATGAGACGGTAGCTCATAAATTGTGGGTTCAGTCACGTTAATGCTGGATAACATACCGAAATTCAATGGAGTGGGGCCCATAACGATTTGTAATTTGCTACCTCAATAAATGTGAGCCCCATGGGCTTGAAATATGTCTTTAGTCCGTTCTTTGGAGAGAATAAAGCTGGATAAGGAGCTTCTCTAATGGACAACTGAGTTCAATCCTATAATATCTCTAAAATTAAGTGTACAAACAGCACTTCTCTTTATGGATATAAAGGCACTAACCTTAAGAAATGGCGATAATTTTTTTTGTATTCATACTTCCATAACAGAAACTATAGTATACAACATTCAACTTAAGAAATCAAGAGATTCAAGAGTGCGAAACTTATTGGAATAAACTGCATTGACACCAATAATTGAAGTCAGATATGCGTGAAAACCTTTCTTGAAAATCTTTCAAAGCTAATCTTACTTCTCTCAATAGCCTTTAACAATGCTTTGCTTTACCAGAGAGTCAATTACTATTTTCATATTCTTGGAATGACATTATTTGTTAAGCTCCTTCTACTCGATGACAGAAGCTCTATGAGGAAATGCTGTGAAAGAGATTAGAAAGAAATTCTATAGGACAATCCCAAAATTAAAAAAGCTTCATTACGTATATCATAGACAAGTAACATTTAATAGACCTATGTTGAATTTATCTACTTCTAGATGTGGGCTTGAATGTGGTAAAATTATCATTGTTAAAGTTCAGGTTTCAGCATGAGAGTGGTGTGTTCAGTTTCTTGCCATGCTATAATTCAATTATTTTTACAAAAACTGGTTTTCCTGAACTTACATAGTTTTTATTGTAGTTCTAATGCTTACTATTACATATTTACAGGTTTGTAACATAGCTTCAGTCGAGACACGAGATTCTAATATCAGTATTGCATAATTTCGAATTCTTGCTGAAGGGTAACAACTTTGAAGCTAAAGAGGCTGGAGCAATTTAAAATAATTGTTGACAGCACTTTTATTACAAATGGTTAAGCTAATTTTTTATTAAAATTCAACTGTAATTTATCGAACAAACGCTATTTGTTTATGACTGTGAAAACATCCTGAATCAAAACATCCAAAATATATTGCGCTGAAATAAAAATAATTCCAAATTATAGCCATATTTTCTTTTTCTGTAGTTGATTTATAAATAAACTATAGAATATAAAATAATTAAAGCGGTCAGAAGCAGAAGTTGCTAAGTCATGTTTCAAAATTGTGCAGTAGAGCTGCTCAAAGTTACCAAAATAGTATTACAAATGAAGTAATTTTATGTTATGGGTCCGTTTGAAGGTACAAAGTACTGTGTTGAAGTGTTTCTCACGGTTTGACATATGTAGCGTGTGTGACAGGATATTTTATTGCTATGAGTTATAACAAATTTTAATTTAAAGTGGATTAAAAGTTGTTAAGTCACCTGATTAATGTTAGAATTTTTCCATTATACAATATTACAATATGTAGCCATGGATATGCTATTAATTTATTTTCACCAACACATCTCTATGAACTAATCCAGTATGTACTTCATGGATTGACATACAACATTGTCATCAAAACATCACTCCATCTCTACTACATCATCTTCTACCTCACTTCCATATGTCATTGTGTCATAAAATGTGGTACCTTCTGGCAGAGTGACATGTTGCTGTAGTGAACGAACATCGTAGTATTTTACCTTCTTAATCTTCCGAAGCCTATTTGGTGTCTTCATAGCACTATTACATGCCTTGTGTAAGGCTTGAAAGCTCACTACTCTCCTCAAAGGAGACTGAGGACGATAAAGTGAGGAAGACATTGTGTGCCGAACTTCTGATACACATTATCTTTGGAAATACACACCCCGGATTAAAGTGAATTCAGGCATATTTCTTACAAGGACATGGTCGAGGGAATCTTTGAAATCAAAAACTTCAACAACTGGAGTGCCATCAAGTTCCCCGCTATCGGTCAGTGGAAGTTTGACATAGACAACATCAATGGGCTTCTTCTGTAATGAATCTTTGATCAATTTCACCCATGTGGAAGGGACTAAGACTTTATAGATTGACTGTATCTTCTTCTCAATATTGCCGAAAATTCTGTCAATAGGCATGAATGAGTGCCCTGGTATTGGGAAGTACAGATAAACTTTCTGAAAGTGCACTTGAGGAATCTCTAAAAATGTCTAATGTCTGACTGTTTAATCTAACATGTATCAACAGCATATATCAAAGGGCTTGGGTAGTACAGTGTAGTTGCACCACCAAACGACTAATGAGTCAACTACTTGACTTAACATATAACTCAAAAAAGGTTGGCTTAACAACTTTTGTTTCTGACTTAATGCCCAATTAACATAATATGTTCGTCCTAACATCTTCTGATCCGCAAATCTTTTAGCACTATTACAGAACTGGTATACAGAGAGCTTATCGTGTGTTGAACAGGATTTATCAAAAACATTGACTTAACAACTGCTGAATCTGAGTGTTTCAAATTTAAGTGTGTACCATATGACATTTAAGGAAGGCAGAGTTTATCTTTTAAATTCTTGAATTGCTTCTTTGTGCTGCAGAAGTACTGCCTAATCTTCCATAAAACTTAAAATGTAAGTATTTAATAGCTATAAGATCACAGATACACAGCCAAGCAACACCACAGCTTTCCTTTAACGCTAAACAAACCAATAATAGCTTGTTTTAATATATCTTTGCACCAATAGAGGTCTAATAGCTTCAGTATCCTTCCTAAGCTCATATCCCTTTGTATAGGATCAATTGAACGTCTAAAGCAGAGAGAAACATGGAAATGATACCCGAAATATTTGTTAGTGTTTAGTAGTAATAATAAACGCGAATTAATTTTCTCTAACCACATCTGAGATAATCCCTATTAAATTATACCGAACATCAATCACACCCTTTTGTTCCAAATGAGATGTATGGGCCAAAGAGCATGTACGATTAATGTTTGTATCCTTCCTGCATTAAATCTCTCTGAAAAACAAATGAACCTTGTCACATGTTATTAGTAATGGAAACATTTTAAATATATTGCAAGTATTTAATCGAAATAATTGGAAGAGTTATCAGAAAAGTAAAACAGAACGATATCTTTTACATTTACTGTAGTTTTTTGTGTAAGATCAAAGTTATCATTTTATACTTTTATGATCTGCATTACCCTACCTGGACATAGGAGGCAAAAAGTATTCCATTAAAAATCCATACCAACATTTCACGATGGATATAAGCTTTGAGGAATCCCGTATCCAGAATATGCACTTTTAGAAAAAGAACTGTAAATCAATTCCTACAACTTTGATTACAACTTTGATTACTTTGATTGTGGTTTAAGACATTTCATGAAAACTGAAATACGTATCTTGCACTTAATATATGTCCTCAGAAGTGCTCTTCATTCTGGTTGAACGTTGCTTGACTGGTAAACTGTGAGAGTATGGAAAAGTATTACTATACTATGGTATAGAGCTCGCTGGAGCAGTTTCTGTCAATTCTTATTTATATATTTCGTCTAGATGATCATTCAAATAAATTCATTGTCTTTTCTTTGAAATTTCTAATACTTTTATTTTTCTCAAACGAAAAGTCAATGTTTCTTTCTTCTATTTAATCTCTTGAGCATGCTAATAAAATAGAATTTCATAGCAGTATGTAACTACCAGATCCTAAAAGTTCTTACTATCAGTAAAGTCTACTGTTTTCTCATATTCAATTGCACCTTCAAGAAAATTAGAAATAACATGTTTGTCTCAGTTAATCAGAAGAGGTAATCCCAAAAATCTATTTCAGGTGAAACACAGTAATGAAATGCTGGGTAAAATGCAGTACTTTATCTACTAGGAAGATAGAAGAAGTAAGAAATAGTGTTAGTGCTTTCCTTGGAAACATAGATTTGTGTAAAATTCTCTTACATTTGGATAACTATTTCAAACACTTATATGGTATCTTCCTTTTATTTCAACCGGATTGACGTGAAAGAATCCCCGAAGGAGAATGTTTCTCAGGTAGACTGATGCTAACGTGAGTGGAATGTGAACCTTTCAGTGGGAAGCACGTATGGTGGTACCATTATTCGTTTCCCATGCTTGGCGAATGCAGCCCCTGGTGAGATCGAAGGGGAGGTATCGATTGGTCGACGCATCTGCCTGTCGACCTGTCCATCTGCCAGTCCACTCCGCTGATCCCCGCTGCCTGTCACAGTGAGCCTCTCCCCCTCTCCCAAAAGAGAGAAAGACAGGTGGATAGAAAAGTTACGAGAGAAGTGACAGTAGTGCTCTATAAACAGTTTCCGGTCACTGCCACGTCACAAGTATGCTCCTGAGAGATTCACTTCAATTCAACTCACGCTCCAAAGATACAGCTTCCGGTCAATGTCTGCCTTTCTGTCCCGTGACAGACATACTGAATATCATCGCAGTTCTTTAAAGGCTTGGCAATATTCAATCAGTTTAAATCTGAGGTGAAACAGTCATCAAAGTTCTCCAACTATTGTAAATGATATTTATTTATACACCGGGTGTCCAAATAATATTAGAAGCCAATACGTTTTAAATAAATACAAAACTAAGATCTTTGTCTTTCAATTCCAAGTGGTGGTTGGGAGGGAAATCTCCAGAACAGCAAAGGCAACCACATATCATTTATTTTTCAATTTCCCTCAATAAATAAAGGAGTTATTTTATTCATAAAATGAGTTTAGGGCAGAAAATTTACTTTAATATGCTTCAGTAAAAATAATTATTGAACGAAAGTATATCAATATTTTGCTTCATTAGCCCCTTAAAAATTAAAAACTTGCAGCAAACCCGCATACCAGTGTTAAATTGATTGAATTATTTATTCTAAAATATTAGACTTTTTGATTGGAAATCAAATGTACTTATTATACTAAATAAATATTTATCTACCATATTTTTTTTGATAGAAAATTGGTTAATAGTATTACAATAAATGAAATTATTAAAATAATTATTAGCTACCAGTTCTCTTATCCTCAGATGAATTGTTGAGGGAAATGGATTTTGGTGGTTTTTGGCTACTCAGTCGCATTAATAACACATTTTTGTTGCAGAATTATTTGGTTTATTTCCTGCTAAGTGTGATTATCGACTTGGATCGGTGACCACTTGTTGGTAAAATTTCTAACATAAATTCAATTTTACTTAAGATCCTCGATCACTTGTTGAAATTTACTTCCGCGCGGTTTCTACTTCTTTATACGGCGAATACTTTGCTCTAATAAATCCTAATGCTGCTTCCACTTACGCTGGTTGCACTATTCTCAACTTCCCTACATTTCAGACTTATAAATCTTCGCTTCTCTTCTTAACGCGCATGAACACGACCGTCCTGTCGTAATATCACATTCTAAGTAAGTTTTTCTTGCTTCACGATTCAGTTCGAACCTTATTCTGACCCCCTCTCCAATTTTATCACATGAACAAACTAGCTCACCCTTCTGAAATGTTACATTATTACTGGTTTCTTATTTATTTCGAATTTTCGCATTGGTTTGCAAAACTCATCTAACTCACTGACATTCAGCCCACCCTGATTTGGGGAACGCCTACCCTGAGTTTTTTGTAACGGTATACATCGTTATCAAATTAGCGAAGTAAATCCCTTTAGCGTACATGCTCAACTGCATTTTGAAAGTCATTTGTCCCAAAACATTCCAGGCTGGAAGTGTTCTATAATTCTCAGACATCGAACTTTTACTAGCACAAAGAAGGTAACCTTCCTTCCTGTCTCTCCGACGTGTACATATTTTACAAGAATGTTTTCTCTTTCTTGCCTGTATTTATCTTCTTTTTTAATTATCTGATTTCGATTAATTCACTGCCTCCTAATCGCTGCCTGATACTGCGGTTACATTCTGTAGTTCATCTTGATGAATAAAATTCTCTTCGATTATGGAATATGATAGTTTTTATTTTCTCTACCCCTATAGTAAATAGGGAAGATCTTTTATAGAAAAAGATCCCTGTGTGTATGCGGGTGCATTGAAACAGAATAATTCAAAACCAGAAGTCAGTTAAATACCAGAAACGCTATACATTGAGCGTATTATATGATAAATGAATTTACATCTAGAACTTTCTAAAAATAGCCTCTGGAGCTACGTTCATTTGGGATGAATTCTGCATAACCTGTGAACTAAGGGGAAGTAGTGCAAGAGATGTGGTATTTACGCTTTATATTTTCGGGTGTTTCTGTATATATGTGTATTTAATCGTTTTTTATGTATTTTGACGACTAGTTTCCCTTTTCATTCCTCATTGATTTCACAAACAGGAATTCGTTATTCGTTTTTGCCCCTTATGTTCCGGCCATGCATAGATAATGAATTTCAAAGCTGTTACTAAGCCACCAGACCTTAAGAGATTTGACTGACCCTGAGAGTTAATTTATTCTCCTATTTCCATTTTGTCTGCGAGAATATATATTTCAGTTTACGTGAAGTAGCAGAGCACTGAACTTCAGTAAGTATAATTTGTTGAAAATTGGAAGTCACGTACTGTAGACCCACGACAAGAAGACAAGCTAGAGGAATGTGTAGCGTAATCACTTTTGCTATTCCTACGATGTATGTGCTCCCCTTCCGATTATTACAAGGATGGAATATTCGTTTGAAATACACAAGTATTGTCACATAACTCACCCATACATAATGCCCATCGCTGCATTTACTGCAACAAACAATATAGATCTGGCAGCATGAGTGACTCATATGCACTCTCAAACACTAACTTCCTACCGGAGCAGACAAACAGTTCAAGTTCCTCTGCCCTTCATGCCCCTCTAGCCTTCTTATTGTGGGCACACAATAAATACAGGTGAGCCCAGAGGTTCTACTCCCATTAGTCTTTAACCCGTAGGAACAGGACCCGGGCGCTCGGCGTCCTCCATGGGTCTTTCCATAGGTCAAGACCTAGGTAACTAACAAGCCCCCCCCCCCCATCTGGTCTTAGGACACAAGACGGGATGGAAGTGGATACGCCACTTACGCCCGCCAACACCAAAGGTGAAGACTACCGATATGACCTCAGTGGGGCCGCCTGGCGATCTAGCACACCTTCTGCTAGCTATGCTGGCTAGTACCCGGGAGAATTGATGGCTTCCCTCAACCCCGTCCTTAGACGTACCCGATTCCCACGGGTATCGGGAACCACTGCCCCCTCGAGACCATCCCAATCCGAACAACTCCCGAAGTGGTGGCTCAGATGTTCGGCCCGAGGTTCCTCTAGTAACGTCAGTCACACAATAAATACAATACATATTGTGTGTAACATATGTAGGGATAGGATTTTTTTACGTGGATATAGTTTTACACTTATTAGATTCATCGGGGCAGCACGCTGATAATTTTCAGAAGAATCCATGTCCGGAAACGCACGGTTAGAATGTAGAATGTCAAAATTAAAGTTTTGGTGCCCTAAGTGCAAGTTTGAGCGGATATGCGTAGATAGTTTCAAGTTAGCAACACATGTTTGGTATCAACCTATGAGCTCTCAACCTATGGAATAATTGCTAACCATATAATTGATCCATATCTACTCCCAAACAGACTAACAGGACCTATCTACCTCGCATTTCTTAGAGATATTTAAGATATTCCTTAATGGAGGACGTCCCTCACTTTGAGAGAAATGTGCGGAAGCTTCCAACGTTACATACTCTAATGGATTGGTAGAGGGGGGCTTTTTCCATGGCCAGCACATCTCCATATCTAACACCACTGACTATTTTCTGTGTGGTAGTACGAAAACCGTGGTGTACGTTACACATGTAACATCAGGGGAGGACTTCATGGCAGGAGTACATCGAGCAATTGCCATTCCTTATGTCAACCATAATGATTAGTGCATGTATGTGAAGTTCAGCGCCGCCCCTATAGTCTCCACATTGACGTAGGCGATATACCGCTTGCAGGGGCATAGCGTCAATGGATGTGGGTGATGTACATATTATAACTTGGCAATTTTCCTGGTAAACACTTCCTTATCACATTGATCTTATTGGCTTAATCCTTGCTGAAAAGGGTGCTCTGAACAGTCGTCTTCCGTGAATTGCAGTTAGTGTATCACGACACTCCTGAAAAGTAGAGCGAGTGAATAAGATTTGTTCATGCTGCACGCCAAACTCATGAGGAGATGCGCGCGCAGTGGATGTAACACAGAGGAGTACATATTACTTGTTATGGTTAAGTGCTTTAAATTGAAGTTTTTGGGATTTTGCCTTGCAGAGAAGCTCAACTTCATACTTTCAGCATCTTTTGATCATGTTAGATTACAACAAGCAACAGTTTGGGCGAAAAATATGGCTGTAGTCTAAGTGGAAAATACGTCAAGCAACCGAGGGCGGAGTATATAAGAGGGCTGTTCAATAAAGAATGATCACAATTTTTTTCTGACAACGTACCGTTACTCATACTCATAATTTTGATGTTCCTTCTCCAAATAATCTCCCCTGAATACGATGCACTTGTCCCAGTGTGTCTGCCAGTCTTCAAAGACGTGGTGGAAAACATTTTTTGAGATCCTTCTAAATCGCCTCTGCAGCCTCCACCACTTCTTCTGATGATGGATAATGTCTCCCATGAAGGCGTTTCTTCAAGTAGGGAATAGAAAAAGGTCACATGGGGCTAAATACGGACTTAAGGGAGGGCGAGGGATGCACTTCACGTTGATTTTTGCAAGACATTCAGCAACACCATTGGTAATATGCGGCCGCGCATTATTGTGGTGCAGCATCCAGCCTGCTTCACGGAAATGTTGTCTTTTGCGCCTGATATGTACATGTACTGTTTTCAGGACATGCCTGTAGTATTTTTCTGTTACTGATGTGTGTGGAGGTACAACATGCTGATAAACCTTTCCATGAATATCAAAGAATGAGATGCTCATAACCTTCCCAGCAGAGGCAACCAATTTTTCTTATTTTGGGGTTGGTGATGGAGGTTTCCACACTGAGCTTTGCTATTTGTTCTCAGGATCAAAATGATATAGCTAAATTTCTTTAGCAGTGATTACGTTTGAAAGAAACTCCGGATGTTCCTCTAACATCAACTTTAACTGCATGTAGACCTGAATGCGTATCTCCTTTTGTTCGGGAATCAACAGTCTTGGAAGCCATCGCGCACAAACACGTCTCATGTGTAATGTTTCTGTCACCAACGTGTGGGTGGCACCCAATGAAATGTTCAGTATTTCAGAAAGTAGTCTTAAGGTAATTTGTCGATACCCTCTCGCAATGGCAGCAGCAGTGTTGATGTTTCTTCCGTAAGAGCAGTAACTGGAACATCGGGACCACCTTCCTTGATATTCAACGTCTCTCCTCTTTAAACATTTTAAACCACCTTCGAGCTCTGCTGTAGCACAGAACAGGCTTTCCATAAGTTTTCTGAGACATTGTATAGGCCTCAACTGAATATTTCTTGAGACGAAAGCAGAATTTCAAAGCCGCATATTGTTCCTTGCGTGTTACCTCCGTTACAGCGATAGGCGATACTGAACATGTCTGAACTTGCCTGGTTCTCACAGTCGGGAACCGCGAGTATCAACAATGAAACTACTACGGCGTGTTTATTTCACATTAAGCTAACATAATATAATAAGATTGAATTTTAGCGCGAAAAATTATGACCGTAAAATAATTATAATCATTCTTTATTAAACAGTCCTCGTTCATTGCTGATGTACATCTGCACAAATCACCAGGAGGGAAATACTTATTGTAGAAATAGGGCTGCATTTTTGGTAAACCAAGTGCACCGAACGTGGAATGTGAGTATTGTGCAAACAGCAAACTGAAGTTCGGACACTTCCAGCATTTACTGAATTTATTATTTACTGAAAAGAAAACAAAATCAAAGCAGGACCCCCCGAAACATTCTTTATTTGAGGCATTTTAGTGACAAAGTGTATGAAAATGAAGCATGACTCTATGGGTTCAGTACCTTAAATAAATTTTTGCAGTTCATGTCTTTTATATTCTAAAAAAAAATCAGCTTGGATCGCAGGAGGATGTGGTAATTTTAACATATACCGAACAGTAAAAAAAGTCACAAATATACCTCCAATCACAATATATGCGAGAAAGAACAAAAAATGTTTGGTTAAAAACAGGAGAATAGAACTTTAAGTGGCCAATATAAATTATCATTTGATCAATATAACATGGAAGTAAGAAATAACAGAGCAATACTGTGACATTTCATACGAGCTGTCTGCCTTCTGGGAAAACAAGCCACGCAGGGGGAGGGATTCGTCCCTTTCAGCTGCCGAGGTGCGGACGCTGCGGACCGCTAGCACTCGTGGTACCTCTGACGTTACTAGAGGAACCTCTGGCCGAACATTCGAGCACCTCTCTTTGGGAGCTGTTCGGATTGGGATGGACTCGAGGGGCAGTGTGTTCCCGCCACCCACGGGAAATTGGGTACCTCCGGCCAGGCTTTGGCTGCCCGGAGGGGGTAGAGGGTTGCCTCATAAGTCCCGTGTGCAAGCCTGCAGAGCTAGTAGTTGGTGTGCTAGATCACCGGCGGCCCTATCAAGGCTTTTTGGTAGCTGGTTCATTAAGGACCGGCGCGTAAGTGGCGTATCCAATTCCGTCCCGTCTGCCGTGTGCAGCGGGGCGAGGGGGGCAGTTTATAAAATAGATACTGTCCTACGGTAAATATGCCCGGGAGGCCCGGGTTCTGGTCCTACGGGTCCAGGACTAATGGGAGTATATACTCACATTTAATTTTTGGGAAAACAAGGACTTGTGCTTCGTAGCCACATTGAGTGCTGAATTAACTTCATTTCATTGAATATATAAATTCAATGAGGAAATTTGATTGAATATGTAAATGAATTAACGGAGTATGACCTATCTCTCAAAGAGCACTTGTTAAAGTTCACTGTATTTTGTGCCACCTTGGCAGATATACAGAACGATTTGATTTCCAGCACCCGTACAGTAGTGACCAACAAAATTATAAAAGAAATTTCTGTGGAACGCTTTGTCACAATTGTCGAGTACCTTCCGGTATGTGACAACCGAAAGAACCATAGAAGAATGTTTCGTTTTTTGAACTAAAGCGTTTTATCTTTTTTCTTTCATTCGGAGTATGATGATGATGTTGATTATTATCATCGTCATCATCGTTGTTATTGTTATTGTTATGATTGTTGTTGTTAGTATTTATTTATCTACTTACATTAGATTTCAAGGGGCATGCCCTAGTCCACACACAACGCTACGCCACTGCCCATTTGAGCCCCATTTGTAGCGTTGAACTGCTTTGTGCTGCATACCGTTTATTCGTTGTATTATCATAAGGAACGAATTCTTTGATGGACTACTTAACCCAAGTCATGTGTTTCCGGACATGGATTGCTGCTTGGAAAATGATACGTTTGCCATTCTGCACGACATACCGAGCGTTGTCGTAGTTTTTTGATTCACCCTGTACAGACCACTAAGAGTTAAATAAAGCTACAGTTCTTTTTTTCTAATTTGTTTAAAAAAACAATGTAGTAGATATATAGTGCTTTGTAGAAGGCATTTATGCTTAAAACACGACATTTTGTGATGTTCCACTACAACATGAGCATTTGACTGACTGTTTCACTTACTCTAGGAATTCTAATTGCCGTGGGTGCCGAGCTCTTCATGGTCACTTTCAGGTAAATCGGATTTCCTCTCAGAAGCAATTTGAAATACTGAAAGCCTAAGGGTTCTCCTGCAGCAGACAAACTTTCCGAAATGATCCACTAGCCACTCAGGCGCCAGTACCGCCCCTTTATTCCCTGTTAATTGATATCCGGTGGAGGGGGAGTTAACAATTATCGGTAGTTAAAGAGGCAATTATGGTTTCTCATTTCTCGGAAACAGAGAGATGAAGGGTCAAACAATTTCCTTGCGCACGTCTAATTTCGTGTCGATGTTAAAGGGTAACTATTGTGAAGTAATTTCCTCACCTTACACTCAAAAGGCTTATTGTATTATAGCAATAATTTTAAAAGAAAAGGGAATTTAACAACAGCATTAAGTTGGCGCAAAAAATTAGAAGAAATTGCAGAACAAAGAAACAAAATAACTAGTTACGAAACTCATACGTTAGTGGAATTTACGAAAACAATGAGAACATCTGCAGAATTTGGCTCATTTAAATACAATACTGTTTGAAGTCCTCCCAAATATTAATTCTTGTCTTCGAATAGCATAGCCTTAAAAACACACAGAGGTATAAAATAAGTTGGAAATAATCTGCTTAACGAAGTATGGGAAATCTTGGAGCAGTTTCAAAATCCCCCGCATATAACTACTGTAAACAGAGGTAACAAGGTAGAAACGATTGTGTCAAGTTATGAACGTGTTGGTTTTACAACCCAGGGGTCTCAGTTTCCAATCCCAGTGTGGGGGGAGGACACTTCCGTAAGTTTACAGACTTTTCATAATGCGAACGTTGGAGTTGAGGAACATGATAACAGACTCATGAAAAAGTGAATTAAAATCAGGTACTTCTATTATCAAAGAATCTGACATGACCAGATTAAATAAAAGAATTTACATAAATGAAGTTAATAAACATGATTAGGAAAAGTGGGAAGTATACATTAACCTAAAAGTGCACATTACTAGATGCGTGTACAGAGAATATAGTTCAGAAATTGTAACAAAATACAGAAATAAAAAAATGAACAAAGTTAAAATACTTAACTAAGCAATTACAGAAGAAAGGGAGAAAGAAAGCAAGCAACTCGTGATCTTCAACTTACAGAGATAAATAAGTGTAATCAAATTTTTCCAGAACACGGTACAAAAATAATGAATATTCTTACTGAATCAATTCATTAATAACCTTTAACATACGGATAGTTGTTCTTTTACTATATCTGTGAATTGGGACTTGAAACACAGAGTCATCTTGAAAAATGCATTATCACACCCAGAACATCAAAAAATGTTATGCTACAAATGCAATCAAACCATTCTAATAGATAAATAGACTTCACTGCATTTATGAAATGTATGACTCGGCAAAATAAAATTTGAAAAAAAAGAAAAAAAAAATCTTGAAAATATACCAAAGTGTATTGGTTGAGTTGTGGCATGTTACGTCCTTTGAACTGAGTCTTCACAGAAAGAGAAAACCACGGATATGTGACTCCTCTGACATTTAGTGTGATATATAATAACAACATATGGGGATTATCTACATTTATGCAAGAATTTAAATATCAAACAACTTTAAAAATAGTATAATAAAAGCAGAATAACTTGGAAAATTGAGATGTCAGTATAACAGGGAAATTCTTCCAAAGAAACTTTAAACACCTGAACAGTTAATGAAAAATCTCAAACAGTTTACCGACAGCGTATACTTAGTCCTTTGAAAACGGAGTGTATGCTAAAATGGTTCATTATGTTCTTGTACTGATCAACGTTTAGTAAACAAAGGGAATATACATTTATAGGTAATTTGTAGTCCACAGTTAATGATTGCAGCACTCTAAACTCGTATGTAATGTGTATATAATATACGAGGGTGGGTAAAAAAGTAATGCCTCCTATTTTTTTCCTTTAAGTAAGTTATGTGAAAACTTTGAATTTGGCGCAATTCCTCAAACCTTCTTCTCGATTCCACTGCAGTAGTAGCTTCCTAAGTCAACAGGTGGCAGCACTACATTCTCTTGCAAAATGGCTGACATGGGCATTCGTATTAGCGTTCTGTGATTGAATTTTTGGTTGCGCATTCACGAAAGGCTAAAAAGTGTGTATGGTGAAGCAACGGTGGATGTCAGCACAGTTAGACGATGAGTCCTTCGCTGTAACGAAGCTGAAGGGCAAACACCATTGGCAGGTGAAAAGCGAAGCGGCAGGCCGGTGACTGCAGTGACTCCATGCAACATTCAGCGAGTCGATGACATCATTCGTGGTGATCGCCGGGTAACAACAGATGAATTGTGTCGCATTACCTCCATCAGTAAAGACAGAGTGATAACGATTATTTAACAACTGGGTTACTCAAAAGTTTATTCACGTTGGGTACCAAGAATGTTAACCGCCCATAACAAAGAAACAAGGAAAACAATAGCCTCCGAAAACTTGTAGCGGTTCAATTTGGAGGGAGAGGAGTTTCTGGAACAAAAGCGTTATTGGAGACGAAATGTGAGTTAATTTTTTTAAATTCTGAATCAAAGAGGCAGTCAATGGAATGGCATCACACAATGTCACCGAAGAAAAGAAGAAATTAAAAACTCAGCGGTTGGCAGGGAAAGTTATGGCAACAGTTTTTTTGGTATGCGGAGGGTGTGCTCATGATTGATATTTTGGAGCAGGGATGCACAATAAATTCTGTCCAATACGTCAGAACTCTCAAAAAGCTGAAAGCACTTCTTTGCCGAGTTCGCCCAACAAAAACTGTGGCGGATGTTCTTCTTTTGCATCACAATGCAAGACCACATACCAGCCGTTACACCACTACAGAAATTGAGAAATTCGGATGGAAAGTCTTACCTCACCCCCATACAGCCCTGACCTGGCAGCATCTGACTTTCATCTGTTCGGGCCACTAATGGAAGCTCATCGTGGGATTCACTTTGAAGATGAGGAGGCTGTGAAAACGCCCGTGCGTCAATGGCTTAGGAAGCAAGACAGTGTGTTTTACCACACTGGAATACATGCCCTAGTTAAAAGGTGGACCAAAACTGTGGAAAAGGACGGAGATTATATTGAATAGTGAAAAATTAGTCGACAGTGTGTTAGTTTTCAAGATATGTAAATTTGATTCAATTTTCTTGGCAATTAAAAGTGAAAAAGTATAGGAGGCGTTACTTTTTGACCCACCCATTTCCTATGCTTAGGAAATTGTTTTACATCAATTATATTCTAAATAGTGTTCAGCGATAACCGTGAAAATTTTATGCAGTAGTTTATGGAGACACTATAAGTTAACAATGTGTAAGTTAACAATGCTTCACAATTTTTCAAAATGCAAACTCATTTGAGTATCACTTTTATAGCAATAAGATCAACAGAGTAAACCATTAGTAAGACATGTAAGTATCTCATTCAAAAAATATAATTATCAAATTCATGTTATTTTCATTTGCAGTTATTCTGTTAGAACCCCTGAGTTGAAACCGTTTCGTTGGACTGAACAGCTAACAGCTCTTCTACTACGAAGCCAACCAAGCCTGACAGACAAGTGGCAATATGGCTGATTGACTTTTCCACTTACAGTGCTTGAAGCAAATACCTACTAAATGTTCCAGGAAACCAGAGCTGTCAAAGTAGCACACAGAGCTGTTCTCCGAAACTAAAGCTTCCAATTAATTCATATTCGTATAGCAAATGTACAAACTGTAGTCGATATGGTTGAGTAGAACCTTAATTGACATTGCACGTATAACTTTTGTAGGTAATGATTTGGAAATTAGAACGAGAAGTCTAACTTTCGATCATAATTCTCATAATCTATAGTGCAAGTGTACATATTTGAATATAGGGTAGTTTACATCGTGATATTTGTATATTATAGTAACGTTATCAATAATTTATTATAATACTACTAATAATAAATAGATCTTTCGTGCTTTACGAAAATTGTTTTATTTGGGCATCAAAACCTACGCATGCGCGGAATTAGAAATAAGAGTCCCAAGTCATTTTAGACAGTTTGGTTAAGAATACACACCAGGTGCATGCTCATTGCGTAGTTTTGATTTTAGGTTCCATGCAGTGAAGGTAGCTGCGATGAAGAGCTCTAGGCATTATTTTCCCAAAAACTTCATTCCAGATAGATATAAATTCCTCAGCTTTGAGTCCTTAAGAAGCCTATGACGGTGCATAACACACTATAATATATGTGAGTAGGGAATAAGTGTAAAAATAGTATTTAAAAATTAAAGCTATACAGTACTGAAGATGTTTAGGAAGATTCTCGGAGCGATAAAGTATCAAACATATTAACAAGAACACTTTTTTCAGTTTACGTCCTCCAACGTTGTCATATCGGACGGTGAATGAAATGGGTGAAATGATGCTCAAATGTGTCCAGGGTCCATGGAGCTTAGAGTTACCCGACATTCATATTTAAGGATAAAGGAAAACCCCGGAAAAAGCCTTATCCAGGTAACTCAAAATGACTGAGATTTGAACTCTGGACCTCTTGAACGTGAGGCACACATGCTACCATCTACGCTACCGAGGCGGGCAACAAGGACACACAATATCATGATTGCACAATATTTTTTTTTTTTTTTATATAATTTACTTAAATGCTGCAAATTTTTATGTGAAGATCTTAAAACATTAATAAAGTTAACTTCTGGGAACTCTAAAATAAGTTAACGGGGTAAGTGTTGAAGTTCAATCCACACACATTAAAAACATATATAGGAGTTGATCATAAGGACCATGGTAGTTTACCAAAGTAAAAAGTAGCTTTAACTATATTCACAATGTTCGTGCATAAGTTCATGATATTTGTTTGCTTTCTTCTTTGCCTTTATTGGTAATAAAGACTTATTAACCTTCATTTCAATATTCTTAACAAGGTTACCTTAAATAGGACTTTAACAAGATGCGATTTGGTGTAAAGATGGAGAGAAGGCAAAAGATTTAAGACAAACCTTAGAATATAGACGACAACATAAAGTTAGCTATGATTCTGCTAGATGAATGTATGTATACCAAATAAATTCTAGCATAGTAAAGACAGCTTTAACCAAGTTGGTTAGATTTTTTAGGAGTTATATTCCCCGAAAAGCCACGTTATGTCGATTTTTTCACTTCCTCCAACGTTAAGTTATATAGGACGATAACTGGAATACGTGAAATTAAGCTCAAATGAGCTAAGGGTCAATAGAGCTTAGAGTTACCCGAAATTCGCCTGTTGAGTTATCCGGATAACTCACCCTGACCGAAATTTAAAGTGGGGATCTCCTGAAAGTGAGGCAGGCATTCTACCATCTACGCTACCGAGGCGGGCACGTCATGTCGATGAAGACATACAAGCTTTCGCTCCATAGATTTTGAGCCTTAAGCCCAAGAGGAAGGGTTGTTCTTTCTACCTACAAGTTTCCAGGGAGTTAGAAATATATCTAGGGTTCAGTATCTTGCGGCTATTGGCAGGCTTTGGTACAGGAAGGGTTTCCAAAATTAGTGTTGCGGTGAATTTCCCTCAGGGTTTCTGCACATAAGAAGATCTAGGAAAGGCTAATTTATTCCGTCATATCCTTTTTATTACGCTTAAAATATAGTGAGATTCTAGGCCAGAGGTGGCGGTTCATACGGAAAATATATGGAATAGCTTTCCTGATTTTTCCTTTGCCAAGGCACTGGAGGTGTGTGCTGTCGGTGGAACGTTCAGCCGTTTATGCTATCACGTTAAATTGAACTTCCTGCATTTTGAAACGTATTTCTTTCTTCACTGCGTTTCTGTTTTCAGCTATTACTGATACACACATATTTACAAACTCTTGTGATCCAGGCCGGTAACGAAGCCACGATCTCCGACACCACGACGCTACAAAGATAGACACTTTAGCTGTGCATCCATAGGACCAGCAATAAAAGGGATGATACAACATTTAGCGGATGAAATAATGAACCCAGCGTTGCGAAAAATACCACCAAATGATTTACGTTACCGCGGTGCCACCTTCCTCGTTGCATTCAGTATTGATAACGTCTGCCTTGTCCATTTACTGGTAGTATGTCCAGGATCTATATTAATTCTTACAATTTCTGATACATTTATTATAACAGATATGAAATATTGTGACTTTGTGGCTTCGTAAAATTAAAAGTCCAATTTGCAGAAATTCAAAATGCCCTTTATTTCCGTAGAAAAGTGCCCGTAGAAAGGCACTTGTACAACTCTCGATATCAGGAGAATGACGTAACACACGTACGAAACCTTCAAGTCCGTCTGCCGCACGTCCAGCCTGCGCCGTTAGCAACTCTCGTCTGACTTCTCTGTACCTCAGCTCCCAGCGAACTCTTATTTATACACGATCAGCTGTTATCGAAGTTTCTCGAAACCTGTCACGAATCCTCACGGACCCTCGCGGTGGAGCGAGTATCGTCCAGACCATCTCCGTCTCTTTCTCCCTCTGTTGCTCTCTCTCTCTGGGCGTGGCTTGGATGCTATGTGTCTCTTTCACCTCGCGCTTCCCCACTCTCTCTCTCTCTCTCTCTCTCTCTCTCTCTCTCTCTCTCTCTCTCTCTCTCTCTCTCTCTCTCTCTCTCTCTCTCTCGGCGTTCGCTTACAAGCGTCGTGACAATATAGTTATGTTATTGATAGCTCAAATTCGTTTACAACTTTTACCTTGGCCTTAAGTTTTATTTAACATTTACTTACAAGTTATTTATTTTTAAGACCAAAAAGCAGGGGTGAACAATCGACCGCCAGTTTGCTACCACGGCGAATCTTGGCTACCAGGTTTCTAGAGATCTGAATAAGTCTCGAATGTGTTAGGAATGACGCCTGGAAAGCAATTGATGGACCTTATCAAATGTCCCGTAATGTTGCATATGATTGCGGAAAATGGTCATGTATACTTTTGTTACACGGATGTCATATTTTTATATCGTTTATGCTTTTATTTAACATGGCCAAGTTATAAATAAGTCGAAAGTTGTGGTCTTCAAGAAGGGAGTTAAAACTAAAAAAAGATGAAAAGTGGGTACTAAATGGCAAAAGGGTAGAAGTGGTCAATGAATTTGAATACTTAGGAGTAAGGTTGAATAACAGTTGAAAGTGGGGAGCACACAGGAGAAAAATTGAAGCAAAAGGAAGGGCGGCAATGAATGGAATAAGAATATGCAAGTATAAACTCGAAATGACAACCAAATGGTTAGAAAGAATGTACAAAGCACTAGTTGAATCCCAAATGTTGTATGCAATGGAGATCTTGGGGGAGGGGGGCGGTCACAGAGGTAAACAAAACGGTGGACCAAAACTAACAGAGGGTTTTGTAAACAGCTACTAGGCTTACCAAGATCAGCACTTAGGGTTGCAGCTTTAGTATAATTAGGAAATACAAGAAGAAATGGAATAATAATGGAAAGAATAATAAAATTTTGGTTTACATGTTTGGCCAAAGAAGAAGGGGAAATTATGCATGAGACAGCAAAAAAGATTATAGAACTCAAATAATTGGTAGGCAGAGATAAGAGCAATTACGGAAAAAAATAGGAATGGGAGAGATATGGAGATTAGAAGAAAGGACTACATGCGATGTGGTTAAATTAGTAAAATTCAGAATATAAGATATAGAAAGACAGGAAATATGGGGATATCTAGAAAATATGAAATCATGCAATTTTACAAGCAAATAGAAAGAAATTGAGGACAAGAAGCATATGTAGATTACTGCAATATGCAAGAGAGAGAGAGAGAGAGAGAGAGGGGGGGGTTAGCATGGATGAGAACAGGAATAATATTTCTAAGAGGGTTAAGAGGTAAGGAAAAGGAAATTTGTGAATTGTGTGGGGAAAAAGAAAACATAGACCACTATGTAACAGAATGCGAGGAGATTGCAATATGGAGAAAAAAGGTTTGGGGAGAAAAATGGGAGAAAGTAGAGAAGAGGATAGCAGCTATCAAAATGTTAACGGGCAGGGAGGAAAAGAAGGTAAGAAGTATTGGTGAGTTATTGCAGAAAGTAAAAGAAAAATAGGCAAGAAATGTAAAGAATGTAAGAAAGGAAGAGGAGGATGCAGAAAGATACTCATTAAGTAATCAAATAGGTATGGAGGTTAAGAGCTACCTGGCAGAACAGAAGACCAGGGTGTCATGTAAGCCAAGGTAGCAACAAGGTAAAGACAAATAAATGTAGTATAAAGTTGTAAATTGTAAAAATTTTGGAATATGCACAGTTAATATGTGATATCATAGACAAAGTTCTTTAATATTAAGTCACATACACACTAAACATATCAAAAGATATTATTCTTGTTTGAAAATATGTAAATTTTGAGTGAGTTAAAACACCGAAGGATATTTAATGGTATGAGTTACATGTTCGTTGTTGTATGCAAGTTTAATTTAAATAAATTTCTTATAGGTTGTGCCTCAATAATATGTTTCAATTTTAAATGGCTCAGGCTTTTAATCATGTACTTTTAAAGTACAAATACTGCAAAAGACAGCTAAACTTAAGACAAACAATTATGTAAGAAAATGTTACGTGCCCCTTGTGTCAACTTAGTACCACCTTGCCTTCAAAACCTTTACTTCTGTATTACTTATGCACAGAACACTGATCTGTTAATTTTATTTCAACGATGCGCCGTCACCGAAATTGACGTAGGCGAAAAAAAGACATTTGTAATTAGGTTTATGTATTTTGAGCAATTGCATACTTTTAGCTACTGTAATGTTATCAAATTCAGCCAGGTTTTGTTTTAACCAGGTAGATGGACTTTTGCTTTCACTTTTGTAGCAACAAATCAAATTTGAAAATTATAGTCGAGAGAAAGATGGAGGGAGAAACAGAGAGAGAAGACCACAGTTTGTAGTTTCACTGAGTATATCTTACGAATTTATTAGACGTATACCATTAATCGTTGTGAAAATATGGCATAACCTATTGTACTATTCCATAGAGTTGAGGGTTAATGGATAGCATCCCTGTACAGTAAATGTCAGCTCAGCTTTAAGAATGGCTCTCACTTCTCTACCTCCCTCTCTCTCTCTTCTGTCCCTCTCTGTCTTATTTTCCCTCGATTTTCCAGCAAAGTTAATTTTTCCTTCAGCTTCCTGTTTTTGTACTTTTGCTTAATTTCTGGTGCAGTTGCTTTTACTCGTTCGCTTCTCTTTGCTTCGTTCTTATCCTATTAGCATTTATTTTTGTTTCATTTTTCCTTTTAAATTACTTTACTAGTACAGGGCCCCATCAACGTAGGTTTGTTTAACTGTGTGTCTGTACCTATGAAAGAACTCAACGACCACCGCGTGTATCAAGTAGAAATTTCGTTTTACTGACTAAAGAACATTGCATCATATAATTCCAATTCAATTGTTAACTGCGTGTTTAGTAGTATGAACGATATGTTTGAGTCACGCAGAAATACAATTTTATACCACTAAAAGTTCAAAATTTATAATTTTTAAAATGTCTTTGAATAGTTTAGGTAGTATTATAGAGCGCGTAAGGCACATTTAGCGACTTTCTAAATTGTTTAGGTATTTACTTAAATATCTTTACTCTTTTACGTTCCTTTATTAAAATATTAATTACTTTCTTTTAAAACTAACTTCTACATCTACTGCTATGACATAAAACGCATTTTGTAGTGACATTTAGCTGAACAGGCATATTTTTTGTTCCCAAGTGCAGAAATGTGTGTGTGCCTATTCTGGTGAAATCCATTCAATAAACTCATATCTCTCTTTATTTGAAAATATTTTGTCATTTATATTTTCATATTTAGTTTGGATTATTTTGACGAGAACAATCAAATGTACATGTTTAATATTCTGCATTTTCTGTATTTGTTTCGAGTCGGAAGCAATATACTTTAGTCAAACCAAATTATTCCAGAGATCATTGAAATAAGCATCTTTTTAATCAATAATTTTTCTCTACGTTTCTTCGTTTTCAAAGTATGTGCTTATACTTAATGACTGTAAAAACATATGAAAGGATGATACTTAAAATATTGTTAGCTTTCCTCCGCAGGAGCCGGTTGATACTAACACTTGTAGTAAAAGTTTAAATGTCTTTAATCATGTTATATACCTTGCTTGCTTAATCTAAAATCATAAGGTGTGCAGTCGTAACTAGTAATGAAATTCATGTGAGTGTAAGTATATCAATTATTTGAATATTTGTATAGAATTAATTTTAAAAATCTATTACATCCTCTTAAAAATTGCCGAACAAGGTTCGGTGTAAACATAATTGATGTTGGACGATTTGGTATAACATTCTTGGTTTGCTATTTTTGGAATGGTTATACTAAACTTAAAATACAATTTCATTTCCATCTCTAGTTATGCTGTTCTTTTAGATACACACAAACCGACATTTTTCTGAAAATGATTTCTTTTTGGGGGGGTTTAAGGGAGCTGAGGACACATTTCTACAGCATCTCGACATCGACATTTTGGGGGGAATGCAATACCTCCCAAGTATAAGTAATTAATAACTACTTAATTAACTGTGATTATTCCTATGTTATCATATGCTTTATCATGAACTAAAATTTTGGAAAATTATTTATTTCTATTCAAATATTAAGGCAAGGCTATACTGAAAATTCCAAGTTCTATAATAATAAACCTATCATTAAGAAAATTTAGCCGCATTATTGGAGTATCATTCTTAACATCCGCAAATTTTTATGTTGCTAAACAAATAGTTCTTTAATTATTAATTATGTTTTTGAAAATATAGCAAACATTAAAAATGTTCAACGCTTCAAAATATTTCAGCTTTTCAGTTCAATTTTTGTGTTTGGCTAGTACTGCGCAATTTTAAAAGACCCCCATTCGTATTTTTTGAAATATTCTTGTAGCATTTGTTCTAAAATATTTTCTATGTGTTATCTCTCAAAATTTTTCAAATATTAACTGTTTTTATTCCTTAACACCATATAACTTTCAAAACAGGAGCATTAACCAAAAAGGGGAATTTGAAGTTTCTTATTTATATATTATAGACCTATCCTTTAAGTTTCACCAAATTAAATGAAAAACTTTGACGCTTGTGGCATTTTGTATACCGAAAAGTGTTAGAAAAAAATTTCTAATAAAATTAATTTTAAAGTTATAATTGTTACTTTTAAGGATTGTTACAGGTCTCTTTAAATTTTCACGTGATGTTTTAAAATGGCGCAAATATTAAAAATAGCATGCCATCTAACACTAAAAGCCCTAAGCTACCAAAAATGCAAAAAGGAAAAGAAAAAAAATCCATGATTTTCAACATTTTGGGCGAATTTTTGTATCCTTGCCTTAAATACTTAGTATTTAAGCTTTTCATTTATTATAAGTACGAAGTGTGTGCAATAAAAAATGATCATAATTTTTAGTCATAAATTTTCGCACTAAAATTCAATCTTATTATATTCTGTTAGCTTAATGGAAACAAACTCGCCGTAGTAGTTTCATTGTTAGTATTCCTGGTTTCCGCCTGTAAGAACCAGGCAAGTTTAGACATGTTCAGTATGCCTACCACTGCAATGGAGGTAACATGCAGTTAAAGTTGATGTTAGAGGAAGATCCGGAGTTTCTCTCAAACGTAATCATTGCTCATTGCAGCTTGGCTAGATCATTTTGATCCGTAGAGCAAACAGCAATGCTCAGTGTGGAAATCTCCTTCATAACCAACCCCCCAAAAAGTGGTTGCTTCTGCTGGGAAAGTTATGGTCGTCTCATTCTATGATAATCATGGAATGGTTTATCAGCATGTTTTACCTGCACACACATCAGTAATTGGACAATACTACAGGGATGTCCTGAAAAACATTGCAAGTCCATATCAGGCGCAAAAGGCCACATTTCCGTGAAACAGGCTGGATGGTGCACCACGATAATGTGTGGCCGCATATTGTCAATGTTGTTGCTGAATATCTTGCAGAAGTCAACGTGAAGTGCATCCCTTACCCTCCCTATGGTCCGGATTTAGCCCATGTGACTTTTTTCCATTCCTTAACTTGAAGAAACGCCTTCGTGGGAGGCATTATCCATCATCAGAGGCAGTGGAGGCGATTTTGAAGTATCTCTCAAAAAATGGTTTCCAGCATGTCTTTGAAGACTGGCAGAGACGCTGAGACAAGTGCGTCGCATTCAGGGAACACTATTTTGAGAAAGACGGTCAAAATTATGAGCATGAGTAAAGGTACGTTGTGAAAAAAAGATTGTGATCATCCTTTATTGAACAGCCCTCGTATAATGTTCTGCGAGGGATCGTAAATATTAAAAGTAGGACGTTCTTGCATACTAAAGCTTCGCAGTTCATATCGTATGTGGTTGAATTATTATTCATTAATTAAAAATTTTCTGAATTCCTTAGTGGAGGAATATATTTACTGATGTGTATAGCCAATTTGTCTCTGCCTCGCTGCCTAACTTTTTTGATGGAAATTTCCACTTTCAGTTTGTTTTTAATTGACCAAGGGATGAAAACCACTCAATCTCATATCAGTAACTGGAAATACCTGATTGATTACGTTAGGTACATGAGACTGAGCACAAGCTTGATGGAAAAGTATGCCGTTTGAAAGTATTCCACCTCATTGCGCTCTACAGTTTTCGGATGAGTTAACATCGTGTATCGCTCATATACCTTTGCCGGTAAAATGAACTCTGAGATAAGAGGCAAACAAAAGCCTCAAAGATTTCGTTCAAACAGTTATTGAGCTTCTCTATCCCATGTGCTTACTTTAAGGCAGAGAAAATGTACTTCATATAAAAAGCCGAATTCAAATCTTTATTGGAAATACGGGATTTTAAAGTCCATTGAATCGGAGTTTATAAATTGTGTTTTTGTGTGCATACGTGCGGAAAGAGAAACCAGAAGGCAAAACTTGGATAAAAATGAAATTTCGTGAATAAGTCAAGTTGACGAGGCGTGTCCGTAAAATAAGGTCTCCAAGGCGCTGGAGCCGTGAGGAAGACTGTTACGCAAGATCCGGCTACACTGGCGTGTAACTTGCTTTCACCCCTTCAAATCTCCGCCAAAACGAACCCGTTGCAACCATTAGTCTTGGCTGGGCAGCCGTTTGCGATGGAGCTTCCTATCACTTCCGCCGCCAAGTGCGAGCTGCGTGCAGTGATCCGTTTTTTGAGTGCCAAGAGCACTACCCCTACTGTTATGCGAGGTCTATTGACCACAGTGTATGGACGTCAAAAACTTGCGAAAGTGGGTCATATTTCAAAGACAGACGTACAGCCGTTCATGACGAAGAGCATTCTGGTCGGCCTTCGGTTTCAGCCGAAACAATTCAAAAGTTGAGCAAGAAATGCTTAAAGATCGGCGTGTGACGGTTCGCGAGCTGTGCGAGCTTATCCCTGAAGTCAGTAAGGCTGGAATTGACAAGATTTTGACCGAACATTTGCATTATTTGCCCAAAATGCTCACCGATAAATGACAACGTGTTGAAGCGGCCCACCGATTTCTGGAGCGCTATGCAGAGCAGGACGAGAAATTGTTGGGTTCAATGGTCACTAGTAATGAAATCTGGGTGCACTACACAACACCAGAAACTAAAGAACGTTCTCGACAGTGGCAGCAATAGAATTCGCCGAAGCTGCGAAAGACCAACCAGACATTTTCTGCTGGCAAAGTGATGGCCAGTGTGTTCTGGTAGAGAAAAGGTATATTGTTGTGCCAGTTTATGCCTACCGGCACAACAATAGACGCCGCTAGCTACTGTGTGACTTTAAAAAAATTGCGATGTACCATTCAAAAGCGAAGGAGGGAATGCTGACGAAGGGAGTGATTTTTCATTACGACAACGCTCGTCCCCATACTGCACATGCAACGGCTGATTTCCTGGCCCAGTTCGGGTGGGACATCCTCACTCATAACCCCACAATCAAGACTTAGCACCTAGTGATTATTATCTGTTTCCTGAGTTGAAGGCATACCTGGTTGGAACACATTTGCAGTCCGATCATTTGAAAAACGTGGTTGAGCGCTACCTGCACAACTTGGCGAGAGTGCTATGACAAGGGTATACAAAAACTGCCATAGCGCATGCAAAGGTGCATCGATCGCAACGGTGATTACGTTGAAAGATAGCTTTAAGTTGCATCTTTCCATCAGTGTAACATTCATTGACAATACACATGTTTTCTAAGTAAAATAAAATTGGAGACCTTATTTTACGGACAGGCCTCGTATTTTAAGAACGCTAAGCTTAAATTTTTGAACTAACATCTAGTACCACAATACGTTTACACAGAACATTATATTAATGTCTGATAATATCCAGTAGAGTTCAGCACTACGTTGATGTACGTAGTGTATACTACACTACACTTACAAGGATGCGATTTTACGAGTAAAAGAGCGTTAAACAGAAAAGGATGTGTAAAGTATTCTTAACTACGAGTATATGCTCAAGGGTATCAAATAAAGATTAATGATAGCAGTTTCCGTATTCTACATTGATAACGATTTTAAACTTCGCGTATTGCTAAACATAAAGTTAAAAACGATCAAAGAATCCATATATAGTTCACGATGAATATAAGTCTTAAACCAAGAAAATACATAATCTATATATTTGTAGAGCTTAATTTCTCTGTATTTTTAATGCTTCAGTGAGAAAACGCAAAAGAAATTCGTTTCTTGACTTCTGTCGCGAAGATAGCTGTAACCATTACGAGGTGTTATATGACAACATCTAAGCTCAGCGGGAGCTATAACCGGCGCTAACGATCCACGCACGTGTAACTTTTATCAAAAGAAATGTGGAAGCACAGGGGGTCAAACTGGTGCTAAACGGGACACGCCTCATTTGGTCCAGAGAAGTCGCACCCTGGCCCGCCAGGGACCAGAGCAGGGACGTAAATTGTCGGGTCTAGACACTTCCGTAGTAGTACAATCCACCGTGATAAATGGAACACTATACCCCCATCTGGGTGTCTCTTATATACCCCTCGGTGCAGTAGATTACCAGCTCAGCACTTTCAAACAAACTGTACAGTGGCGGCTCTCTTTGGGACACATTTCATTAGAAGGAATTGAAGACGCAAAACTAATCACCTACCTAACGGAAAATTCGTTTGCAAATTAATAGGCGTTTTATGTACATTTGGAAGTACTATCCAGAAGGACTAGAAGAACTAAGCCTGCACTATACCGGGTATGCAAATCCATTTAATTTTTCTCGTTTTTTGAACTCATGACCTCGGAAATCAGCTTCTTATATACAACAAGCTTCTAATAATTACCTAATGTTTCTAATTTTATTTCCTTTTAGATGAAAGGGAATTAACTCAACATGTGTAGGTGTGGCACTGTTGATGGTATGATAAGATAGCTAGTTTCAAAAATTTATTCAAACATTTTACAGAAAAATTTTACAAAGAACATATACCAAAAATATAGGATGGCTGGAGATGTTCCGTGTGAAAATGTGGGGAACGCAACTCATCTGTGTTTACCACCATCCTCCAAAAGCATTTCCTGAATTTTCTTCTTCTATTCAGGGATTAGGCATTTCAGCCTGTTTCGTCTTCGCATTCCGTCACCTATTCCCATCTTTTTCTAGGACGTCCTACATCTCTTCTTTCACGAGTATCTTCTTATTAAAACCGGGACATTCTTCGTCCATTCTATTCACAGGTTCTTTCCAGTTCTGCATATTTTCTTCTCTTTTGTCCTGTAATTTATACATGCCTAGTTTCTCTGGAATAGTTTCATTTCTTAAAAATTCTCGTCTAGTACATTGTTTAACTCTTTTTAATTACCTCATTTCTGCTGCCTATATTATACTTTTATCTGTTTCTCTTACTATCCAGGACTCACTTTCATACATGAGCTCTGGAACTGCCATAGTTTTATAAACTGTTAACTTTGTTTCTTTTCTTGCTTTGTTTTTCAATGGTCTTGCTACAGTTCCACATATCTGCTGAAATTTATTTATTTTATATTCTATGTCTTTGTCTAAGTTGAAGCTTACATCACTTCCAATAGCTAAAATTCGAGATATGTTCTGGTATTTATTTTGAATGCCTATTTTTGATCTTAGAGGATATTTTCCTTGATGTGCCATTATGTTCATTTTCGTAGTGGATATTTAGACTGTATTATTTTCCCAGTAAATACATTTTATACATGGAATGTTGAAGGCTTTCTTCATTTTCTTGCATTATTGCTACATCGTCGTGATAGAGTATCACATTGAAGTTTTCATTTCTATTTACTTGTATTCCTTCATCCACTTGTTTGTTTTTCCAAGTTATTGTCAAATCGTCCAAGTATATATTAAATAGTGTGGGGTAAGTTACATTCCTTTTCCACTCCTTGATTTACATTTATTTGTTATGGTTTTATCGTGCCTCTATTTACGATAATTTTTGTGTCTCTATTTAAGCTTTTAATTATTTCTACTATACGAGAGGGATATCCACTTTTGTCCATTATGCTCCAATAAATTTTGCATTTTATTTTATATAACATCTATCTTTGTAATGAAGCAGTTATCCAATGTCTGAATCTGGTAATGTCAAATACGTGCACTGAAAATCAGAATTCAGTCATGTAAATAACATTAGGCTTCTTTAATTTTCCATTAGTGATGCAGAAATATGTACTAATAGTAACAATAATTTTAGAAGACATAAAAACTATAAAAAGAAATAATTCAGACATCCTTAAGTCATTATTCTTCAAAATTCAACATCTCAGTCAACATAAACTTTAGTATGTCTTGCGAAATAAAATGCTGCTCTCGAAATAGAGGACAAAATCAATTAAGATGCAGTTGCCGAATGCTGGGAAACGCATTAAATTTTCTCCGCTTTAAAAGAAATGGGATTGGGTCGGAGGTTTTTTTATGACTTATAGATGCAATGATTTTAAATTGTATACATTGATAAAATATTCTCAAAACATAATAAATTTATGAACTATATGGACCAGAGAGTTAATATAGAACTCGTATGTCTCAAGCTTCAAGCTTTCATTATAAATATGCACCTTATTTTCTTCCTGAACTGAAGCAATTAAGGTTACAAGACAATATATCAGATATAAGCAATTTTAAATATTTTAAGTATGAATGTGTTCATAGCTTGCAATTACAACGCCATAGCATAGTAATAGGTTATTTTCCGAGAAGATCTTGAACAGGTTATTCATACAGATAAATGCATGGTTTGAAATTCATTGACTCCTACTTATGTCATTACAAACCAATCACATGTTTGTAACAAATAATGAGTTACGATTGAATAATGAACCATTAAAATTCTGTATTTTAATGCACTTCAGTAGTTAATTCTACCTAATTAATAGAAAACACCAGGTGCCTTTAGTACAACGTAGAATTTCTGGTATGCCTTTAGCGTATATTCTAAAATTAAAGTACAAGAAACCCAAAACCCATTCACATTTCTCTAAGGATTTCAGATTGACACACATGCAGTGTATTTACCATTTAATTCATATAAAATATTCACCTTGTATCCAAACAATAAAGTCTTAGCTATAAACAATTTAGGATTAACACCAGAAGTTGCAAGTTCCAATATCTATACCATAAACCTAGTAACAATATCATATGCGCTGTACCCGTAGCTCAGTCAGTAGAGCACCTGCCTGCCGTACTAGAGGTCCCAGGTTAGATTTTCGGTGGTGGGGATAAGATTTTCTAAAACCAAGTTAATTTCCCATCTTCTCCAGAGTTTGGAAGTGTTACTGAATAAGAGTGCGTATATGTGCGTGATCTAATGATTAAAACCCAATGAATACGAGCTAACAACTTCGATATCTTCCAGAAGGAGAACGGCCGCCGATATGACTATAGCAGTTAAAGGGCGGGGGGGGGGGGGGATAAATGGAAGAAATATTGTCACAAGTGACTGTTTTGTTTAATTCAAATAGTATGTTGTAAGTAATCATTTGACAATAGTAATGCGTGTGACGTCGTGTCACGTGATCTACCCTACCTATGGTGCATGTAAAAAAGCCTCCTCTCTCTCTCTTGTGACCCAGCTTTGGTAAAGACGGACCTAGGTCTGCTCTCGGTAAGGTATGTAGCTAACTGAGTATTTTCTATTATTTTAGTAAACCTTTCATGTCTTAACTTTTAGTTTCAGTACTTTTGTAATGTAATTGAACCTGTATACAGAAATTCCAACCTCTCCTGAGTAAGTTTAACTCCGAATTATTAGCCATTGAGGTGCGACACATAATCCTTTACCATTTTTGCCAGATTGTCACAATATCACGTGATAGTAAGGGAACAATAAGAATCGCATACTTTCAATTTGATTTTAATTAGCTTACGTAAACTAACGCAATTAGGCAAACTTGAGAAACTAAATATACAACATGCCATATTTCAATAACTGCGAAAGTTGCAAAATAATTCTGTTCACATATCGCTTACTTTAAAAAAAGCGCTGTATTTCCCCCGTAGTAACGGGGAATTCACAATTTCTCATGATTTGCTATCATTACATCATAACAGAAACATAACCAGATTGAAAATGACTGTGCGAGTTGCTAAGACACCGAAGACCTACATCTTATTCCGCACATCAATATTTCAAACATACTCGTACTTAACCAAGGCAATAACAGAAGGGATCTGAAATTGTCTGTAATTTCAAAAACGTACTTAGTTTATAAATTTCAAGGATAGTTAAAGACAAATTAAGATTTTAAAGCCCGCCTTGGTAGCGTAGATGGTAGCGTGTCTGCCTCACGTTCAAGAGTTCCCGAGTTCGAATCTCGGTCAGGGTGAGTTACCTGGATAAGCTTTTTCCGGGGGTTTCCCTTATCCTGAAAGACGAGTCTCGATAACTCTAAGCTCAATGGACCCCGTACTCATTTGAGCATCATTTCGCCCATTTCATTCATTGTGCAATATGACTTAACGTAGGACGTAAATTGCAAAACAAACGAGCAACAACAAAAAGTAAATTAAATGGCTTTTAATATAATTTCTTACCGTTTCAAGTCATCTTAAAACAGATGAATGTCGATTAATATGGAACTGGAGCAGAATGCACATAGCAGCTTAATTTTCTAATTTTACCGCATTACATATTGTGGATGCCTCAACATTTAGCAATTAAACGATAATTAATATTGTTCCAATTAGAGCGCTTTCATCATAATTTCATTACAGTAATACCTAGTATATTTGCAGGCTTCACTTATTAATTATGTGTCTCAATTCGTGGAAATCATTATCTGCATTCTTGAAAACACAGAGCGCATTAATGATGTTTGATGTTCTGCCTAATTTTTATTTGAAACAAACCTCAAATAACTACACGTCCACATTTCCTGGTCTCTCAGTGGCAGTTAATTTTTCGAACATTTCCAATTACCTTAGTTTTCTTGAGCAATAAAAATGGTATTCCTGTGAACAAATAAAATATTTGGATAAACATAGGATAGAAAGGAGAGCAAAGACGAGCTCCTGTAAGAATACAATGCACCTCAAAAGAAACAATCGTCATTAAAGCAACAAATAAGTGTATAAGAAATGAAAGAAGGAAAATCGAGAATAGAACAACTTCTTTGAATAGCAAAGGAGAAAATTGGAACAAGCAGGCCAGAGTATATCGTAAGCAAATTGACAAAATGTGGAACGTGAACATATAGTCACATGCTTAACAGGGAAGGTGGAAGGGGATGAATACGTTGCATGTCTAGACAAAAGATGGCAAATTTATTAAAGTCGCTACCCCGCAGGTTCTTTTTCATTCTATTCTTTAACAGGGCAACACAGAAGATGGAATGGAAAAGAACAATGTTTTCATTGGCATACATTGGAAACTATATCCGGCTATGCGGAAAAGGTAAGTTATCAATAGAAAGTTTCCAGGAATATTAAACTCACATGAAAAGCAATGCGGCAATTTTGAAACGACAAATATTGTTACAGTTGAAAAGTAATTGTATAGACTGTCACACACAATCAGAGAAAGAATAGTAAGATGTAGATATAGTTATACAGCAGAGAGAGATAAATCGAATCCTACATTGCACTTGGGAATCACAAAAGGCTACAGCTACAGACAGTTAGGTCACTAAGACGCGCTGGGTCTGCCTAGAGAGCGAGATTAACTTGTCATCAAGCAGCTCCCTTGGGAGCAAGCATCTTGAGAGGCAGCACCACACACTCTGAAACCTAAACCATGAAATTGATGGAGAAGATCTCATAGCAAATGAGTAGATGCAGGAGCATTTGCCTCCCGACCGGGAAAATTCATGATCGGATTGGGTAGTGGACGGCAATCAAATTTTCGTTGAATTATAAACAATTGTGGTATTTTTAGAACACTGCCACAAGCAAAATTTAGGTGAGCAGTTTTCAGATTAAATTTAATATAAGACACCCAGTTTTGATAATATATTTCATAATATATTAAATACTTTCCTTAAACCTAATATTGCCTATTATTCAGAGAAGTATTTTACATTTGAATTTACAACCTTTGCCGTGATTCCCAGCTTGCACTGCCTGTGTGCATCTATTTGCGCGCTCATATACATGCAAAACTAAGCACAGAAAAACTAATAAACAGACAGAAGAAAAGCGGAACAATAGGCATAACAAACAATTTTAAATTATTTTGTAATAACATTAATAATAAAACTTCAAATGCCAAGGTTTTTATTGTATGTCCAGTAATGCGCTGTGATTAAATGAAAATGTATATACCATTTGTGTTTGAATGCTTAGATTTTCGATGGATGTGAAGTAAAAAAATATATAATAATATATATAAAAATATATATATAGTGCGATCCATATAAACCTGAACCATTTCAATAGCTCATAACTTTTGAAGTAATAATAGGACACACGTGCAACCTTGTAAGAATATAAAACACAATTGGGATATTACATTATACTATTTACATCTCAGAGAAAATATTGGAAGTGTCCTCCTCCAGCATCTATACATGTTTGCACTCGTCTCACCATATTCTCTAAAGTTTTACGGAGAGTATTCTTGCCAATGTTACTTTTTCGGTTCGAATGGATTCCTTCAGAACATCAATTGCCCGTAGGCTATTCTTGTACACTCTATTTTTAGATACCCCAACAAGGGAAAATATGATGAGGTTAGGTCAGCCGATCTGGGGGCCACAGACCAGGGTCGTATTCTTAACAAAAATATTGGGGGGATACACACAAGAAAAATGTTCCAGATGCTGGAGAACCGATCAGATTTCTGGACATGTAGATTCGCTTTGGTTGTCCTCAGACTATTTATCCATTCTTTTATGTAGTCCTCTGGGTTCTACATATGTACTGCAGGTCCGTTAACATTCATAAATCTTATTTAAATTATTCTAAATGTAAGTATATATTTTTTATTTTTGTTGTATTCTGAATGATAAATTAAGAAAGGTAATTAATTTTAAAAGGCATAAATAATATTAGTAAGGGGACTGGGTCCCCCTGCGCAATATAGTGGGGGGACAGTGTACATCCGCGTTCCCCCTCCACTACTGCCCAGCCAGACCTTTTGAGATTATTCAATTATCAAAGAAACTGGTTACAAGTTCCATGGTCTCATTAGATGTATGGCACGTTGCTCCATCTTGCTGGAATTTACCTTCCCTCAATTCGATATCATCTCCGTAAAACTTCAGAGAATATGGTGAGATGAGTGCATACATGTACAGCTTCTGGTGGAGGACACTTACAACATTTTCTCTGAGATGTAAATAGTATAATGTAATCTCCCAATTATGTTTTATATTCTCCCCAAGTTGCACGTGTGTCCTATTAGTGGTTCAAAAGTTATGGTTTGTTGAAATGGTTTAGGTTTATATGGATCGCATTACATTTCTCCTGGTTGTATGAACACTATTAGGGCACATTAGGGCAATTTCCATAGTAAATCTGAAAAACTTCACAATTTATCAATTATGTATTAATTTATAACTTACACTATTATATTTCAACAAACATGTTTTCCCTGCACTGAAGTTTTGAACCATGTATACAAAACAGTATTTATAAATACAAGATTACTCCTTAGGTAGCACCAAATATAATACTTCTCTCTTTAGAACAATAATGTGTTTAAATTGTTTTTGGTTCAGAGAGTTAAATATATTCAATTGCTTTGCTGTTATTGTTTACTTTCTCTAACGGGTAAGCAAGGTATGGTTTTCTAACCAAAAACCCTAATCAAGACTTCAGTAGATATACGTATTTTGAGAAGTCCTGAATAAAAATGCATTTTTAAAAAACCGCTGCATTTATTTGTTGGTATACGAAGGTCGGCTGATAAGTCCCGAGCCTCAAAACAAAAATAAGATTTTAATTTTTAGTTTATTTTTGAACATAATCTCCAGAAAGACATGCGTGTTCCAATTTAATTAAACCATCTGTGTAGAGCGATTTATCATGGTGCGATTGATCTCAAAATAGATATTTACCGCATTTGTGACCTTGTTGCTCTGAAATCTTCGTCCTCCAAGAAATTTGTTGAGGTTCGGAAACAGGTGGTGGTCACTGGGTGCTACATCCGGCGAATAGGGTGGATATTCAAGCAATTCAAACTTTAATTCGTACTTTTTCCCATTGCAATGACTGAATGATAGGCCGGAGCATTATCGTGAAGAAACAAATTTCTTCGCAAAATCAAGTATTTTGTCCCGAAGACCCTGCCCAGAGGACTGCGGCCAATGCACAAGAATGAAATAGCAGGAGCGTGCCTCAGCGGTCAGAGTGGACTAGCAGTGTCTGCGGATGGCTGGGATAATGCAGGCCTGAGAAGGTAGCAGCTGGTGGACGCAGACTTTGGGCCACTCTTGAGGGAAGTGGAGGCAGGGACAAGACCAATCTGGGAGGACATCACACCAAGGAGCGCCAACTACAACTCCTACTGGGCCCAATGGGACTCACTGAAGATAATAGAGGGCGTGCTGTTCCGGGTATAGGAGTCGACTGATGGAACGACACAGAGGGAGCAGTTGGTACTTCTCCGAAGTAAGGTCCCGGAGGTCTTGGTGTAAGTGCACGCTGGTACTTCAGAAGGACCCCTGGGAGCAAACCGAACAATCGACAAACTCCGACAGCGCTACTACTGGCTGAGGCTCCGAGCAGATGTTGCCGTCAATGTCATGTGTGCGCGGCAAGTCGCGGCCCCCAGACTAGGAGCCGGGGTCGCATGCAGCAGTACAACGTCGGAGCACCATTTGAAAGGATCGCCATCGACATTAGCTGGACCATTCCTAGTGTCCGACCGAGACCACAAGTACCTAATGGTGGTCGTGGACTACTTCACCAAGTGGCCGGAGGTGTATGCCATTCCAAACCAGGAAGACAATCAGAGACTGCCTTGTGGAGCAAGTGTTCTGCCGATTTGGGCTTCCGTTAGAGCTCCACAGCGACCAGGGCAGCAATTTTGAATCTTACCTGATGAAGGAGGCACTAGGAAGACTTGGGGTAAACAAGACCCGCACCACGGACGGCATGGTGGGGAGATACATCAAAACCTTAGTACAGCACCTGAGGAAGGTCGTGGCCAGCCAACAACAAGACTGAGATGTCAAGGTGCCACTGTTCTTGCTGGCCTACCGCTCGTCTACACACGACACCACTGGGATGACGCCAGCCAGCTTAATGTTCTGCCGAGCGTTACGCCTTCCCTGTGATCTGGCTTTTGGAAGTCCCCCGGACGCAAAACAGCCAGCAACCGAGTACCTGGAGAACCTGGTGGATCTCTCCACGACATGCATAAGATGGCTCGTCAGAACATCCAGAAGGTGAGCGACCGCATGAAGATCCGATACGACAGGCAAGCCAACAGCCAAGGGTTCCAGCAAGGTGACCTAGTCTGATTGTACCGCCTACCAGGACCAAGGGACACTGCCCGAAGCTCCAGCACCATGGATGGCAAGAACCGTACTGGGTGGTGAAGAGGATTAACGACGTTTTCTACCTCAAACAGAAGGTGCCCCGATGGAAGATGTTGGTGGTACACTTGGATCGTCTGGTCTGCTACGATGGTGCTGTTCGGAACGACCAGCTTTGAGGAGGGAGCAGCGTCGCGGCGAAAGCACGGACGTTTCGGTGCTGAGAGATAAGCGCGGTTTGTGTACACAAAGAGCCTGCAGCTAAAGGTATCAGTCGGATTGTCGACTTACCGACACAGATAAGTGTTGTAATTGGAACATTCTAGTAATATCTTGATTGTTGTATAGAACATTTAATTCATGTTTATTCCGGAAATATCTCGAACTTATCAATGAGATATGTAGGAGATTGTGACACGCCAGCGGACAGTTGTTAAACAGTGAGGCGAGCAGTAAACAGCTGTAAAGTGGAGTTTTAAAACGAAAGCTGATCTTGTAAGCTGAACGCTATTTGTTGTCATCAACCTTGCAAGATTGTGTAGGATATGTGATGTAATGTTGTTACGTGAGAATTGAACTGTTTATTACTACGGAAATAAATAACAATTAGAATTTCGGCAAATGTGACTTTTAATTCTACGAACCCACAAAGTCACAGTATTATTATGTCAAATACATTTTTGCAACTAATAATTACCAAGGTTCCTCTTGTTATTAGTGTGAACTCAATATATATGCATATTTTTCACCAGAAAGTTTACTCGTTTTCTTTCTTCTTGGTTATGCGCTGAGATTTGACTATCGCTTAAATTTCCGTATTCCTCAATTCCCATTTTACATGCAACTAAATGTGTAGTACAACCATAACTGATAATTTTCATCTTGATTGTCAGGATATTATCTGATCAAGATTGCAATCTTGATTGTCAATAGATACAGAACAGCAAGGTAATGTGGAGCAAAGTAATTTTTATTTACACTTCGCTATTTTATATTGTGTTTTTAAGTAACTTCATATATAGAATTTTTACGGTTATTTATTTGTATCATAAGAAAAGAGTGATGATCTCGCTGGATTTGAAAGTTTAATATCAGATACACTTCTGAGTATTACTCCATTTACAAAAGTAAATACGCATTTCCCTATAACTTCAGTAAAGACCTTGTTTTATATGCTTTTTAAATGTGCAAAATTAGCTAGCTGTTAATAAAAACACACATAAGGTAGCATATTCAACTGTATCATCCTGCATATTCCAATATCCTTTATTAACTTTCTCGATCACATGTGACTAAAACTGTGTAAATGCATTTTTAGTGTTAACTGATGAATAAGTTGTACATACTTAAAACAGTTTTTATATATAACGCGAAGTTTTTCAAATTTACACTAATCAATAATAATTTTTCATTATTGTATACCCATCTCCATTCGTGCAGAGAGTTTCACGCTACAAGTTAAATTGAATTTCACGAGACATTAAACATGTGATGAAGTCTGTTTAGTATGCAGTTGCACAAAGAAACCACTACGCTACACCTGGCGGTGTGCCAAAGGGCCGTGCTGATACTACTTTGGTCCTAAAGAATTTTAATAAAGGGGACAAAGTTTCGCGACATTAAACTCAGTCGATATCCACCTACAGTTTCAGGAGTGGTGGGATTTCGTTTACTAAGCTATGAACCCTTACTTAATGGAGGTACATGGGGTTTCCGCAACGACTTTCTGTGATACTTTATGGATGGCATTAAAAGGAATTTTAGAGCTTCAACTGGTTAATTTGGCAGTCATATATATTTGTGAAATGTTTTCGTAACGTATATTCTAATAAGCTGCACTGTACGCTACCTACCTAGTAATGAACACAGTTGGAGCAAATGCCAGAATAAACTGTAATTGAAGCTATAATATTCCAATCTATATTTCTGGACAGATCCAAAGTAAAGCCTAACATCAAGATACTTTCAGTATCTACTTTTGTAAACTAAATATATTCATCAGATGGCTTGGTGATGTGGAAACAGATCTGAAGGCAATGAATGTAAGTCACTGGAAAGGAGTAGTGCTGCATAGAACTGGATGTAGGATATTCGTTAAAGTGGTATTGGCCTAATATCGCTGCTGGACCAAAGAAGAAGAGGAATAACTACAGTTCGGCTGTCCATACTCCGGCTCTGACAGTAATCAAAGAGGGGGAAGCACGCTCTTGCGAGTTCTTTAGCGGGCAGTTCTTTTACGCATTTGCAGATCGTTACTTCGTAAATGTACATACGTACAAAATGTGCATATATATGATCCCAGAATAGTTATGGAGACAATATACAATTTACCGTTTACTGGGAAAAAATTAAAAAAAGCTATAATTGGCTATTATAGAACCTAAATTCAGTCCAGTGGGAAGACGCCGCACTCCTCGTAAATATCCATACCTTTGGCTTCATCACTGGAGTCGCTGCTATTGTCATCTTGGCTGAATAAAATTATTAGCTCCTCCACACGTGTTTCCGCTATGCCGTCGTCTTTCATGGCTTGTCTTAAAATGTTTTAAACTTTACTTAGGCTGGTTTTTCTGCCGTTGAATAAGCCAGTTTCCTTTAGCGAACACAGCAACTTCGCAAGACTAGGAAATTCCTTTTCCATATAATATTGATACACATGTCGCCTTGTAGCATCCTTTGGAAAAGAATCAAGTGAAGCTTTAAGGCTGCCTCGTGGCCTTTGCTTTCCCGGTGTAAGCAGAACTGCAGAAGGCGAACTTAAATCAGCTGGGCACTTTTGCTTGGTCATGGTCTTCACGGTGGGTTTTCCAACCTTCAAGGCGTCACAAAATCTATCCATTACCTTGGTAACAGGCAGTAGGAGTCCACCATTGCCCAGTTCCTTCTCGAAGTGCTCAGGAAGCCTGAATATAAATTCACGGCTTTGGCTATTTTAAGAGCCAATTCTTTTTTTCTGAAATTCTGACGAACCAGTAGCCATTTTACTATAACAGCGATAGTATTAAGACTTACAGATGCTTACAATCGGAATTCACGCACGCACAAAATAGTACCTTTACCACCGCAAACACTAAAGGCCACGTGGTACACACAAAATTGCAGCGGCAACACGATGTTGGATTTGGAAGCCACGCTCAGTGATTAGACCACTTGGCTCTCACCAAGGCGGCCCGGGTTCGATCCCAGGCGACCGCAAAGTGAGAATTGTGGACAACACGGCACTGGGGCGAGTTTTCTCCGGAAACTCCGGTTTCCCCCGCCATCTCATTCCAGCGTGCTCCATCTTCATCTCATGTACTATCAGTGTCACCGCCTGCGGTGCCGTATGTAGTAAACGCGGGCATTAAACACTACACGCTGTGACAATGCTTTTTGGCGCTAGCAGGCAGTTTTAGCTTCCTGACCAAGACACCGGATGTACAGACTCCCAGTACTACCAATGGAAGCAGTTAATGTGTATTAAGAGTGTGAAAGAAATATTCGAATAGAGTGATATCGTAAAGATTATCTTGCATGATAATGAAATTACAATTTGGAGTTCGTTTTAAAGCTGATATAGACCTATATTTTCATTTTAGAGATAATTCTGACGATATATTTTCAATGACTCATTTTTATATGTTGGTAGGTACTATTAGCCCTCCCCCTCCCCCTCCTGCAGCCGCGAAACGTCAGAGCCGGAGATCCAGCGGCCGTACTGTAAGTAACATATATAAATTTGGAATATGCACACGCCGTGCACAAGTAGGATAAGTCCATTACTTGACTTTGCTAAAAGCTGCGATGGATATGTCTATTCCTAGGCATGGTGATATGGTGTCAATCACATACTTCAAGGCACAACACTCTTCCAGCTAACTAATATATTGCTCTCTCCAGATATAAAAGTTACTCTAAATGAAAATTTAGACTAAAGACAATCCTGGAAAAAAGATAGATGTTCGAGAACAAGGAACACAGATAAGACGCTAAAGGTGTTAAGCATATGCATAGAAAATATTCATCAAAACTGCTAGAGTATTCCCCAATGATCTAGATGAAAAGGCACCAGTAAAATTTAAGTAATTCTGAATCGATTGTTATCAAATACAAGATTAACTTTACACTTACGCGCGGTATGCTCTTTGCTTTACAAAAATAAATCGCTGGTACATGACCAAAATCTATAGTGTAAGCTCTGGCATATACTCATTAACGGTGTGGTAGAACTTTTACCTGTAATACCTATAAATGCCAATAAATAGCTAGATCAGCTAGACCAGACTAGCTACAAATTTAAAACCAGCAATGTTGTTAAGGTCGACTTAAAACGTAATAAAGAAAATAAGTATTTTTAAATTGATGAGGGCTTCTGCAAAGTTACTGTCTGCCATCAGTAATTCCAAAAATGAATTTAAAATAGGTTACAGAATCACACGTTTGTAATGTTCCATTACTACATTTTTTGTCGTATTATGAACTCAGGTAGCTGATTTATTTATCTGTGACTTATTTCTCCAGATTTAATACGATTCTTGTGAGGGTGGAATTTTTGTCTTCATTAAAATATTATAATTGCTCATTTGAATAGTATTTGATATCTATATATACCGTACCTTAAAAAGAAAAAACGCCATCCAACTCTCAACTCTCTGAACTCCGAGCTCAATTTACCCTTCATATTGTTGCGTATAATGTCTGAACAAGATTTGGGAAATATTTTAATTATTGGAGGTTCACATTTTATTTCGTGGTAAGCCCCAGGCTTTAGCAGGAATTAACAAGTTGGGACACGTTTGATGACTCAGTGATCAGAGTAAGCAGCGGTATTGACGTGCCAGCTCATATGTGTTCTGTTAAATCGACAGAAAAATTAAAAAGAGTCATTCTTGGGTTGCACAAGATTGTACCATAGGATGTAAACCCTCTGTGAAGAACCGCTAACTTGTATGATGGCAGACATTTTGGAAGCCAATTCTATTTAAACGATTACAGCCAGTAAGGAAGGGTTAGTCGGATCATAGTCAACCATCAGTTAGTCCATCATCAGCTGGTCAGTCAGTTAGTTAGTTAGATCATTGGATGCTGCAACTTTAGTTTCATTTGACTTCCCCAATCTTTAAAATATATTTGTCAATGTTATGGAGAACCCATCACTTTAATTTAACCGTACTCATGTCCCTAACTTTGCACCTGTTTAGCTCTACCATGTGTTCTTTTATCATTTCAGTAGCTACACCACCAGCTGTTGATTAGGTTTGTAAGTCCTTCATCCCCCTTACAATCCTGGTTTTCAACAATATCGTCCATTTAATCCACGATTTTGCTTGATGTTTTGCTGTATATGAGGGACAGAAAATTACAAAATACCTGTGGTCATGCTCGGTGAGGCCTATTTCTTTAGCTTTGATTCCCAGGATATCAAGCTTGCAATGTGTTTTATAAGTACGTACGGTTAAGTATTTCTGAATCCTCCTCTCTATATGGGTGTTTTAGCTGAACAAACAGCTGAATGTATTTTGTAAAAAAAGGAGCTTATCTTCGTCATCATGATCAGCATCAATTTCACACATTATCAATAAGGTTCTTTTAAGAGTAATTTATGTTCCTTGCCTACTTTAAAATTGCACATGTCTCCACTGCAGAAGCAGTCCTCTGGAAGCCATTGCAAAACGGTTAAATAATTTTCTGTTGGAAAAATCATTTCTCATATTTTTGTTTGCTAAAATGGAATATATCCTATTATTTGTGGAGGATTTCAGTGCCAATGCTGAGAATTGATGCGGTAGAAAATATATTGGACAATATTTGTATTCAGTGAAATGGCCTGTTACCCCTTCAGCATATAACTACTGCATGTCATAGCGGCCAACGATCATATATCTGCTAATTTGCATCTCAAAAATTATAAATGGCTGATAATTTTTCTTGCGTGAAACGAGGATGGATAGCAACAAATGGAGGTGCTTCTATCTCACTAAAGAAGAGGAATAAATTTAAATCTCAGGTCATTGGGCTGTGAAGAGAGATAACAGAGAGCGGTGACGCAATAGAGATACAGGAAAACAAATTCCACTAATCGTTTGCGTCACTATAAATGGGAAGTAATAGTCAGCCAGTACATAACGAAATGTCCCCATGAGAATCGATCGTGATCGTTGTAACCCGGGCTGGCACTATACCGCAACACGAAAAAACTGTCGGGGACAAACCAGTTTCGATATGAGATACGACAATTCTCGGTGACGCATGGTGGCAACCTCCTGGGAGATATCTGCGAGAAAAATGGATGTTCAATTCAAACAAATGATTCCATTTATATGTAGGCGCACACAGTGCTCTAATACCCAGATGGATGTATATGGATAAAACTGATAAAAGGGCAAAAGAGCTTAAGGCGCACAACGTGTATCTCTTTGGTCGGGTAGGCCAGGAATACATGAATGCACTTTTTCACTCCGTATTGATATAAAAATATGAAAGACGGAAATTTTGGCTTCTTTGTTACACAGAGTAAAATAAAATTCATCTGAAAAGAGTAGCCTCGAGCTAGATTTCTAAGAAATTCCAACTAAATTTCCATCTCAATCGTTCAACTCCAATGAATGAGATGAAAATGTAATATTAAAGTTTTGCATATGAACGAATGTGTTCTGATATTAACACGCAACGTTGTGAAACAATTGCCATATTTTAAGACTTCTATTGCTGCTTTACATTGCACATATAATGTAAGAATGTATTCAATATCCAAAAATCAGTGCTGCAGTCCTGTGGAACTAATCATTTTGTGCTTAATATAGGATTCATGGTCCTCAATTTTAATTATGATCATTTGAACTCAAATCAGTCAATTTGAAACATTTGAACGTAACTCACCCTGACCGAGATTTGAACTTGGTACCTCCTGAAGGTGAGGCAGACATGCTACCACCACGCTACCAAGGTGGTGGTGGTGGTGGTTGTTGGTGGTGGTGGTGGTGGTGGTGGTGGTGGTGGTGGTGGTGGTGGCGGTGGCGGTGGCGGCGGCGGGGGCGGCGGTGGTGGTGACAGAAATCCGTGTTGCATTTTGTTAATGATATGTAATAAATTCAATTACATAATATTGTATAAAATAGAAATTATTTTAATATTTTTTTTTTTAAATTGTGGGTTTATATATGAATCTGTAAATGTTCTTTAGAAAATTCAGCTCGGGAGTTCAATATTAGTCAGAAAATTACCTGAGCAAACAGCTGAAAATCATCCAGAGCCTCGTATTATTTCTCAATTCTCGCATCTAAATTCCAACTTTGAAGTTAGGCATACAAATTAAAGTGAAGGAAAATGTTTACCCTGTGTGAAATGAGGTTTCAACTTTTATAATATTATAGGTATAGAGAGAAAATCACTCAAAACGCTAAAGTGAATTTAATATTTCCACATTAAAAATTACTCCTTTCTGTTGGATATAGGGCATCAGAGAGCCTTCATTTGAATTCCTAAATCACCAAAGAAACTGAACATTGCATACAAAATCTGCAGGCCTAAATACAAAGAGCTTGGAATTCAAAAGAGCGTGCTTTCAAAGAATGCTTAACTTTTCATTGTGAATGTAAAACGTACAATAGAAGATAACTGCTATTGCTCAAGAGAAAATAATATTACAGATCAATTATCCCGGATATATAATGGAAGCAAGTTACATAAACACTCACAATTTACAAAGTGACAATACAAAGACCTATCAGGACAAAACGATATTATGCTTAAAACGTTAAGAGATACTTATGCAAAATCTTTTTAATAACTCTTCTGAAAGAATATTTTGTCATGTTTACTCTGTAAATGTAACGTGGTACATCGTTGAAATATACAAAATAACTGTATACGTGACATTAGAATTGGCCAAATATTCGCTCAAATTATTAATACTGACAATGTTAGCAGGAACTGGGAGAGGGGAATTTTGATCTTGAATGTCGTTATTTCGTTAGGCGTTGATTTTGGATTTCGCTGCTATTTGAGTTTGTTGTTTATCTGAATTTCATATTTAAGAGAAGCTATTCGGATAAAGACCCAACTAGTACCCAACGTCCTTTGATCAACGTATCTAACAACCCCTAGTTTTGTCAAAACTTGTATTGAAATATAGACATCCAATTTCAAAATCGAATGTAACACTTCTAGCAGTAGAAAAAGGCAATATGAAAATTGGGTTGTGTTACATTTAATAAAAGTTGGCTTTCTGAATTCTATTATAAATATCTGAAGCTTTTCCTGTGGAAAAATACTGTACTGATACATCGGCAAGTGGGATTTATAGAAAATATTCAGAATCCACACATTATTGATCACAAACTGTTTTAAAATCGTCAATTCTTGCAAATTGTAAAGTTGTTGCAGCCATTTTAATGATTAAAATTAATTGAACGTTTTGGAATTACAGTGTACATGTATTGAAACGATTCCGAACTTATATAAGTTGTTTTGTATAAGTACATCTTGACGTTTCGTTTAGAATTTAAAAGGCTCCATTACATAATTCCTTTAAAATCTTATATTGTAATTTGAATGTAGTATGCATAACAATGCACTGAACTGAACTCTACTCAACCCAGCTTAACAATTTCTGAGAATTGTCTCCACAGGACACTAATCTCCTTATTTAGGCTCAAAGCGAACACCCTGGAGTGGATAGGTCTGCTCAAAGGGAGACACCTGGGGTGGATTTTAATCAACCTTTATCGTAACTTGCCGACTGGTTATACGTCATCAGATGGGTAGGACTACTGTCGTTTAGTCCAACATAGCTGGGCAAAGTCATGAATTCACTGTATTTAAAAACTTCAAATGCAACTATTAAATGGTCTCGTAAGCAACATCGGTTTTTGATTTTGGTATTTGGAAAATTTGTTGGATTTCTTTTATTTGACAATACCATTTACAAGATGCCATTTCTGCGTACCTTACGATTATGAATCAGTCTTCAGTTGTTAACAAACAGTCACAAAATGGAGACAACAAAGTTTGAACTTAAGAGTCTTCCGGAAACACTACTGGAAACAAGATTATAAGATACTGCCGAAGCTCGAAGAATATGTGATGTGCAAGGAGAAGGTGTCGTTAGTGAGCGAATGGTACAACGATGGTTACAACGTTTCAGGAATGGAAATGAAAACACTAAAGATTTACTAACATTCTGGAAGACCTAAAGTATAGAATATTGCGGATACACGCCAAGTTTTGCGAGAAAATCCTCAAAAGTACCCGTAGGCTTTCAGAAGAACTTGGTAAAAGAAAAGGTACCATACATCGCCACATTAAGACACTTGCAAAATCATACAGGAGCTGTAAGATCTGTACCTCATGAACTGACACATCAACAGACTGAAAGTAGAGTGGATATCTGTCGTCAGCTTACCGTATTGCCACGGATGATAGATTTGTCAAAAGAATTGACACTTGTGATGAAAAATTGATATACTACCGAAACCCTCATGTCTGGAAACAGTGGCTTGATCCCCGCAAACCTGCTGAAGTCATCAATAAAAATCAGTTCGGTGCCAAAGTAAAGTGGTATGTCTAGTGGAATTTTGAAAGTATGATTCACCGGAAGTTTGCTCCAAACGGGCGGGCAAATTGTTTGGATGTTAATTATCAAAACTGGAACGAGTTCATGAAATTTTGAGACGGAGATACCCAGCATTATTTGACCGAAAGAAAGTTCTACTGCAACAGTACAATGCAGCACCCCATACTGCAAGGACAACCATGGAACAAATTCAGGAATTGAGCGGAATTGAACTGCTACCACACCCAGCATACAGCCCTGATTTCGCACCATCCGATTATTATGTTTTTCGATCCGAGGCCCATTATCTGCGTAGATGAAATTTTGAGACATTGAGTGGGTGTCGAGAAATTCTTCGCATCAAACTGGCATCACTTTTATTAAACTTCGCTGCCCACCTCGGTAGCGTAGATGGCAGCGTGTCTGCCTCACGTTAAAGAGGTCCGAGTTCGAATCTCGGTCAAGGTGAGTTATCTGGATAAGGCTTTATTCGGGGGTTGCCCTTATCCTGATAGACCAATGTCGGGTAACTATAAGCTCCATTGACCCCGGGATCATTTGAGCATCATTTCAACTATTTCATTCATCGACTGATATGACAACGTTGGAGGACGTAAATTAAAAAAAAAAAAAATACGCTGCTGAACGATGGGTCAAGACCATAGAATCTTATGGTCTGTGCCTTGAAAATTGGTTAGTTGCTTATCAGAACACATTTCAAATATGAAAGGGCAGAGGCAGACTGAAAAATTCAATGCCATAGCCGGGATTTGAACCACGGATTTTCTGGTTTCCGTCCAGCCGCTCTAAGCATTTGAGCCTCTATGGCCAACGTGCCAACATGACATTAAATTCTGCAACTGACTCGTGTTTCTCCCGGTAAACCATTAGGAGTTCTCATAAACACATGAGACAACTACTTTAATTGCGACTTACTAGTAAGTCCGGGCCTTCAAGTACTTACAGCACAGTAAGTCCTTCACCCGGCTAGTGTGAAAGAACAATTAATTTACAAATATTGTACCTAATAGTGGTCCGAACTATAAAGCCAGGGCCATATAGTCCTTACAGAATAGTAAGTCGGTAGTTGTCTCATGTGTTTGAGAACTCCTAATGGTTTACCGGGAGAAACATGAGACAGTTGGAGAATTTAAAGTCATGTTGGCACGTTGGCCATAGTAGTTCAAATAGAGCAGCTGGACTGAAACCAGAAGATCCGTGGTCCAAATCCCGGCTATGGCATTGAATTTTTTAGTCTGGCTCTACCCTTTCATAGTACGTCCTACACACGGCTAATGTGAGAGAACAATTAATTTACATTTCAAATAATTGTTACCCTTAAAAAACGACCATCTTTAAAAAGCTGTAAAGCTGTTCAGCGAGCGACTAGCACTGTTTGCAGGCAGCGTTTTCGGATAGTTAAATCATCCTTAGTTCTCTATTATTTATAAGCAACTGAGAGAAAAATTCAGGCAAACCGTAATTATTTTACAGATTGCTGATTAAGGAGAATGCAGCTTCCTATTTTCTTCCTAGTACATTACTATTTATGTTTAAGTAATAAGAATAAAGCAAAGATTACCATGAAAAAGAGTTTTGTGAAGAACTAAAACCATGGAGAAAGGATTTAATTAACATTATGTCATCATCTGCGTATATAACGTGGGCAGGAAGCCAAATACTATCCCCAGACCCCCTGCATGGAGATTTAATGTACTGCATGCATTTAGACGTCTTTCTCTATTGAACTAATGTGCTTCGTAACATTTATATCTCTGCAGTGAAGCGTGTCTTTGTTTTTGTGGGCCACAATATTAGCGACTCAATCATTCTCAATGTTACCTCTTCATGATGTACTCTTGAACAGGTTTATCGTGTGTGGTTGTACATTCCTAACAAATTCCCCTCAGTACTGTCTGCTGTGTATAGGTTCCGGAGTTCATTTCGTTGTTTTATAGCCAAGATCATTCCCTATCCTTCTCAGAATCTGGAAGTATGAAAGGAGTCTAAAGAGTGTGTGGTCCCATGTATCAAACCCAAAGAAAACTACTGTATACGAAATAACACTATTGCCAATGTTCCAAAGATAAAAGTATCAAAATGATCATTGTAATTAATGTCGGGATAAAAGTGAAAAATCACACTCATTATTTTAACATACACAGAAAACAATAGTCTTTTTGAGTTAAAATATTCACGCTAAAATTATCCATAAACACCTTTGTTATTTTGAGAACATTATTTGATATATTTATGGATTATACTTAGTAGTTTAATAGCATAAACATATTCTAGACTGCCTGAACTAGTTTGATTCTACGCTGAGCTTAAAAGACTAAAATGAAGCTTTCAAATTTGAAACAAGGGTGAAATGGGTGAAATTGTTTAGTTTCAGTAACAAATAAATGTTTATTAAACTATAAATGAGATCTAACATTTCAACTAATTTAAAACAGAGCACTCGTTTTTCTTATATTTTAATAAAGTCAAAAGTAACTATAGAAACATTTTGTAACTCTTAAAAAAGATCCCATACAATTCGGACTACTATACTGGGCTAGAGCTCTTCCACTATATGTTCTATTTCAGGTCTATTTTATACTTGCTCTAGTCTTTTTCATACTTAAGAAGATTTTGATTGACTTTATTGGTTCATATTAAAGCCTCTAAAGCGCTTTAATGCTTCCCAGAAAGTCTGAGCGTCTTCCATTTGCAATTATCACATTATTTTCGCGTGATTACATTTTTTCTCCAATCGACTGATTTTTTAATGACTTGAGTTTCTTCCCCGCATTGTCTAGGCTTTCAGATTTATAAGAACATCTTTGTCCCGATAACTTTTGTTTCCAACTACTCGAACTGTCAAAGTTCTACTTTTAGCTCAATACATATTTTACACTGCTTTATGCGCATAATATTTAATCTGTATAGAATTTAACAAATATATTTTATTTTCTTTACGCTTATTCAGTTATTTATCAGTGTATATTACTGTTGTTATTGTTATTTATTTTTAATTTGCTAAGCGTTTCACTTCTGTATTATGTTTAATTGTTCTAGAATCTTTATATTGAATAGGATGAATAATACAACCTGAAAATTTCATGTGATGGAAAATGAGCACATTCAAAATATTGGCTACATTCGTTCTGAATAAAATTAAATGCGTTTAGTGTCACCAGTTATCAAAATATTGTATGTGGTGTGGTCCTTTTGGCTTGAATATTTGAATCCGGGAATGCGTTTTAAGTAATATTTATCAGGATTTTTAAGGGCAGAAAATTAATTCTGTAAAGTTCCTGAACATAATAACTATGTTTTTATTATTACGTTTAAAGGAGTAATGTACCAGTATTCCAATGGAAGCAAAAATAACAAGAGTTTAAACTCCAATGTAACTGAAAGTGTTTGGAAAGTAAACTTCATTACGGTAATTTATGCATTTAAAGGGAATCGTGCACTCAAGCACTAAGCTTTGTATCTGAAGAAAAAAAATCCTCACTTGTACTTCAAAGTTGCGGAGTGTAAAAACAAGGGAAGGAAAGTTACTAACTTTGAAACGAGTTAGTTCTTTGCTTACCCAACAGCAGCAGGGGAAGTTTTTGAGCGGAAAGCAATATTATAAAGTTAAGTGTGATCACTTTAATATGGATGAGTCTCCACCAATATAATTCAGCATTTTAATTGTTAAGAACCTGATTAGTGGGTCTTTATATATAATAATGTTAACAATATCTGTCATCGCGCCTTGTTGTGTGGAAGTAGTGCCTGCCTTACTCTTAAGGGACCCTGAGTTCAAATCTCAGCTAGGGTGATTTACATGAATAAGCTTCTTCCGTGAGATTTCCCTATTCTGAGGATATGAATATTGAATAGCTTAAAGTAGTTGGGCTCATTGGAACATAATTCCCCCTGTTTAGTTCGTACAAATTCCGATATACGCTTTGAGACGTTTGGATTTTAATGTGACAGATTTAAAAATGGATGGATGGATGGATGGATGGATGGATGGATGGATGGATGGATGGATGGATGGATGGATGGATGGATGGATGGATGGATGGATGGATGGATGGATGGATGGATGGATGGATGGATGGATGGATGGATGGATGGATGGATGGATGGATGGATGGATGGATGGATGGATGGATGGATGGATGGATGGATGGATGGATGGATGGATGGATGGATGGATGGATGGATGGATGGATGGATGGATGGATGGATGGATGGATGGATGGATGGATGGATGGATGGATGGATGGATGGATGGATGGATGGATGGATGGATGGATGGATGGATGGATGGATGGATGGATGGATGGATGGATGGATGGATGGATGGATGGATGGATGGATGGATGGATGGATGGATGGATGGATGGATGGATGGAGGGAGGGAGGGAGGGAGGGAGGGAGGGAGGGAGGGAGGGAGGGAGGGAGGGAGGGAGGGAGGGAGGGAGGGAGGGAGGGAGTACTCACTCAGACTTTAGATGTTCAAATTTCCTCCGAAGCATGTTTTCAGTCAGCTCCTGGTCATCTTCAGCGGGACATGCTGCAGCAACTCTGTGTGACCTTTCTTCTACCTCTCCAGGAAGCTTATAACTCCGGCCATTGGAAGTCTGCTGATTTCCAATGCCAACCTTTGGAACTAGCACTCTGGAATCATTCTCGACTGAAGAGATGATCAAGGCTTGTCGCAGTGCCGAATTCCCACCACAGTAATAATTCTATTTCTAATTCTAGATTCAAGGTACATTCGAAGCTGGCTCTAAGGCTATTGCTTGAAAGACGATTTAGTTTCTTTTTTATTTTAGAGGAAAATATCTATTATAAATGGGAATTGAAGGTGCAGAGTCTTAGATTATTTTTCTGCATGTTGGTATACAATTAAAGTTAAATTATTGTATTTAACGTTCTTCTTCAAAGGTCAGTAACACAATTTATTCGAATGGCAAGCATAAACATCATACGGGTATCAAAAGTAATTCCTTTACACATTCCTCTGCCTTGCCTTCTTGTGGTGTGTATACTATACCGTAAAGGGACAAAATAGGTCAAATACTTAGATACAACGAATAGCTCAAGTTTCGATAGATCGACTCCGGTTTATTCGGAAGGATGAAAAGAGATAAGTAGCGCTCTCACCCAGCGTAAACAGAGGTGCTCAGATTAGGCAGTCAAATCTTCTGAAAGTTCGCCTTTCTTCAGCGTTTGACTTCCCAATGAGTCGCACCTGGAATAAAAGGTTGTTTCATTGCAGCGCTGCATCGCGAAAAAAGTGACGTAATACCGGAAAGTAATTATGTGAAATTGGAAGGTTTGGCTACACATGCGTAGGGACAGTCGCCTGTGAGAGCTGTTTCCTTCCTACCTTATAAACATGTTCATATGCATATGATAATTGCCTTGGGAGTACGGATTCCGCATGAAGGATTGGGTAATTTTAAACAGAAGCGACATGATAAATACCGAAAATGAGTGAAGCATAAGCGCTCCTAAATTAAAACGCTGTAAATTAAAAAAATATATATGCGCATTAAATTCCTTCAAAATAATGGATAATTTCAACAAAAATCATACGAGAAAACGAACGCTGGCATGGATCTGTTGGTATGTGCCTGTTCATTGAGATTTTGGTTGTCTTTGAAAATGAACACCAATTAGAGCGGGTTTCCCTCTCCAGCGGAAGGTGCCAGGTGAGGCTAGAGAAAAGAGTGTTGGCTGTAAATTCCCCAGCTCATATTTCAGTTCGGTAATAGCAAGGATCTCATTAAAACTGCAAGTTATCTTGCACCGGTAACCACGCCCTCTGTAGTTTGTGCAGCAGGGCGTGTCTATAGTGAACCTCTGTCACACGATACACGCAATGCAATGGATTAATCACATTCCCCGTTAAAGCTGATGACCTCGATCACTTCTCGTTTAAAAAGGAGTCTGGTCTCTGCAACCTCAGGTCGCTTTAACAGAACAAACCTCGCCCAAATAGTTGTCGTCTCCTACAGAAGTAAAGCAAATATGTCAGTGGTGAGTTTGAAATTGTATGAATAATTTTATAAATGGAAATCAATTGTTCTTTCACACTAGCCGTGTGTAGGACGCACTATGAAAGAGTAGAGTCAGACTGAAAAGTTCAGTGCCATAGCCGGTTACTGAACCACGGATCTTCTGGTCTCCGTCCAGCCGCTCTAAACCATTGAGCTACTATGGCCAACGTGCCAACTGACTCGTGTCATGCTGGCACGTTGGCCATAGTAGTTCAATGGTTTAGAGCGGCTGGACGGAGGCCAGAAGATCCGTGGTTCAAATCCCGGCTAAGGCATTGAATGTTTTTTCTGACTCTACCCTTTCAATTTTATAAACTTTTGAAATCGTTTATTATTTTTCAAACATATCATTTCTTGACGTTTTATGTTTTCCAGATTGTGTTACGGCATCGGTTTGGAAGTTATATTTGATACTATATTTTACATAACAAAATTTATAAAAACCCAGCCAACACATACATTAGGATATGCTTGCGTAGATTTAGTGCGTCAAGTCGCCAGGATGACGTGCTGCACGTGGAGAGAAATATGCGTCGCGCAGAAAGGAACCATCGAATAAAATGAGTGGATGGTATAAAGTATAGAGCACACATAGGGCAAGAATAATCTGGCAAATAAAACAATAATTAGCAACATTGGCATTTGTGAAACCAACTATAAAGACACTGCAATAACAAAGTCCGGGCAAATCAATGTAGAACAGTTAGCGAAGAAATATAAATACCTATATACGCGTGGAAGAAGTGAAAGGACAGCACCCATTGGACATAAATTAGACGTTGTAGTGATATTTGGATCCAAAGTTTTACAAACACTAGTGAACAAATTCGTTACAACTGAAGCTTGCAGAGCTAATAGAGATGGACAAAAATATAATTTTCATGCCTCTGATCACTCACCTTTCTATCTTCCAGTCATCACAACCATTTCAGCTGACATCGATGGTGACAGGAGAGAATCGCCCTGAAAAGTGCTCCAGATCCTACACGTCGCAAGCACCAGTGACAACTGGCAAACGATATAATAACAATTGCCGTTCACATAGCACAATAGTTGTTGCGTGAATGCAACTAACTTGGCTCTTACAAAACATGCACTAATGCATTAAATGGAATCTTGATTTTTCTTTTGGACAGTGGTGTTTGTGTCCGTAACACTGTCCAAATCTTGCAACCACATCATCACTTTAATATCCATTACTTATAGATATTTATTGTTTCTTTCTTGTTTGTTTTCAAGAAAAGTGACGAAGTATAATTAACAATTACCTCATGTTTCAAACCATTCTTTGAAATTACTGATGTGATTCTGAACATTCACTGTATATTATAATCAACTTTTTTAAATTATTATGAATATTCAGACACATTGATGTTAGTAGCATATAATGCTATCCTCATTCTTCCACCAAGACTTCTTCAATGCTCACATTACCTACGAAACACTTAATTGGTGAGAGCGCCGGGTATGCGTTATGTACTGTCTGCCCACCACAAAAAGGCAAGCAGGCCGTGAGAGGGAGAGGGGTTTGAACTGTTTATCTGCTCTGGTATAGTCGTGCTGCTTGAACCGTTACCATGGACTCATCTTTGGAAATAGATACGTCTCAGATAACACACTGGCTACTCCACGTGTAGTTAACAGATATGTCATTAGAGATTTCTGCGAATTGCATTGGCTGAAGTACTGCGTTCATTGGTGCTTAGGACTGGGCCGGGCAGCACAGCAGCCCCTCTCTCACTCTTGCAAGTGCCTCGTCCGAGAGGATAAAGCCATGGTTACGGTTCGCACAGCGCGACTATAACGGATCTGCTTGCTATGAAATGAGTGTATGAGAGTGCATGTATCTGAATGGCAAGCATGTCTACCTCACTTTCAAATGTTGCCGAGTACGAATCTTGGTCACGGTGAGTTAACTTAATAAAGCTTATCCTGAAAGACGAATGTCAGGTAACTATAAGCTCAATGGACTCTGACCTCAATCAAACATTATTTCAGCTATTTAATTCACCGTCCGATATGACTAAACGTTGGAGGGGTTACATTTAGAAAGAAAATGTTATCTATATTATATTTTAAATTGATAAGAACAAATTTGTATCTCTTTATAGCCGCTGTTTATATAATCCTGTGTTCTCAATAGCATATATGAATTACAGCGAGATCTATAGGTTAATTGTTGCCCTTCATTGCTCATTGGTTGAATACTGTTTAATACTAGAACTAAAATTGCTTACTAGATACAAACTGCATGTAAAATATTTTTACTGTTACGTTTTTGGAATAACACATCCATAATTTTATCTAATAATGGAAATAAGCACCATTCATAACTATTACATCGTATGTTATTCTTGTTCCTTTTGTAACATTGATTATGTGTGCTTTCAAAGCAATTGCGGGAGGAAAACAAAACAACTTGTCTGTGGCTTTCACGAGTTCATTAGCAGAATGGATGGACATTTAACCTTATTGCTGTTAAGTTCTGCATCTGACAAACTAACCCTCGGACGTGTAGCTTTACTAAGTTGCAATCCAGTATGAGATTAAACCTGTTCTGACCATCTCCTGGAGGGTTTGCAAGTTAGAGGTAATTACATTACTAGCAAGTTATCTGTAATGAGGAACACGTCTATCCCTCACAAACCTAACCGAAGTCATTAGCACTGCATCCTGAGGTCTAACTACAGATTTTACAGAGAAGCGCCAGAATGCGAACAAAGTTATGGCACTTCTTTGAAGATAACTCTTAGGCAAGTATGTTAAAAAAGCACAGCGTGAACACGAAAAGGATATGTTACTAAATGTACTTATGTGGAAGTAATTTGGGTATAAATTAGTGTGATAATCCACTGATACTTTGAATACATGGAGAATGGAATGCTGAAAAGTTTCTCCTCTGCACATAGCAATTGATCTGATACCAGTAATCATTCTCACTTACATAAAAATGAAATATATTACTTTGTAATGCACTTATGCAGGTGTATGATTTGTTAGCACACACATTTTCGGAAGACCATTTACTTAGTATGAGAGTAGCACTATTTGCTAACTTACTTATACTGAGTTCGTATTTCGTTTAGGGCGAGTTACTCTAGAACTTTATACCAGTTTTCCCTCATTCTGAGAACATAAATTTCGGAAAATCCTAATCAGTGTGAATCCCGGACTTATTTCAGCATTATTTCACTCCTTTCAATGATCATCCAATTCACTTAGTTAAAAATGACTGTTGTAGGAAATAGCTTCATTATTTCAGTAAATATTAGGTCAAAAATTTGATTATATATACATATATAATAGAAAGTATTTAACTATTCTAAACTTAGTTTAGAATAATTCATAGCATGTAAATATAATGGATATGAATGAAATAACAATTCGCACAAATATGCTATTGCAACTTTCCTCTTTTGTTTCACATAAAACTAAAAATTTGAAATTAATATAACCCTTTTCACATCATAATAGACGTTCAATTTATTCTTTAAATTAATTATTCATAGAAACCTTATTTTTATACTTCTTATGAATCATGAAACCAGGTGTTGGAGCTCTAGTACACGCCTTTGCGGTATAGTTATACATAAGATTTTTATACGTTTCATACTCTGCATAATTATCCTTTCACGACCTGATGAGAAACGAGAGAATGTAAAATTTTAAAAATATGTAGGTTCAAACACGAATAACCTGAGTAATATTCGACATAGCCTCAGAAATGGGTGGTTGTAAAATCATTTTTAAGCTCTAAATTTATTCTGTGGTAATGCTGTTAGCTTTTTAGTTATATATGCTGAATAATAATGTAATATTTAAGGAATTATTCCCCTAAAATTTAATTTAACTTTAATCCACATTTAAGTCAGAAAAACTTATGATAGATAAGAATACTTTTTAGAAAAATATGGAGGCAGCCAATATTGTTTTAATTGTTGTTATTCATGTTCATAAGCCCGATTTACATCAAACTGTGCATCGTTTAGTGTCATTTTCACGTTACGATGAAAATGTATAATTCTTAACACGTAAGAAACATAAGCACTACTTACACTGAGATATTTATTAACATCATACAAAAATATATTTCATATCCGGTTTTAGAAAATTGCATTACCCAGGTAAATGTCCCACAGAGAGAAGGGAAATCACGGACGAAGGCTTGGAAGAAGCAGAAGGGGGAAAGGGGGGATTCAGAGAGGAAATTTTACAATTAAGGCAAAATCTCATCCGACTGCTGATTCTATTAGTTAGAAATAGAAATATTAAATTCTTTGGTTCAAATAAAATTTCATTATTTGCTTTTTCTGTGGAAACAGTCAATAATACACTAAATCTTAAGTGAAAGGTAACCTTAAGTGGCATTTGTCTTTTAAATAATACATGAGTTACTGAGGATTGACGGAGTTACTTTTAAATCTAGAAAAATAATTCGTTTTGGACTACTAATTATGTTGTAACGCTGTTTGTTTAAAGTTTATGGGTTTATGGAATTACTTGCTACTTTCTCTGCGACCTACTACACACATAGAGGAAGTACCGTATTGCATTCAAAAAGTTCAACGGAGACTTAATCTGAGACCCCTTAGTGGGAATAAATAAATAAATAAAAATTAAAAAAAGTTAATAAGTACAGACAGACGCCCGCCTCGGTAGCGTAGATGGTAGCATGTCTGCCTCACGTTCAAGAGGTGCCGAGTTCGAATCTCGGTCAGGGTGAGTTACCGGGATAAGGTGCTTTTCCGGGGTTTTCCGTTATCTTAATAGACGAATGTCAGGTAGCTCTAAGCCCCATGGACCCCGGACCCCATCATTTCACCCATTCATTCATCGTCCGATGACTTAACGTTGGAGGACGTAAAATTACAACAAAAACAAAAAAAAAATAGGTAAAATATACTTGTAAACAATATTCTCGCGCCTGCGTGCGTGCGTGCGTTTGTGTGTGTCTACCTCTTTAAACGAAAATTAGATAAATTAGAAAAGCTTTGTCTTTGAGTTATGCACAGCCAAAGACATGAAACCACCATATTTTTAAAGAAAATCTTCCGTCTTACATGTAAAAAGTTTTATTCTTACTTTTATTTTCTCAAAAAATTATTTTGCAAATATAATTAAAATACTAAAACTCTAAAATACGAGTATGACACATAAAATTATCTTCAATTATCTGTGAAGTCAGAATGACCTTTGCATATACCGTGAGAGGAAGACTTTTTGAAAATAGTTTTATAGAAGTAGTTTATATCTTTTTATTCAGCGAAGTTTCGCGTTAATGTTATTGTAGCACTTCAAGTTTTCCGAAATCTCATCGATCCCTTAATCACTGAGATATTTTTTAACCACCTAGATTCACATATTTATTTCTCATTCTGCAGAGCAAGTTCTATTGAAATCCTTTGGAAAGCCTTAAGGAGATCAACATAAATACACTAAAATTCATTTAAATTGATAGATTTTATGCATGAAAATATTTTGCGTTCAAATGAAAGCTATTTCAATTTTGATTCATTAATGTTCCAACAAATCCAGCAACGTGATTTCCAAGTTTAAAGTTCAAAGTCTACATACTAAAATGAAATGATACTCAATTTCCAGTTATTTTTAACAATGTATCACTTCAATTTTTCCTTGAATTACAATTTTTCACCAGTTACTTTAAAATTGTCACCAGAAGATCTTAAGTGATAACTAAATAGCAATTATGACTAGAAGGTGATGTAGTATTAAACTTATATTTTATATTAGCATTAGGATCACTACGGAAGGCATTCGGCACTGCAGCCAGTCTTGATCTATGTCTTGATGCACCTATGCCTCCAAATGAAGTATCCCCGGGAGCAAGAATCAGGCGAGAGGAGACACAGGGTGGTCGTGTCAGTGAAGAGGACAGGGTCCCTACGTTTTACTTAGAAACCTCCTCCGAGCAGTACAGCGGACATTCCGAACTCCTGCGTTTCGGAAGTGGTCCCAGCAAATTATTCAGAGACCGGCAAACGACTTACCGGAGGAGAAAGTGGTTCACTCAGAGCATGTCATTATACCACATCGCCGAGAAACCCTCCGACACTTCTACCCTAAAAGAGACCTCAGATGAGATATGATGATGGAGATGAAATTGAGGTACAGGAAATTCGGGGGAATTAATTAAACTATATGGCATTCGCCTGCGATCCGGGAGAGCCCATTGGTCAGGCAGATCGGCCATGGCAAACGAACCCGTGCCCCGTTATGCAGGTCACAGACGAAACCGCCTGAGCTATCCCGCTCAGTATGTATTGTGTTAAGAACGCAACAAGTTAAGCTTTACAATACTTTTTCTTAAGTAACAGATGATTTTTTCCAAATTTTGTGCGAATTTAAAAATGAATATGTATACATTTAATATCAAAACCTTTGTAAACTTTGGAAAGCAGCTTGTGCGAGGAGATTTTCTTGTAGTTGTCTAAATAAAGCAGTTTTCTCAAAGTATTGAATAATTATCTGAAAATATGCGAGTTTTCAACTGGGTCGCTAAAAATGAATAATCTCTAAAAATTAAGAATATCCAAATCTCACATCTTGGTCTTCATAAGAGCTAGAAGATATAGTCCAAGAAACATTGCAGGACTCATGTTTGCCTCGTACCATCACAGAAAGAAGTAAATTAGAAAACTTAGCAAATACCAACTGAAAATGTGAAACAATATTCATTAGAACTTAAAAATGCATAGGTATTTAAAACACTGTTTTCCCTTTATACAGAAAGGATGAAGACTGAAAGAATGAATGTCACAATCAGGATTTGAACCACGTATGTCTGCTTATCGTGTCGCTATTCCAGCCATTTGGATTATATGTGCAGGTCTTTAAATTTCTGGAATATGCTTCTTTATGGAAAACCAATTTATTTAACCATAACTACCTCAATTAAATTTTGCAATCTCTTATGAACTTAGGTGCTGGATTTCACTGCTAACCATTATTAGGTTGATTTTTTTTTCACATATGCTGTATGTGAGCTAAATTTGAAAACTATTTTTATAATTTAGGTTTATATTTCTTACATAGCAAATCGTAATTTTTCAGATACACTCTGTAAGTTAGGCAACCACACTCACTGTATTGTGACAATGTGTAACTTACGTTACTTATTTAGTTTCATTATTATATTTTAGTAAATATCATGAGCTAAATGCCTTTTAAAATGACACTAAAGGGAGCATAAGCAGTTTTCCATTTGACTGCTTTTATGCACGTCGTTTCTAAGCTTAATTTTTTAAACTTTTGTGGCAGAGAGCAAAGTTCTTTTCTCAAGGTGGAAAGGGTAACCATGGATACTGAGCCTTTTCATGTCTGTTTTTTATGTTCCCAGAACTGTATAGCCGTGGTTCAGCATAAACGCCACTTGAAAAAAAAAAATCTCTTGAGATGTATGCCTGTCAATGTGACGGCAGAGAAAAAATGCGACCATATTTAAATTGGTGACAGCAAAGGGAGAAGGGATAAAAGTCAAAGATATCAGTGCCAAAATGGCACAACCTGCATTTTATAGGCTCCACATGAAAATGCGGCAGCATCTGTTGACAAATAAAACAACTGCAGACAAAGGAAACAAGGGAAAGTGATCCGAATATCGCGACATATACATACAAAGTAAAATATAAAGAAAAGAATGCAGAATAATAGAAAATACCGGTTCAGAGCCGACACAAAACAAAAGAATAAAAGGGGTATCTTGACAAATACACAGATTTATTGCTTGGATACAAAATAGCAGATAGTCATAAAATATGTCGAGAGCATAAAGTGCTAACGTCAGAAGGGAATCTCTGAAAGCGAAATTTAAAGGACAAACTCCCTTGTGTAATTCCCAAACGCTTACACTGGATAGTGTGACATTGTGGAACGTTAGAAATATTAGATGCTTTAAATCTTCAACATTTGGGTGAGAGAAATGTGCCCCTTTCATAAACCGAACAAAGGAAGATAACAGCATATTCATATGTCATAGGTATATATTACTTTTACAGCAAACTTTCTTTCAAGTTCTATTTTAGGCAGAAAGAAGCATTACTGGTGGAACATTGACTAAAACTTTATTTTGGTTACTGTTGTGGTTGTCATTATCTTTAGAAAAATATAATTTATAAGATATGTTTATAATAAAGGGTGTATATAAATTAATATCGGTGTTTTGACTCTTGATAATATTTGTTAACATTCAACTTACAGTTATAAATGATATGTCAAATGAAAAAGCAACTCAAACAGTTCTACCAAGAACCTTATAAATGTTCAATATAACTACACTTTGTTGCACGGCACACAGCAAGTCTATAGTCAAGTTCTTCCCAAGCGTTGATAAATGTGTATTCAGTAATTGTAGCAACGGCTGCTTCAATCCGGTTTCTTAATTCAGGGAGGTCAGCTGGTAGCGGAGGCACGTACACACTATCCTTGATGAAGCCCCAAATGTAAAATCGCAGGGCTTTAGGTCAGGAGAAAATGGAGGCTATATATATATATATATATATATATATATATATATATATATATATATATATATATATATATATCAAGTCCTGTCATTGGGGCCGTTGCGGCCTATCCAGTGGTCGCGTTCAGTGATGCTCAACCAATCGCGTACTTCGGTATGCCAGTGAGGTGGCACACCATCTTGTTGGAAAATGAAGTTCTCTGGCTCATTTTCTTCCAACTGAGGAAAGAGCCTTTGCTCTAGTGTATCAAGGTAGTGTCAGTTACAATAGGTTCACCAAAAAGGAATACGGCTCAAAAACATACACTTTAGGGGAATATCGTTGCATTTGTACCATCCCGTGAGGATTTTCTGAGTCCCAGATGTGCACATTATGAGTGTTAACATGTCCACTAAGGTGAAAGACTGATTAATCACTGAAGACAACACGATCCATAAAATCATCATCGTCAAGAAACAACATGTCATTTGGGAATTTGGCACGTAATCTGCGATCTGTCGGCCTGTAAGGGCGTAGCCATAAGCGTTTTCTTATAGCTTTCCAAACAGTCGACACAGGAACTTGTAGTTCACGACTAGCCTTCCAGACTGATTTCTTTGGGCTACGAGTGAACGATTCTCTCACTCGTTCAACAGTCACCTCACTTATTCTTGGTCGTCCCGTGCTCTTCCCTTTACAAAGGCAGCGGGTATCTTCAATTTGATGATAGCATATACGAATGTTATAACTAGAAGGATCACAAGCGAACTTAATGCGGAACTTACGTTGCACAATAACTAGAGATTCGGTCTTTGCAGACTACAAAACACAAAACGCTTTCTGTTTACTAGTCGCTATTTTTGCTACTACCGCTGTCTAGCGGATTGCGGCAGAAACATTGCATGCACCTAGGCACTGGTATCAACAAACGAAACTGTCTTAATGCTTTTTGAATTGACATATTATTTATAACTAAGTTTAATGTAATAAATATTATAAAGAGTTAAAACCCCGATGTTCATTTATATACAGTAATATATTATACACTATTATACTAATTATTATATAAAAACATGACAGTATTATAGGTAATATCCTTAAATTATTATGATATTATTATGATATTATCATGTGTTTATATTGTTTTAGCTTATATATGATATAAAAGAGTAATAACACATCTTCTAGTTATTTTTAAATTTGGGCAAAAATTTCACCACAAAGCTACGTTGTGGAGAAAAAGTTCAGTTTTAAAATGCAGTATTTGAATGCATGTGTGCCATTTATGTTAGCTTTTCATAAATTATTACGATTGCTTTTATATTCTTAAAACATATGTCGAAAAAGGTAACATGTTAATTTTAAAGCCTTTACAACCAAAGTTGATGCACATAGTTTTTCTGTTATCCAGAATATTTAGATATAATGAATGTTTAGAAAGTTATTCCATCGATTTAGTGTTAACATTTGCGTACATAAACCAGCTATTACGATAATATTACAATAGCATGCAGAAAGACAGTTTCCTGTACCTTTAAAAGCTGTTAATTATATTTTAAAGCAAGTTTCAAAACATAGGTACTGGAAGAAGGCGGGAGGGTAGAGAGAGAGAGAGAGAGAGAGAGAGAGAGAGAGAGAGAGAGAGAGAGAGAGAGAGAGAGAGAGAGAGAGAGAGACTGTAATATGGGGAGAACGAGTATAAGAGAAATGATGAGGGAGGAGGAGGGGGGGAGGAGGGGGAGGAGGAGGGGGAGGAGGAGGGGGAGGAGGAGGAGGGGGAGAGGGAGGAAAAGAGATGAGTTCAAATCCCGCTCAGCCGATGGTTTCAGAACTGCTTAAAAGAAACAGCCCCATGTCAGTGTATGTCTTTACATGCAAGAGAACTCCCACGAAATTTGTCAAAATAGATGCCCAAAATACCCATAAACAGCTGACTAGTCTCCTCAAGCAGAATGAGATTCACACAAAAGAAACATAAACTTTACGTAGTTTACATGTTGAATATTACGGCCTTGAGTGTATTAATGCATTCATTCTTTCTTTGTATAAAAGTTTGTTGCATAGAAAACACACTATAAATTCAATTTGTGTATTCGAGAGGTACTAGTACGTTTATCCTTCTTTTCTTAAGATTTTATAGATACTGTTTCATAAGGGATCCTTTTTAAGGAAATCATGCATGCATGCTGACATGTAATTACCTAATTTTCAAAGTTTATGTTATTAGATTCTATGTCTTGAGCTATCGTTCAGCGAGGTATAACTGTCCCACGATGGTACCAGTCTCTGGTTTTTAATGCGAAGAATTTGGTCACACCCGCTTGCACAGTTGAGTCCAGAGGTTCTACTCCCATTAGTCCTGGACCCGTAGGACCAAGGACCCGGGCCTACGTCGACCAGAGAGTATCCGAGCTGTCCCAAAGGGCACCCGGCTTCCTCGGTGTGGCTTTCCATAGTTCAAAACCTAGATTACTAACAAGCCCCCCATCTGGTCCAAGGACTTAAGACGGGATGGAAGTGGATACGCCACTTACGCGCACCAATACCAAAGGGGAAAGGCTACCGATATGACCTCGGTGGGGCCGCCTGATGATCTAGCACGCCTTCTACTAGCTATGCTGGCTAGTACACGGGAATATTAACGGTTTCTCTCAACCCCGTCCGGAGACCTCCCCGATCTCCAACGGTTATCGGGAAGCACTGCCCCCTCGAGTGCAACCCAATCCGAACAACTTGCCTACGGGAGGGGCTCGGCAGTTCGGCCCGAGGTTCCTCTAGTAACGTCAGAGGTACCACGAGTGCTAGGGGCCCGCAGCGCCCGCTCCCGCTTGCACAGTTTCTTCCACTTAGAAAATGAGCCATGGATTGATGCAGATGATAATTTGATGGTGTCAGATTGGGCTGTATGCTGGTTGTGGTATCAAATCGATTCGTCTCAATTCCTGAATTTTTCCCATGGTTGTTTGTACATTATGCGGTGTTGCATTGTCCTGTTGCAACAGATCTTTATTTCGGTTAACTATTGCTCTCAGAATTTCAAGAACTCGTCCCAGTTATTGAGAATAAAGATGTGTTTCAAACGCTCGCCCGTTTGGAACAACCTTCCAGTGAATCACACCTTCAAAATCTCACCAGACACATTACTTTGGAACCGAACTGATTGTTTAATGATTACTTTGGCAGGTTGGCGGGGATGAATCCACTGTTTGGAGGCATTATGGTGTCGATAATGTACTCAATTTTCATCACAAGTGACAATTCCCCTGACAAATCTATCATCCATGGGATTACGGATAAGCTGACGACAGATATCCACCCTACGTTAAGCCTGTACAGGTGTCAATTCATGAGGTACTGATCCAGAGATTCTGTATGATTTTTCAAGTGTCTTAGTTTGCCGATGTATGGAACTTTTTAGTGCACCAAGTTGTTCTGAAAACCTACGGGTACATTTTTACGGATTTTCTCGTGAATCTCTGCATGTATCCTAAATATTCCATTCTTGAGGTCTTACAGAACGTGGAAATCTTTAATGTTTTCTTCTCCATTGTTGAACCTTGAAGTCATCATGGTACCACACGCTCACTAACAACAACCTTCTCCTTCCACGTCACATATTCTTCGATCTGCGACAGCGGCTTTATAATCTTGTTTCCAGTACCTTGTGTTTTAGAAGGACTCTTTAAGTTCTAACTTTACCTCTATTTTGTTTATTAACAATTGAAGTCTCATACATGCTGGCACTGTACGCAACACTAGCCACAGCAGCCTATAAATAGCACTGCCAAACCAAAGAAATCCAATGAGTTTTCCAAAACACCAAAATAAAGAAATCGACTTAAATTATAATAGTTATAAGGCCTGGTAAATTCCACTACAAATGTTCAGGACACTCAGCAACATGATTTTCAAATATAGTGTAATCCATATAAACCTGAACCATTTCAGTAGGCCATAACTTTTGAACCAATCACACGTGCAAACTTGGGAGAATATAATACACGTCTGGCAGATTACACTACACTATTTACATCTCGGAGAAATTGTTGGAAGTGCCGTCTACCAGCAGTTACATATTTGCACTCGTCTCACCAAATTATCTGAAGTTTTACGGAGAGTATCCTCGCCAATGTTACTTATTTCGGTTCAAATGGGTTCCGTGAAAACATCAATTGTCCGTGGCCTATTCTTGTACAATCTATTTTTTAGATACACCTACAAGAAAGTATTCTGTGTGGTTAGGACTGGAGATCTGGGGAGCCACAGATCTTTTGAGTTTATTCGATTATCAAATAAACTGGTTACAAGTTCCATGGTTTCATTGGATGTATGACACGTTGGTCAATTTTGCTGGAAGTAACCTTCTCTCAATTCGATATCATCCAGCTGCTCCACAAATGTCTTGAAGATAAGTGTCGCGAACCCGATCGCAATAAGACGGCTTGGTACACAAAGGAACTGATATGTTTCACGTAGATAACGAGCTTGCATAAGCAGATAAACATAGTGCTTGAGATAAAGACGTACCGAAACAGAGATAAATGGAAATTTCTGGTAATATCTTGATTATTCGGTTTCTTTATTCATCTGGAAGAGTCTCGAATTACGAAATAGATATAAAAGTGATTGTGACACACCAGCCGGACAGTTTTTGTGTAACAAGAGTTTGTAAAACAGTGTGAAACAGCCAGCTGTGTTGTTGTAACGAGAGCTAAGGATGTAATCTGCTGTCACTGTTTGTTATTGTGATCGACCATGGTAGACTGATGGTGTATGTAACGTAATGCTGCTGTAATCTATAAGAGCATTTCTACGAAAATAGGGGAGATCTTTAATTTCTGCAACTCGGCCTTAAATTCTACGAACCCACAAAGTCACAATAGCCATATAAACTTCAGTGTCTGCAGTCGTATCAAAGAAAATGGGACCAACGATCTATAGATGCTGGTGAAGGACACTTCCAAAATTTTCTCAGAGATATAAATAGTGCAATTTAATCTATCAGCGCCCGCCTCGGTAGCGTGTCTGCCTCACGTTTAAGAGGTCCCGATTTCGAATCTCGGTCAGGGTGAGTCACCTGTATAAGGTTTTTTCCGGGGTTTTCCCTTATCCTGAAAGACTATTGTCGGGTAACTCTAAGCTCTATGGACCCTGGGCTCATTTGAGCATAAGTTTCGCCCATCCATTCATCGTCCGATATGACTTCACGTTGGAGGACATAAAATTACAACAACAACAACAACAACAACAACATAATCTACCAGTTCTGTGTTATAATCTCCCAAATTTGCAACGGTGTCCTATTATTGGTTCAAAAGATTTGGCTTATTGAAATCGTTCAGGTTCTTATGGATCGCACTGTATCTCGCAGCAAGCCATATGTAGAAAATACCAAAAAGATTTGACGTAAAGGCATTCAAAAGCTACCTCAGTTTTCCATATTGTGACTTTTTGGGTTCGTAGAATTAAAAGTCCAATTTGCCGAAACTCTAAATGTTCTTTATTTCCGTAGAGGTACACTGTTCAATTCTCACGTAACAACATTACATCACAAATACAACACAATCTTCCAAGGTCGAAGACAATAGCAAATAGCGTTCAGCTCTCGATACGACATCAACAACACTTTACAGCTGTTTACTCTCCTGCTTTACAACTGTCCACTGGCGTGTCACAATCTCTTATATATCTCACTCATAAATTGGAAGTGAGTTCTGAGACAATAGAGAAACCGAAAATTCTATCACCTTCCAGAAGCGTAACTTAATCTATGCTGGCAGCTCCTTTACCTCCGTGATATACTATCCATCTATTATTTTGGCGCTATCGTTATTTGGCGGCTCTTTTTGTACGCTAGCCGCGCTATCGTGGATAACGGCTTCGCGACAATATTATTGATAAGTTTCAAGTAATTGCAACGGAAAAGATTAAAATAAAAGACTAATTTCATTCGGTTAGCAATTCTGAGGGTGATCTCAGCGGATATTACCATATCGAACTTGTCCAGTGTTCACCAGTATTTCATATTCCAAACGATTTCTCAGTGCTAAAGGCTGCAGGTAGGAAATACAACATATGGACAAATGATGTGATGTATGGTATCGTTTATGTATAAGGTAACTATTGATTAGAATTTCATTACGGAGGGGACTTCGGTACGTAGACCACCTTGCTGGGCCCATTGTTTCTATGCTCCCTAGTGGGGCACCCACTGCAGGAAGGATGAGGCGAAGGAAACAGAGGGCGGCCGACCCAAAGAGCCAAGACAGTACAGAGGGCAGGATCCCTACAGTTTATTTGGATAGACTCCCGCCGACAGGCCAGAACAGCGGACACGCTCCTCTACTGCGGGATGGCAAAGAGCCCAGCAGCCAAGCCCCTAAGATCCCAGGCAGGCGATTCGAGCCCCAAATGTCCCTGGGTGGCGGTCCCGAAATGGTCCCAGCAGAGTAGCAGAGACCGGCAACCGACCTACCGGAGGAGGAAGTAGTTTTCCTCAGAATATATCATCCCACCATGCACCGCCGAGACACCCGCCGACACTTCTACCCTGAAAGAGACCACCAAATGAGAGGTGATGTGAAATGATAATGGAGATGAAACGGAGGGACAGTAAATTCGGGGGATGTAATTAACCTAACCAGCATTCGTCCAGCGACCCGGGAAACCCCCGAAAAAACCATGGGTTAGGTAGGTCGGCTGCGCGAATCGAACCCGGGCTTCCCGAAGATGAGCCTATGTAATTATGTAATTTGTTTCTTATTGTATTTTGATAATACTTCAGTAAACTAAGATTTAGAAGGACTTATTATTTATAATTCATAATTGGAGTAATTATGTTAATGAACAATTTAGCATAACGCTGTACAATTTAATGTACTCAAACTTATATTTTGAGGTATAATAAGAATGATACGGAGATATCAGCCTCATAAGGACGATGAACAAGAAAACATTTCCTGCTTTGCTTTTACTTGATGTAGTAGATAGATCGGTGTGAGCAAATAGAGAAAGTCGTGTGAGTGATATAAATATTTTATTTCTGATGCTTTACTTGAATGTTTTCTTTACTCAAGTCAGGATTTGAAGTGCCTCATTCAAAAACGTTTGTCACTTTCAGAGACTTAACACATTTCTATAATGAATCTTGAGTATCAACTCATGAAAATGCAACAAGATTTATGCGTGGAACTAGTTACTTTTAAAGTGAATGAAATCGTTTATTAAAACCGTCTTTAACAATGTAACTCTTTAGCCTCTGACATTTATGAGAAATAGCGTAAAAGATCTCGTAGCGTGAATGGATCACTTAAAGCAGAGTACAAGTTCAAAAAGCTTTGAAGCTTAGGCCGCTCATACATTCACGCGGCTTAGCCAGTGAAAAGGGAGACAAAAACGAGGAAACTTGGAGGGTTTCATAAGGCAAATAACGACACATTCATGTTTTGTAAAGGTATATTTTATTGCTGCTCAGAGTGGGCGAGGATGTGAAAACGCAAAGATATAAAACAAACCTAAAAAAAAGGCCTGTTAATTAGTGTCGCGCAACCATCACTCAACTTGACGTGAATAGAATGTAATTCCAACCACTCGACCCTCTACACAATTTTTCAACTTTACCTTTCCTACGGAGCTTAGTAGGTATATACGTCATGTTGCCGCAGTTTTAAAAAGAGACAAAATAGCGTCGATGGTGTTAGTTGTCATAGGCATGAATGCTGGTAGATGGACGCATTGCGATACATGGCTTATAAAATAATAGACAATCAAGGATTCAAACAGGGGGCGAGGGACGGGCTCTCAGTTCTCGTTACAATTTATATAAAAGTATGTATTTTGCACTACTTCTGCTTTCGTCGCACCACCTTTTTTAATTTAATTTTTCCCGTGACCGAACGAATACTTCTGCAACTATTGTCCTATGTTCTATAGTTATTAAATAGGGCATCTTCCGTATGATAACTCATAACTTGCCTTCTCAACATGTTTATCTCATTTGCAGACAATTTTCTTATATATAGGCTGAATATTTGAAAATATTTTGACAAAATATTATTTTGCACGATCATGTAGCTTCTAAATCTTCAGAATGATATTTATACAGAGATCGCGGCTTCAAACCTGCCAGGTGCCGATGGATTTTCACGAGCGTAATAATTCTGACAAGGGAACTATGCTCACACCTGTACGCACTTGAGAGTTTCAGGGCATCCTCTCTGTTTATATGGGGACATGTGTGTCAAAATCGGGTGCGGAATATAGCTTAAAATACCCGAAAATTAGTCCAGAATACGTAAGAACATGTAGGCAAAATAGTACAGCATTTTACGCGAGGGATTGTTTACACCTGACTGGCAGCAGTCTACACATGGCATGCGTAAGAAGCGGTGGCACAGAGCTGACGAGGGATGTCCAGAAGGTACTTGCAAGTGGTCACTTGCGGCACTTTCCAGACTTCAGTTTTCTTTGTAATTTACGTCCTTTAACATTTTAGATCAGTTCGGACGTTGAATGGAATGGGTGAAATGGTACTCAAATGAGCCCAGGGTCGCTGGAGCTTAGAGTTACCCGACATCCGTCTTTTAGGACAATGGGAAAACCCCGGAAAAACCTTACCCAGGCAACTCACTCTGACCGAGATTGGAACTCGGGTCCTCTTGAACGTGAGGCAGACATGCTACCATCTACGCTACCGATTCAGGCCTTCTATATATATATTGTGAAGCTTTACTATTTTGAGATTAAGCCACACAGTGTTTAAGTTCTAACTACACTTGTCATTGTACATGTTTTAAGAATTACTGCCGTGCTAAAAATAAAAGTAAAAGTGGCATATAATCATTTCCGAAAGTAAGGTATGTATATAGAGGTTTTAAAATTTTTATTAAATAGAACAATTGCCAGAGTTGCTTTGCTGTCATTTAAGGACATAGTGCCATTTATTTGTACATAGTTGTTGGTATCCTCATTTCAAATTTATTTCTGTAGTCTGTTGGGTTTCTCTCTTTCTTGTCCTTGCTTTTTCTGTTAATATTAATCTGTGCATCTGATATTTTATTTCCAGTTTCTTTTTATAATTTTTTCAGCATTATGCTTTATATCTAAAACATGTCTTCAAAACAAAACTGAATATGTAAACACTGTACATAAGTAAACACATTAAATTTTGCTTCCTTTTTTCATTATTATTTTTTCTTTTCTTTTTTAACCTTCGTGACCAGACGACGATGTTTTCGGACCAAACTTGAATTCTTTCTTACCTGAGTTATGCGCGCTCGATGGAGTTGCCATAAGGGAACTCGTGCGCGCTGATTGGCTCCTTACTGAGGTCAACGACTAGAGGGCGAAGCTAGTTTCCGGTCGCCTTGGATGGTGGCCTAGGGTAGGAGCAGTGAATCGACTTTCTAACTGAAGTTCAAAGAATAGCGCTACGGCGAGCGACCCACAAGGTATGACTAAGTAATTTTTGGCCTTTTCCAAATTTATCTTCAACGATGTTCTTGATAAATTAATTTAAAAGCAGTAGCTTATTAGTCCAGGTTTTATGTCACATACTTTCTGGAGGTAGACTGGCAGGAAAAGCTTATTTCCTTCTTTAATTCGACAACTAAAGATATTTGTAAAACAAAAAGGCAGAACATGTTAATAATTCTTATACATCTAAATTCCTCCCAGGAAGCAAGACCTTGGTTAACAATTACTGTATTGCCGACTGCAGGTATATTGATTTTATTTATATTCAAACAGAATACAATTTGATTGAAAGCAATAAAATCCAATAGTTAGATGCTACTGGACGGAGACCGGAGAATCCGTGGTTCATATCCCGGCCATGACACTGAATTTTTCAGACTGATCACTGTGCAAACCTTAGCCTTGACGCAGCACATGTCACCTAGGAACACTGAAGACGACATATAACCTGATATCAGAAAGACATTGACACAAACGAATAAATATAAATAAATGATATTGATAAATATAAATAAATACCGGAATAGACATATGCCATAATGCCAGCATATACTCCGGAAACCGCCACAGTGACAAGGCCACCCTACGAAGTTCAGTAAACTCCCTGTGCAATCCCTTTAAACAAACAGGCCTACTCTATTGTCTGTTTTTCCCTCAAGGAAAATTTGGCGCCTTCCAGTCGGAAACCAACCCATTGTTAAAATCCCATGCGTGTTTCTGACAACAGGCTATAAGATTTTGACCGACGCGCATTGCACATGCTTCGCATAAATTTTTGCACGCGAACCGTTAGAGAAAGCGTCTCTGATGTTAGGTCCAAAACTGGAAATTCTGAACACTTATCTCAAGTGGGGATAGTTTAGAGCCAATTGAAAATTGATATTTGTTCATGTTATTTTGCAAACTCCGAGAAATACCTAGAGTGGGGGTAATTCAAAGAGATGGTGCAAAGTAGGTTTTGCTAGTAAGAACACTTTGGTCCACAGTTCTACGTGAGACGGACGCGTATTCGGCGCTGCCTAAGAAATATATTCCCGCGCCATGCACAGAGACAAAATGCAATATTTAACAATCTCTCCATTGAGAGTTAGTAGGAAAGACGATAAATATATCCGATTTGACTACGCTGTGCTACTGCCTCCGTGCTTCACATCACAATATTGACAGTGACGCTAAACACAGCAACCACATCGACGAGGACTTTACGGTAGCGAGCGTAGGTGCCTGAGGACAACAATAAACTTCTGTCTACCAGATCCGATGTGTCATCACTCAACCCACAACCAGTCAGAACGCACCCACTCCTGAAGTACAGATGAGAGTTCTCATGCGGGAGCTACATGTCACCTCGAACCGGTTACAATCTCCCTTTTCCTTAACCTCCTCACTCTACCGATCCTTAATTGTGAGGCGTTGAGCACAAGGGAGAGCTCGACGTGGTTCGCTACGGGCCGGACCACCTCAGCCTATACGCGGCTAGTGTGAGAGAATGATTAGTTTATATCAATAACCTAATAGCGTTTTAACTATGAAACCTGGGACTTATGTACTTACATATAGTAAGTCTCCAAATGGTGCGTTATCGTATTGTATGTGAGAACCTCTTGTGGCTTACCGGGGTGTGGGGGGAAATAAGTAAGTTGGAGAATTAAATGTCCTGCTGTCACTTTGGCCATGGTAGTTCAATGGTTATGAGCAACTGGAGGAAGACTGGGTGATCCGTGGTTCAAGTCCCGGCTATGGCATTTGAATTTATCAGTCTGACTCTACTATCCAAATCTTAACCTACTCACGGCTTTTGTGGAAGAAAAATTTCCATCAATAAAATTCAATTTCATCATTTTGAACGCACTTACATGATACTAATTTCTGTACTGTAAGCATTTCTACATTTAATGTTAAATGAATTTAAATTTCGAGAGTAAATAAAGCAACCAATTAATCCAAATATCGTGAAAACATAAAGGTCTGCAACACAGTGGATCTTTTCATAAACCCTGCCCTAGTTACTCTTTGCTGGAGCTTTTGACTTATAAATTGTAGATTTGCGACAAATGTTGGTGAAACCATAATTCTACATAAATACAAGCTAGCAGTCCAAATTCAAAAGTGCTCAACCAAAACGAAAGGCAATAAAGTCACACTGTTCTAAAGCACATAACATACAGATTCACATAATGGTTGCTCCAATTTACTATGCCAAAGTCACACTACAAAAATGTCATTATTCTCCATAGATGCATGAATTAGTCTAACACAGAGCGTGGTCATTCAATTCGATACTTTCTATAGGACAAACCTGGCGGCCAATAATTTCATCATTTAAGATAAACCCTGTAGTAGATGAAGATGTATTTTATATATGTCACCATGGCGCTTCCTCGGGAGAATGAATTTCTCGTCATGTTGTCATAACTGAATTAACAAAATATAAAGTTCCAAGTTTCCTAGCAATCTTTATTCAAATGTTGGTAACTAGTCTTGAGTACAAAAAACAATAAGGAAGGAAGTAAATTCAAAAGTTTGCTAAATATATGAGAACACTGGTATTATTTATTAGTTACCTTTTGTCTTATTATTTATTATTTGTCTTGAGGTATTTTCATATTGCGTACTAGGACGGCTCTGTTAACGATTTTGGTATCTGTCACGGACATTTCTTTTTGAATTTAGCGCGTTCATATGTTTGTAATTTGCTTTGGAGTTGTACATTACTGTTTTTTGTATAAGACTGTTCATGTTTAAGTTAACTCAGGTTTAACTTATTTTTGTTTAGTTAATGTTGATAGAAAATATTTTAACAGTCTTCCATGCACATCCTGGGTGAACCAAAAACAAATGTTCATGGTCCAGCACATAATGTTAACAGTGCGATACATATAAACCTGAACCATTACAATAAGTTATAACCTTTGAACCAACGATAGGACACACGTGCAACTTTGGGAAATTACATTACACTATTTACATCTCAAAAAAATGTTTGGAGTGTCTTTCCACCATCTATGGATCTTTGGTCCCATTTTCTTTGATACGACTGTAGACAGTAAAGTTTATATGGGTATCTTCAATACATTTGTAGAGCAGCTGGGTGATATAGAATTGAGAGGTTATTTCCAGCAAGATGGAGCAACGTTCCATACATCTAATGACACCATAGAACTTGTAACCAATTTCTTTGATAATCGAATAAGCTCTAAAGGTCTGTGGTTCCCAGATCCCCTGATCTAACCTCACCTGATTTTTTACTGTGGGGCTATCTACAAATGGTGTACAATAATAGGTCACAGATAATTGATGTTCTCACGGACTCTATTCGAACCTAAGTAAGTAGCATTGGCAAGGATACTCTTCGTAAAACTTCAGAGAATATGGTGAGATGAGTGCAAACATGTATAGATGCTGGTGGAGTACACTTCCAACACTTTCTCTGAGATGTAAATAATGTAATGTAATCTAGCAATTGAGTGTTATATTCTCCCATATTTGCACGTATGTCCTGTTATTGGTTCAAAAGTTATGGCCTATTAAAATGGTTCAGATTTAAATGGATCGCACTTTACAAAACATAGGCAAGATCCAAGATATTGATTCACTGCGCCTAAGTGCTGGTAAGACATATTTTGTCAGTCCCTGGAAGAGCTTGTTTCGATTGGTTTGTTGTCAAAAGTGTAGCCATCAAAACATTCACCTGCTAATATAGATCAGTTACAGATTTGGGAGTAAAGCAAAAGAGGGAGAGTAAGGCAATTGGTCTTTTGAGCAACAGAAGTATATTTATTCCTCCTTGGGTGCAGGAAGTAGGGACATTGACTGCCTGATTTATTATACGGTCATGGATTTATCTTCAAAACATGCTAAGGATAGAATTTAACTGTAATTAGTTTGTACTTTTTAACTTAAAAGATGTTCCTTGACTTTTTCTTAAGAACTCTCGTGTTTCTCTCTCTCTCTTCTCCTAAAACTTCGGCTAATGCTTCAGGTTCCATAAATGACATTCAAATTAAACCTCGTTGCTTCAACAATGTAAGCTTCTTGGATAATTAGCTTCATAAGAACTCAAAATCTTATCCTTATAGACTTACATCATTTTCTATTTTTATTTATTGTTATCTACAGTTAAAAGCGTTCCTTTTATTTCTGAAAGCTAATCTTTGTGCATTATCGCATAACAACGCTCCGGATTGCTTTCTTCTCTTTTTCCGGACCTTCTTGAAAGGACTTCACAATCCCCAACTGGATATCTCTGCTTCTTCAATCAGCTTTTATACTTTCTGGGAAACTTCTATAGTCAATAGACGTGATCCATACTTTCTTCATCTCCCGAAATAATAATCTGAGTTGGTTTATAATCAATGTCAACTTTTATCTTTCAAAGAATCAGAGGTCTATGTAACACATTACATGTTATATACCTCAAAGTATTCATTTTCTATTTTGCATTAACATTATGGTTCGTTTTAGGTATGCGAGTATGCGTGTAAAGTATCCACATTACTTTTCACTACTTACAAGTGGTTATTATTTATTCAACTAGACTGCAGTTTGTCACTTTGATCTATATCTATTCTTATTTACTTTACTTTAATACAGTTTAAGATCTGTCATCCGCAAAAACACCAGAAGCGTATTGAAATTAAATGTCCAAGTATTCGTTAGCAAAAAGAAAAATGTGTTAAAGGTATGGTATCCGATAATAGAATACAAATAGGAGCCAGAACGTTAGATAAAAGCAATTTTAAAACAAAGCTTAATTGGCAGCCAATGTATCCTATTTAATTCATGCGTTTTTTGTCTTTTAAAGTAGATAATGCATTTTAATATACATGGTTTGCATACATAAAATAGTACACGAGTAATAATAATGATAATATCCTGCTTAAATCTGAGTAAAATTTATATAGTGAATCAAAAACCTTCGCAAGGTTCCATCCAAAGCAAATTCAGGAATAAATTGCGAAGTTCGGGAGGTTGCTAAGCAAGTACTATATACTTGTTCCCTGCGATCTAACCGATTTGCTCTTTTCCAGGTACACCAAACCTTTTTAATTGTGCCACGCTTCATGAGTGGGTGTTATTTTATGCACCACAAATTCAACTGAGATTTCCAGCTCCTAAATTACTAACTACACTTCCAACAATATTTACTGTAATCGAGGCAACTGACGCAGAAAACGGAGAGAATAATAATTTCGTTCCTATTTTGAAAAACGGTATTTCACTATTTATAATTAATTTCATTTTCAACTAACCACTAACGACTGTCGCCTTAAGTTGTTGAAAGCATAATATTGCAAGCTGATATTCAATACTTCTGTTTTTTATTTGAAAATAACGAACGCTTGTTTCAAGTTAATTATATGAGACTGCTACTTTTATATTTTGAATTTGAAGATCAACAAATCTTTTATATTATGTATCGATTTTGGAAAGGAGTATAGACTTCAGATTATATAATTAAAGACTTTATTTGGGAGAAAGTAATTCTTAGTTTTTGACAACAAAACTATCTTTTCTCCTCTAAAAATTTAAACTAAGTTTAATTTTCAATAGTGAATAAAGCATCATTGAGATATTACATTTCCCAGAAAGTAATTACGTTTAATTATTGCATAACTGCTATGTGCAAGTTTATATGAATGAGCTATAAACTTCGAGAAATAATGTTTAATACTTCTAGAACAGATTAGTCAAATATATTACGCAATAAAATTAATTGCAGTGTACTTTCTGTTTTAAAATGAGGCACTACGTTGTACTGTTTTGACAATGGGAAACTACTCAATTATGATACAACACTTTACACCAAAAATAAAGACCCATTATTGCATTAATTACATCAAAATGTTAACTTATCTTTGTGTGGTTGTTGGACAACTTTAAAACTCACATTTTTGGCATATCCTGAAGCCAGAAACAAATGTATTGTAAGACAGTATGGGGATGCCCTTACACGTGATTCTTATGATGATACTTATGGTGATGGTGGTTGTTGTTCTTTGTGCGTTATTAACAGTTGTAAAAATTCTGTGTAAGCGAAAAACAATACTTCTTAAATGTACTCGTCGATAGTGTTTACTTCATATTATGAGGAAACTGTATAATCTATTTTGCAATAATTGTAGCTGCAGGTAAACTTTGAATTGGTTTGCTCATGTATAGAGACAAAATATTACCTAAAATAATCAGTTGGGTATTTCTTAAATTTTTAGCTATAACTCACATGGAACTTCCAAATTTAAATGGTTAACCTTAATCGCAACGACATTCCGGGTGAAGATCCTTATAACTTTAAGTTTTAAGGACCCAAATACGCTATATTCTGGACATGCGGTCCACTGAAAATTGTTAATGTTACATATTTAGCAGAGGAGAACATATTAACGTTACATTTTGTCGCTTCTGAGTAAAGCAATTGCGTTTATTTGAATTTTGTAATGCAAAATGAATTGCAACTTGTGTTACATTGCACAATGCCCTCCCCAATACAGGAACATTTTGATCGTCCTCCAGTCCTAAACCATAGAGATATTTATCGCAGCTACGGAGCGGGATGGCTCGAGTGGCTTCGTTCGTGGCCCGCATTCGGGACACCCGGGTTCCATTCCCATTTTTTAACAGTTTTCCCCCGACCCTCTAGGCGAATGCTGGGTAGCTTAATTACACCCTCCGATTTTCTGTCTATTTAATTCTATAATCATTTCATATCATCTCTCATCTCGGGGTTTCTTTCAGGTTAGAAGTATCGGCGGGAGTCTCAGAGGTGCATGGTAGGATGATATGCTTTGAAAACATTTTTCCTTGCGGCAGAATGTTGGTTGTGCAAGACTGCCTGGAATCTTCCTTGCTTTGGAGAGGGCGTTTGTTTCCGGGCCACGATAGGTGGGATCACGAATATCCTGGATGACTGTGGATTTTCTAACCAGTAAAGTGTAGGGACCTCACCCTTTGTACTGTAGTGACTCCTTGTGGTCGGCCACCCTCTGTCTCCTCTCATCTTCATTCCTCCCGGGGTTGCCCCACTTTGGGCCATAGGTATAAAAGACCAGCTGTAAGAAGTGCTGAATCCCCTCCGGACAATCCAATCCAGTATCGCAGTTCAGGGATACTCTACCTATCTATACTCTATGGTTCTACCCGAAAGAATGCACCTCAGAAGCTGTCCAGATGGTCACTCATTGCTGGAGCTTGTTATAGCCTACACTGCTTGAAAAATTGCAGCAGTTTTCTACATACCTTCCCTTCTCAGTTTAGGTCTAACGTCTTCTGTAGAACAAAATAGTTTTCAACCTCCGAAGCTGCACACAGTTCTGGGTTACACAAGATTCGTTGATTGGAGATTACTCTAGTTGGATCAGGATTTTCCAGTTTTTTCTTCTTCTAAATTTAAATGACCATGTTTTCAAACGGAACGTTCAAAATGAATGAGGCGACTCGTAGGGGTCCGTTTTATAAAAGGGCAAGAAGTCAAGTCTTTTTTTTTAAACAATCTATTAAAATTTATTTGTTAAACTAATTTTCATGCAGGATTGAAGTTGTGTTTTATCTGGATACGAAACTTTTTGTTGGAAAAGTAAAAGGTTTGCTAAAATAACTGCACATATATCTTACTTTTATGCATGTAAGCATTTTAAAATATCAATTTATTGATATATTTGCTTAAGTTTTGTTTTAACTGAAGTATAAATCATGTATGTGTACTTTTTCTTGTTGCAAAAAGCATGTTGAGCCATTAGAGAATAGCTTTAAAATATTACGAAGGGTAAAATATAGCTACTAAAAATAAATGAAAACCTATCACCGTTATGAAGTGATGTCTCACAAATTATTAATGCACAGGAGACAATTGTGTACATAAATCAATATGTTATCGCTTATTCACCGTGCTTATGTCTTAATCTTGTGCCATGTATTGTAGTAAGAATATGCATTTTATAACATTTTGAAAATGATACATTACTACTATTCCATGAATAGCAATGTACTTTTACGTTCTGGGTTAGCCGACTTGTGATTGCGCGAGTATGTAAATAGCGTCCAGCACGCAAACATTAGATGGGATCATGGATATACTTATCAATGAATTTCAACAGAACACATCACTGCAACAATTTTAATTTTACTTTCGTTGCTAGAACACGCAAGTTTTATGTTTATCGTATTAAAGGAAAATTGCAGTTCCTTATTGGGACCGTAATCTAAACTGCGCCCAGCACGTTAGTATGTTGTGCGGTGTAGCATTTCTTGGCTGGGGAATTTCACTAGAGCAAGCATCTGAATTTTTAATATTAAAATTAAATGTCCATTAGAGACACACCACGAACCCTAAACATTAATTAGATACAATATCTGTAGTAAATATAACAACTTACGGTTCCATATCTCCTACACAGTGGTAAATATATCCATAACTTACCTATTACGAAGAAATTGCATATCACAGCACCCCAAAGGTGATGTGATGTCATAATCTTGCTGTGTCCTGTAACAAAAAGAATGAAGTTCATTAATTCTATATTGCTTCCATATTACTTTCACCAGAAGTTGCCTTTCAATATACAAAAATGCAAGGAAGACAACAAAGATTATAGCCTTCTGTTTGTGAAACAAACGTTTGGTATCACATTCTGAAATATACCATTATATATTGCCTTTTTTTTTTTTTTTTTTTTTTTTTTGATACTCTCAAACATTTCACATACGAGGTGCGTTCAAGTTTTAACACCTATTTTTTATTTCAGGACTGGGCCCAATTTTTTCTAAATACACATGGAGTCTTTATGAAGGGTGACAGATGGCAGCACTGTACAGTGCATAGAAGTCTAGTAACAGCGACAAGAGTTAGGACTGTTTTTGATACTTAAAATGACGTTTTCATTTCAAGAACAGCGTGTAATCATTCGTTTTCTCCATTTTGGTGGTATGGCACCCATTGAAATTCATCGCCAGTTGAGTGGAGCATGATGGTACCATGAATGTGTCTAATGTGTGTTCCTGGGTACGATAGTTCAGTTTAGGTAGAACACCGTGTGACAAAAAACCAAGGTAGTTGTAAACATCGCCTCCAAAATTGGCATTTCCATGGTATCTGTGCACACAATCCTGAATGAAATTCTGAAACTGTCCAGTCGGCGATCCTCAAAAACAACGTTCTCCACCGGCTGGTGCGAGGTGTGAAATTTGCGAAATATTCACTATGAAACATTTGTTAGATCACTGGAGCACATTCTTGGCGCACTTTCGACTGTGGTAATTTTGAGGTGTGGCGGTTAGAATTTACAGTATTTATATATATTTAAAAAAACATGATAAAGTTCATCTCGTTGTTAGTTACAAGATGCATATTATTCCACTTCTAGTATTTCCACTATCTAAAATGTACGTATTCCATTTTTATGCAATAAATCTATATCTCTGCATTTTTAAGCTGATTAAATTGAATTTGAAATATGTATCCAAACAATTTACTTTTTCTGCAGTAGGTATAGTTCGCTACTGAAGTTTTACCAGGAATAGTCTTAAGGTCCTCCAAATACCAAAATATTACACCAGTAAAGAAAAAAAAAATCTATTTCATACAAAAATTGTATGAAAATACAGGTTTGAAAACTCTGAATATAAAATACTTTCTTTGAAATTGGTTCCCGCATATATGCGCGTGTGCGCGTGTGTGCACGTGCGTGCGCTTTTGTCATAACTCTAAAGACGAGAGTCCAATAAATACCAGATTTGTATTTAAGTTCTCAATCTTCCAAAGGTGCACAAAGATTTTCAAGAAAATTTTCTAAACACGAAGTCTGTATATTATGACATTGCGGGTTCGTAGAATTAAAACCTTGTTTGAAGAAATTTAATTCTCTTTATTTCAGTAAAAACACAATTTGTACACTCCTTAGAGGCTCTAAAAATGACGTGTCATACACAGAGTAGTCTCTCGTTGCTTCACCACACGTAAACGAGCGAAATAACTTGCAGTATACTTCAAAGGTTCATCACCCATCTGCACACATAATTAACAGTTCTCAAATTGCAACTCCACTCGCTTTTACAGCCGCGGTGCTTTTATATCTCCAATCACTGTTTCTAGAAATTAGTGGAACGCTATGTAACAATCGAGACATCAGATAAGAAGAAACTTCTAGACGTCTGTCTCTTTCTTTCTTTCTTTTGGCAAGCGTTTAGCTTCACACCGCGGTCCGCCGCAAACAGTGCTTCGCGACAATGTGGAAAACTTTTGTAATTTTTTTTATTAAAACGTGGTTAATTTGATTGTCTTGAAATGGAAAATCTTAATATAAATTTGTGTTATTGACCCCGTAAGTATTAAGAGTGTATGTATTGTATGAAAGCTATTGTTTTTCTGTTATTAAATAAATTTGTGGCCAAAGAAAAGCTGCAAAAGTTTGTGTCACTGTAATTATATAAAAATTACTTGATCATTTTGAGAGATAATTGCTCCATCGCGAAAGGGTACTATGGCCTTTACAGCAATTTCAGGTTTAGAAGGCTGTCCAGAGACTTTGAGAAAGTCATACTCCCAGCCAATCTTAACAAAGTATTCTTAGCACGATAAAGTTTGCGACTTACATTCTAGAAGTAGCGGGTTCGACCCTCGTTGACTGCGTACTCTTAATATTTGCTTTTAATGGTTTACTCTTGTCATTTAGTCGAACTTACATACAACGACTTGCATTTCTCATTTTCTTTCATTCCAGTTTATCCTTCAGGCGTGCTTTTTGGCTCGCATGCATGACCGTGTTGGAGAAATGGAGTACTTGCTTGCGTATTTCAAATGCTCTTCTGTAGGCTGGGGGATGTTGAGTAACTGTTCTCACGTGAGAGGGGCGACGCCTTTCGACACCATACCCGGAGTATTGGCGGCTCCTGGCGCCGAGACGAAGAACTCTCAGCACTTGTTATGGACTTCTGCGGCCCATCTGCCTGCGATCAAGTAGCCTCCTGCTACTTCATCCCCTTCTCCTGTAGTGTTAGGCACTATAAATTGCTGTAGATCCTAGTATGCAAGGTGTGCCGTTTTAGTATGTATGCGTTTGTTCTTTACTGTTTCACCCCTTTCCAGTGATGTTTCATATCCTTCACTGTACTACCAGAATTTACCATCGGTTGCTATGAGTGACTGAAGTTGTAGGAAATTTGCCTGCTCTAAAACGTAGCTAGTAGCTTGTCTGCCTCATGTTCAAGAGTTCGTATCTCAATCAGGCTGAGTTAGCTGGATAAAGTTGTATCCTGGGCTTTCCCTTATTCTGAAAGACGAATGTGGGTAACTCTGAACTGTATGGATCCTGGGCTCTTTTGATCTTCATTCACCATTTTCAATTAATAATCCGATCTGACAACATTAGGCTGAGTTAGCTGGATAAGGTTTTATCCGGGGCTTTCTCTTATCCTGAAAGATGAATGTCGGTGACTGAACTGTGTGTATCCTGGGTCCTTTTGATCATCATTCACATATTTCATTCATCATCCGATTTGTCAACGTTAGATTGAGTTAGCTGGATAAGGTTTTATCCGGGGCTTTCTCTTATCCTGAAAGATGAATGTTGGTGACTCTGAACTGTATGGATCCTGGGTTCTTTTTATCATCATTCACCCATTTCATTCATCATCCGATCTGACAACATTAGGCTGAGTTAGCTGGATAAGGTTTTATCCGGGGCTTTCTCTTATCCTGAAAGATGAATGTCGGTGACTCTGAACTCTATGGATTCTGGGCTCTTTTGGTCATCATTCATCCATTTCATTCACCATCCGATATGACAACGTTAGGCCGAGTTAGCTGGATAAGGTTTTATCCGGGGCTTTCTCTTATCCTGAAAGATGAATGTTGGTGACTCTGAACTGTATGGTTTCCGGGCTCTTCTGCTTATCATTCACCCATTCCACTCACCATCCGATATGACTTTACGTTTGAGTTTTTTAAGAATTTACGAAATTACAAGAGTTATAAGGGATAACGAAAACATTCAACTTAAAAATCTTCTAGATTATTAATTTAATAAAGAAAAAGGGGGGTATACATTAAATTAATTAAATAAACGTTACAGTTTAAAAAGTTACACGTACAACGTCGGGTAGCACGACAAGGATTATATCTTGCAATCATTTGTTAAGGAATGGATAGTGGTAATGAAGCAAATGTATTATATAGATTTTGTATGCTACTTTTTTTCTTACGAAGCCTTGTTTTAACATAAGTCTGCTTTTGCCCCAAATCATCTAGCTCTCGACGGCTCCTTAAAGCTCATTCACTCATTCATTCTATACGATTTGTAAATGGTTGGCAAAACTTCGGTCTCCTGCATATTGCAGCCCTTAAACAATTTGAACTCGATCTATTTACTATCATTATGTGCAACATTTATAAGCGTGTAGTGAATGGAAACACTTTGAAGCTATAACAGTCAGAGAGAGAGAGAGAGAGAGAGAGAGAGAGAGAGAGAGAGAGAGAGAGAGAGAGTCATGTGATTCTTTAGCTTACGAAACTTTTATATCTGTACCTATACAACTATAGTGGTAAGTGATATTAAATATGAGATGTAAGCAGACAAGAAAGACATTGAATTGAGTTCGGAAATTATAAACTGAGTTAGTGTCAAGACATTACAAGGAGCAGTGACAGCAAACGAGCAAAGAGACAACAAAAGATTTACTTGGGAGACAATTTGGAAGGGCTTTTCTACTCCCCAAGAGGATTAATATATCTCCTCAGAGAAGACTTCTTGTGAAACGACAGTGGCGAATTCTTTTAGAGCATAATAGAGAAAAAGTTCTATATAATTAGGAATTGAAGTACTTTTATTTACTCAAGTTATAAACATTTATAAAACTTGAGTGCAGTTAAGGATATAACTGTTGCAATAAACTGTTAGTCCACATCCTTATTGTGTGGGTAGTTTCGGGCCCTGTAATTAAGAGAACCCGGGTTATCATCTCTCACCTACACAGTTTCTTCTTCTCCTATGAATATGGATATATAATATGATATTCAAAAGATGAATATCCAAACTCCACATATCCACGAAAATTTTAAAGTAATTTTAATCGTTTTATTAATTCGTATAACTTGTTGCAGGAAAGTGACAACTTCCGAGAGAAACTACTTTTAAGCTGCAACCAAGCAGTATAAAAATATGTAATATAGGCTATGTGTGTAACCTTACTCATATATTTAGAAAACTTAAGTATTTTCATACGTGGCCATAAAAATTACATACAACAAGCTCATTTATGTGCATTTTTAAGCATGTTTATGATCTCGAAATGGTTAAATGTATTTTGTATTAGCTACACAGAAGCTAAGGGGCTAAAACGAGATCCAAATGTTTAAAACCCAGTTTGCAAATCAACATGTACTTCAGGAAACAAAATACCCTTTCTTAATATCTTGAAAATGTATACTGTAAAAGTATGTAGTTTTATTTAGAAATATTCTTGTAATGGTTTTAATCCCCTCGGACTCCCAGTTATGGATGATTGTACGAAGTTCATTAATACCGATATGGAAGCTAAATAGGCCTCACGTAACTTTCATGGTATACATTTTATTTTTCATAGTGTAGCTCAAGAACTCGTACATATTAATAAAGCTAGAGCAGCCTTTTGGAAAACGTTATTAAAAGTCCAACTAATAAGTAAAGATTGGATTTATATGCATAATAAAGTAATAATATATGCACTGAAAATCTGCTAAGTATGCTCTAAATAGTATTATATGCATTTAAAATAAAGTATATTATTTCAACTTTATCACATTAATGATCTTAAAGTAATCAAATATTGAATTCCTTAACACAAGCACTAATTAATATTTATTAGTGTCTCTTACGGTATATTATAGTATTAGTCAAGTTTATCGCAATAAACAAATATTTTATCATCATCATCATCATCATCATCATCATCATCATTATCATCATTATCAAGATGGAAATATTGATTCCGCCCAAACATGGAGACCCCCATATGTCAGATAACCATTTAAATGATTTTTAACGATGGTAAATAAAATTCTAATGAGAATATATGTGTAATTTACTTGCAAGTGTAATAAATGTTTAGTCTTCAAACTTCTGTGCTCTGCATGTGACGTCACCGCAATTTGTATGAATTCTCTCTAAGATTTTATACCTTCATAGTGTTAGACCTATCGAAATTTTTCGTGTTGTAAGTTTGCAGTATTTAAAACGATCGTTTATTGCTTATGCTTTAAGATTTCCTTCAGTCCTTTTATTTTCATTTCCGTTTCTATTCGATCGAAGAGTCGGTTCCCACGAATAAATATCTAAATGCTATTAGATTTTTAGTTATTGCTACTTTTGTCTCTATAAAATCACAAAGAGCTTCTTTTAAATGCTCAAACACATCTTGACGTTTTATTTTGATTATATTCGTTGTTAATTTTACAATCTACTCTCAAGTAATACTCCTAAATTTATTAAAATACTTTTAAATTTTAACAAGAAGGACTATAGTTTCTTATTGTTCTTGGAAGAGTTTCATTGCATTCTTATTAAGATAAGCTTCTCTCAAAAGTTTTTCGTTATATTTAGTGATTAAAGTATCTGAAAACTTTTATGTCTTATGCTAGTAAATTTCAGTTTTCTAAACTACACTGAGTAAACAGATTTTAGTAGTAACAATGAGCAGGCCATTTCAATTATATTGCAGTTAAAATTATGTAAAATTTGCTATGAATACATTTTTGAATCAAAAGCCATATATAAATGGGAGTACAATATCTGTGCAGGTTTCCAACTGATAACTTCCAATGCGGAGCAGAAGGTATGACATTTCTGAATGGTTTATATTTACCGTTTACAATAATTTGTACAAACAAACAGAAAAAGAATACATTAATCAGTCCCGACAATCGCCCTTTAAAAGAATAATTACCTCAACGTATGATTTGCATCATGACACATGGAGGGATTACTATCGATCATCTCATTTTGCTTTCATTGTTTTCATATATATGACATTGCAGGATAAAGAATGACAAATGGTGTTTATGCTTTCACAATCATGTTGGATTAAACCCATGGTATTACAGAAATCTAGTATATATTACTCTCAGTACCATGATTCTCCATGTTTCATTTAAGATTTGCTTCCTATTTCTATAATTTTTAGTTTCTAACGTTTACTGTTTTACATGGTTATTTTAAGAACAATGTACCACATCGGATTGTTGAATGGCAGGAGTTACATATATTTTTGAAAAGCATCCTTTTATTACCAAACAGGCGAACCATTAAACATTAATTTTTGAAGTATTGTTAAAATAATGAAAACTTCCCCTACCATACAGTATTTAATTTATATCATTTCAATGAGTTTAGGAATAACAAACATTTTAATGTGGCTCGGATATAATTTACAAGTAAAAGTCTTTCTAATATGGGGCAATTTTAGTTACGGCAGTCAGAGTTGAAAAGATAAACAGTAAAATTAAAAGTTTTATAAAGATATTCCTTTTTTATAAAACAAAATTTGTGCAGCATTATCAGGGAAACACATTTACGTAATGCAGGTTCAAACTTTACAAGAAAAACCTGTTATTTTTGGTAATAAAATATTTTGTCATATATTTTATTAGGAAGTATGCAAATGATTGATGTCTATTATTCAGGGCTTAAATACATCGGTAAAATGCAATCATCAAAGGAATAAGATCTAATAAACCTCATGGCAGACTAGTTATTACTTTAAAATCATAGCCACCAGATAAGCAAAGTGTTAAAGATGGCATATGATTACAACAGACAATAATTAACAGACGTATATGAGGGTTAATCTTTATGCTATTATATTAAAGGTAAAGGTGCCCTCATGCTAGGCCATACTGCCTCTATCGCGACGACGGTTGTTACAGCATCCATGTATACATACCTCGGCATACAATGCCTGTGAGCTGGTCAGCCCCCGAGGCAGCCACCTTCGCCCCCAGGAAATATCCTGGTACTCATTTCAGTTGAAGGCTAAGACACTATTATACTAATTTATATTGATATTATAGAGTTCATATGTTTGAAATGAAAATAATAAAATCTACCTGACATTTTGTGTTAAGTGCTAATACATAGGTAAAGTATACTGTAATAGCACATACATAACATGCCTTTGTTGCTGAGACTTAGGTTAGGTTTATAATTTACTAGTTTACTGTTGATTTTAAAGTCGATTCATGGTTCTTGCATTATATTTTATAATGTTCTAATATTATCCAGATCAAAAGAATTTCCTCTGAATTATTTATTATTTCATTGCTGGGATTCTTAAAAGGAGTTATGGTGTCTCAGCAATACTACAATAACAGAGTATTTCAGTGCACAAAAAACTATACAAATTCAAATTATAGTAATTAATGTAGAAAAGAGTTATCTGCCACCAATACGTATTTTTATATATTTACAATGAAAACTAAACACATTTCTCTTTCTATCTCAAATATTAGGCTTTTAAATATTTAAGATGTGGAGGTTTCAAGAGACCATAGAAATAATATAAGATTTAATTGTACCTAAACAGTAGGTTCATCTAAGAAGGCCATAAATCCGTTATATTAAGTTAGAACCACTAAATCAATGAACTGTTTGACTGGAGGCATATATGGTGCAAATCATAGATTTAATATAATTATTCATGTAACGTTTTGCTTATTATTATAGTATATTAGCTCCCATGCGTTTCAGTTTAAGCTGATACAAGTTTTCTTTGTGTATATTAAGTCATTAACGTATGTGGTAGCATGTCTGCGTCTCATTCAAGAGGTCCCGAGTTCGAATCTCGGTCAGGGTGAGTTGCCTGGATAAGGTTTTTGCAGAATTTTTCCTTATACTAAACTACAACCTCCGTGGACCTTGGGCTCATATGAGCATCATTTCACCCTTTCCATTCGTCGCCCCATATAACCTAACGTTGAAGGGCGTAAATCAGAATAAAAAGGCTATTTGAATATAATTTTTGAAGTTCTCGTCGTTCGGAAAGGATTTTGTATACACCTTTGTGTAATTACTGAACTATAGGAAACCGACAAATGCTTCCTTCACGAATAAGACGATTTTGTTAAATGACACTGTGCGTGCATTATCACTCCTCCCAGAAATGTGTTGTTACTGCTTCTCATTTCAAGTACTTTATACATTATTAATTAGAGTTTCTTGGGTTACCACCCGTGAGATTACGGTTCCTGGAGCTTCCTGAAGAAGGCCAGAGCAAGCAGGGTCAAAAGCTCAAGCAGGCTTTATGAACATCACACGGTTGGTAACACGAGAAACTCTAATTCATAAACATTGCCGAATGCTTCAAATCTTACTTTGTACTTCTTAGAAGTCTTAGTGTCATTCGTTTGTTTCTGATGGTGGAAAAAGGGAATACAGACTTTTGTAAGAACATGGATAGATGGCACTATATGTCAAAACTATTGGACATGGGAACAAAACTATTTTTGTGTAATATCTGAAACTGGGGTAACCATTTTGGATAACAAAAAATAAAATCATCTTAAAGCTAGAAGTTATAAATTTTAATGAACTTTTCATTAATTGTTTAACTTTAATGACTTTGCTATTTTATTTCTCTGTCAATCAAACCTTATTTCGATAGACTAGATAATATGTAGAACAAGCTCTACTTTTTAAATGAATATATGAAATAATTTTACAATTTTCATATGTAAAATACCTGAAAAATGGTCCATATTTCAAAAAAGTGTAAATGTAAAAATGAGAAATGTGGCAATATATATTAAAGTGTAATTTATAATAAATAGCCTTTTCCCTATCATGTTTAAAATAAGTATTGTTTCTGAAGGATGGTCAGTGTCTGAAATCATTAATATTGTTTTGATGCGCCGTGAACTGAAGGATTTTGTGGGATAAAAATCTACAAATACAATATCCTTTGTGTTTAATCTCACCTAGGTATCCTTGGGTTCGTAACGCCACTGTATTGTATCCGATGGGAAGTGATGGTCGCCTGAAAATAAATCCGTATCTCTCAGAGCAAGAGAGAAAAAGCGACGGACGAGGAATTGTCATTCCAGATAGAGACTGAGTTAGGAGCGAGCGAATTAATGGGATGATAGTAGTATTTCTCAAGAGAGGAGAACTTCCCCTCTCTCGCCGGTCGTGATTTATCCCTCTATACACAGAGCGCATGCGCTGGAGGGGCAGATCCGCATGCACAGGAAATTATACAGCGCGAGGAGGTGATTTAAGAGATGCGAATCCCTTAGCACGTGCAATTGACTTTGTGTATCGCGAACTTGGGATGCACAGGAAATCAAGGAGAGTGTTCTGACGCATGGCAAAGAGATTCATATATTATACAGAAATGAAAATGCAGTACAAGATACTTCGAGGCCTGAGAATACTACAAGTAGAAGAGACGTGAAGCAAAATTGTGGAAATATGTACTGAGTGTAAATAGATGTATGTATGGGGGGATATATACCATGTGATCATATTTTACTAATAAATTAACTTTTCCGAAATTAATTATTTATTCATTAGGCTTTATGAAAATTGAGGATGATGAAGTAGGAATTACGGAACAATGTTAAGCGAGCTCAAACCGGGAGTCGAAACTCACCCTCTATTACAAGGGCACGCCGAAGCAATCTCCGTGGGTCTTTCCACTAGGGCAATACTTTGAGTCTAAAACGCCCCCACTTTCGGATGAATACGCTACTTACGCACTTAGCCCATCCGGGAAAGCTACCGATAACCTAGGTAGGGCTACCAATGACCCAGCACACCAGATAATTAGCTATCCAGGCTAGCAGAAGAGATTCTCTTACAGTCTGATTTTTAAAAGAAGATACGTGAAGGTCATCTGTTTCTCCACGAGAGGTTCTGCAATGTTGCCCAACAGCAGACAGGAAGTAATGCAGATATCCCCTTTCTTTATCCTCTCAACATTTGAAACATAAACAAGGGTTCGAGCTATCAGATTTACCAGTTTATCTAATCTGACAACCTTTGTTTACGTTAGCATAGCAACGACCTTTCCCTCTTAGCCTTCGCGTCCCTTGCTTGATGACCTTCCCGTATCTTCTTTTAAAAATCAGGCTGTAGGCGTCTCTCAACCTCACAAGGCGGCCAAGCCAGCCAGACACGTGCGTGACGGGAACCACTACCTCGTCGAGATCAACCCAATCCCAACAACTCCCACTCATTCCGATGTACTTCTGTTGAGAAATACCATGAGTGTTAGGGGTGCGTCCGCAAGGCATACTAAACACACACACACACACACACACACACACACACACACACACACACACACACACACACACACACACACACACACACAAATTAGAAATGAATTAGAATGTACCACTGAGTAAGCATATAACACTTAACACTTTCATCAATTGATGAAGGCGCCCTAAGACTACTGGCAATATCTTATATTTTCTCATTTCTCAAAGTTTGGTATATCGTTTTTAGTAGCAGGCAACCATCGTTTGCCTGTTATATTTAATCACCCCTCCAGTCTTGCAAAGAAAGCCTCTCTAATCTTTGGAAAAACACCTCTACAATCTTGAAACATGGTGTGGGTTAGGTGACGCCTGTAGCGATATTATATATAGACCGACAAACCACTCCTACAGTCCTTTGGCCTCTCCTGTAGTGTCTAGGGTAGCTTTACCTACAGTCATCCTCTTTTGATTTCAGAGGCTCTAGCGCACAAAGAGCTTATGTGTACCTGTTTATCACTTTTTTTTCAATTAAGGGCCTCCTACAATGTTGTAGGTTTCCTCAACCAAACTAATAGCTAACTTGAAAATTGTGCCACAATATAAAATTTACAGAGCAATCCCTTTCCTCCATTTCTCCTTATCTGATGCATCTACATCACGTAGTCCTTTCTGTCTCTACACTTCTTAATTTTGTCCATCCACTGATCATTAGGTACTCCCTTCCTATTTCTTCCTTTTGGCGTCCATCTGATCACCTCCTTTGGCAATCTGCCATCATCCATCCTTAATATATGTCCATACAATTGTAGTCTTTTCTGATTTAAGATTTCTATAACATCTCTTTCCACATTCAACCACTCTTATAATTATTTCATTCTTTATCCTATCCCTTCTTGACTTCCTAGCAGACCTTCTCTAGAAGTCAATTTCCGTTGTTCTTAATTTGTCCTCTTGTATTCTGCTGATTGCCCAAGTTTCTGCTCCACAGAGCATCACACTTTCCACAAATGCTTTACAAGTTATTATTTTCTTTTTCCTTTTGCCCAAAATATTACTAGTCCATAGAATGGAATTTAGCATCCCAATAGCTCAAATAAGTACGCTGTGCATACCTTTCTATTCTCGAGTCTTTCAGCACAGGTATATGTTTACAATCCCTGCCCGTATAAATAAATATAGAAAGCTCTGAATTACAACTATGCATCTTTTACTAAATTTCCTTTATTTTCTTCCTGTTTCACAAAATGCTGTAAATGTCCAGATTTTCTACTTAATATTTCTTGTTAATTACGACAATTAGAGCTGGTATACCAATGTGAAACATTAATGCTAGGTTGTCACAAACTACGTCATATGCTTTTATTGATGAGATCACTAAACTTTCTCTGTTCTTTCAGTTTAAGATTTGCAGGTAAAAATAGCAAACAGATAGCTATTGCTTTTTAAAACAGAAACAGCGAAATAACTGTACCGTATGGCAAGCTTTGAAGGATCACTCTAGGAACACTGTGAGGAAAAATTTTTACTAAGTGACTTTGTCTAAAGTCGCTTTAATATATAGGACAACAGGTAAATTTGATATGAATGATAAATTTATGCGTTGCGTAGGCAACTTCATAAACAATTATTATATATTGATTAATTTAATGCTGTTAAGGAATTTTGAATCATGATATGCATTTTTCAATTTATTTACATCAACAATTGGGGGAAACAACAAGGAAATGCTACAGGTTCCTCGGTAATAATTGAAACTTGAACATGCAATCCCGTGACCCTCGATTGTCACCATATTTCTCTTTCTAGATTAATTTAAGAATTGTGTTTACAGAGGAAAGTAAACAATTTTTAATCAAATATACTTAGAAAAAAGGAAGGAATTACACAATAAAGGGTAGATATTGGTTTCAAGCCCTATGAACTAAAATTTTCAGATTTGTACTGTTCAACAGAGGACACATTGTCCCTTCTATTTTACGTTAGGGAGGTACAGATTTTATACTGATCAAATATTGCTTTTATGGTGGAGTTACAATTGAATCTTCATCTTTAGTCCAGTTTAATCTATGTTGTACTTCTCCAAAAGCAATGGTTTTGACATTTTAGTGCTATTTCAAAGAACAACAGTGTGACGCCTGAAGTAGTTCTGTTCAATATGCGCTCAAAATAAATTAGTTGTAGGTTTTGTAAAAATGTACTATTAGTTTGGGCTGAACGTGAAAACATACCCTGCTTCAGTGAGTGCCAATAAAACAATAAAAATTGCATGTATTGCAAGTTTCAAGCATGAGTCTCCAATTTTGCCTCTGCATGTGTAGGCATTTAATTAATTTGTAATTTATAAAACTAAGACATTCAAAACCTGCAGAAAGATTGCCATCGAAAATAAATACAACTTCATATTTTTAATGTAATAAACTGTCCTCATTAATTACCAAATTCTTAGTTATTGAACTTGAAATGTCATCATTTGTAGATATTTTCAAACTCCTGAAAATAACAAATTTGTATGTGTAATAACTAGAGTCCGGATTTGTAAGTAGAATGAAGTTGTGAAATAAGCAAGCATATAAATACGAAAACTGAAACAAATAAGCACCAAATATAAGCAAACAAAAATATATATGATAAACGTATTTTTGGTAGAATATTTACCTTACTCAGGCTTGTTACATTACACGAGAGACTTATCTTAAGATTTTCTGGTATGTAGCTCCTGCGTTTTTCAGTGAAACAATTTTTATACTCTATAAAGGATCTTTCACAGTCGCATGATATTACTGGAACATGTGGAAAGTACCACAGTACTTTTTGAGTGAATTTTCGTTCGATATTCGTTTCTGTATCATAACGTTTTATACAAATTTTACAGTGTTTCGTAACCAGTTTTTTGTTGTTAATACCGTACTGAGCTTCTCAAAGCAGTTTTAACAATACCGTAAGTTTCTGAATACAACGTTACTGAAATTTATCCATCAAAGAGAGTGAATGTTCCAAATTATTATTTCGAGCTTCCAATTGTGTTATAATAGCAGGTATTTTGGAGAAGCCCTTATGGATGTACTCTATCTTATCTTGGATGCCATTGTTAGCAAAACGTTCTTGTACTGTGGCGATGTTGCTTGTACCTCCTGCACCTAAGGAGTACAACACTGTTTCATTTCTTTGAAATGTTCTAGGTAAAATGACACAGCCTTTGACCAAGCAACAGATGAATATGCAATTAATGTCTTTATATCAACATGAAAAACATATTAATCTTACTAAAAACCTTCCAAATAATCTAATTAATAATCAAAATATATTAAATATTAATCCAATCCCTATTAAATATTCAAGAACCCTAATAAACTATATCCTCCTAACTTACGTAATGCTCCAGCCAAAATTATTGATCCTAAAACAGGAGCTTCAACATGAGTTTTGGGAAGTCATATATGTACTAAATATATAGGTATTTTAACTAAAAATGCTAAAATTATTCTTAAATAAAGATAAAAATTAATAAAATATCTTACATATGTTAAAGAATACCCAAATAATTTAAATTATTATAAAGATAAATTACTCCTAATAATAAAGGTAATGATGCAATTAAAATATAAAAAAGTAAATAAATACCAGCTTGAAGACGTTCAGGTTGGTAACCCCATCCGAAAATAAAAAATAAAGTAGGGATTAATCTACCTTCAAAAATTTTTAATCTACAAAAAGTAAAATATAATATCAACCATAATATTAAAATTATAAATAAAAATAATTTATTAAAAATTGATGACGAATTACAGAATATATTGCTATAATTATCAGAAAACCAATTCAGAATCTTAATATTACTTAACCATATGATAAATAATCATACCCAAATATATATATCTTAAATTTGTTCAACAAAAAAAAATCAATATTAATTAAAGTATATTAGAGAAATAAGAAATATTGAATTAATCATCATCTACTATTTAAAAAATATAAAGGGGTTCAAAAATTAAAAAGACAATATATCTTAACATTGTAATAAACCCTAAGAATTAAAATAATCATTACTAAATCTGGCTGAGGAGGTAAAGACAAATTTGGAAGGACTTTATGAAACTTTTGAACTCTAATCGGCGACAGTAAAACGGCCAGGGTTAGATCCCACCTAGGAGGTGCGAATTTTAAGCCCCGTTTAGGGCCGGTACCACTCAGCATCTTGAGGAAAGTGGGGCGATATTGCTAGGTAACTGGCCGTGGTCGCGAAAACCAGCGTTCCGGCTGGAGGATGCAGAGATGCTGATTAAATCTCCTCCCCGTAGGTTGGATAGTCGCCCACCTCTAGCTTGCGTAAGTGGGCGTGAGGCCGGCTGTCAGGTTGGTAGACATTATAGGGATTTCGCGTTAAGGTTTACTTAGGTTTTTAATCGGCGACAGTATAAACACTTTCTTTACGCTAGAGACAAGAAGATCCACGTTTTTATATCGGCTCCTAACTCTTTCAGCGAGACGATGTAAACTCTCTGAAGATAAAATGATGGCTAGGAGTGAAAATTTTGTTTTAAATTATTATGATTTGGATAAAATAAGCTATTTTAATTAAAAAGCATAAAATAAGCAAGCAGAGACCGTATTTCAGCAAAAAAGCATTGATAAGCATTTTGCTTAGAAATCCGGGCTCTATACAATAACCAAATTAATTTCTTTACTCATTAGTAATATTTATCTGTTCAATATGCTGTTAATTATTTCATTAAACATTAAACATTCTTTTGTACATGAGGCACATACATAATACTCTGACTATAGCCTTGATATTACACATTCGGTAAGAGATCATATGAAATGAAATGTGTAGTGTTTAGCGCCCGCTGTTACTGCATACGGCACCGCAGGCGATGACACTGGTGATAAAGGGGTTGAAGAAGGAGCACCGGTGGAATGGGATGGCGGGGGAAACCGGAGATCCCGGAGAAAACCCGCCCTAGCGCCGTTTTGTCCACCACAAATCTCGCTTTGCGGTTGCCTGTGATATAAGAGATCATACAAAAAAGTACTAGTATATAAAATGAATATACTAATGAGCTTCAACTACTTCCACATTAAGTTTTCTCGCTTATGAGTTGTTATAATTACGAAAAAAACTGGAAACAAAAAACTTCCAGATATATCCAAAATATTGATTAAAATAAGTTACACCATATATGAAACTATTATAAGTTCAATTATATGTAAAATATATGTACAATGTGCCTCTCTATGTACAATTTTGTTTGAGATAGGATGCTACCTTGTATTAAGAAAACATGCCTTTAGCGCGCCTTGGTAGCGTGCTGTTAGCATGTCTGCCTCACGTTGAAGAGGTCCCGAGTTCGAATCTCGGTCAGGGTGAGTTACCTGGATAAGACTTTTTCTGGGGTTTTCCCTTATCCTGTAAGACGAATGTTGGATAGCTCTAAGCTCCAAGGACCCCGGACTCATTTGAGCATCATTTCATCCATTCCATTAAAATGATGTGATTTAACGTTGGAGGACGTAAATTACAAAAAAAAAAAAAAAAAAAAAAAAAAAAAAAAAAAAGACGACTTTGTTCTATATGGAGCAAAATAGACGTTTATCTGACTTTAGTTTTCGAATTTGCTGCTTACAGAGAGAAACGCAAACTTATGTAGATATGCGTATTCCTTTTTCTCTTATTTTGCATTATTTATATCCAACATCATGTCTCTCAACATATATTACGTGGTTCATAAGAAATATGACAGTTCAGCCATTTAAGTGGAGAACTAACATTGGTGCATTCGTTGTTATTTTATTACTTTGTCAACATTCCATGACAACTAGAAAATGAACAAATAAAAACTTCAATTAGTCATGTTTCACTTATACAAGTATTATTAGAACGTAACATGGATTTTCAATTTATTCCATTCAAGGAAACCAAGAATGTTTCCATTGAAATCTTGATACTTTGATACGAAACGTTTTGTTAGAAGTAATACCATCTTTACCGTAGTTAAAAGGAAGCAAATGTAAGTACTTTAAATGTAAAGATTTAAAACTTTTACCGGGAATTATCTTCCCATTTAAATAGATTTGCCTTCTGAGGTTTGTTTCTGATATTTTGTAAACATAATTGTGGAATTAGCCGTTCCTTAAAAACCACAAATAGCCCTTGTGTCCATGAATAAATAAAGATGCAAAATCGAATAACGCGCTTTTGCTAAAAAAATTCACCACGGAAGCCAAAAAAAGGCTTTATGGACATTACGCACAGAAAATCTGACTATTCCAACAGCCCTTTCACTTCTGTATATTTGTTGATTCCAATTAGCTTATGCAAACAGTGCGCCGAAAGCGAAACTTGGACCGGTAGGGATTTAGTAATGTGCTAGCAGATAATTGGCGGTTAGATTGTATCACCTTTTCACGAAATAAGCCATCTACGTTCCCAGAATTCCCTACACATTAAGCATCTAATACATAATACATAGCATTGTCACGTGCTTCAGGCTGCGGTACGGTACTTAATCTCAACTCAGATATGTGTTGTAGCGCGGGAGTGGAAGCACAAAGCAAAAGGCAGGTATATCTTATTGAGAGGCTTCCTCAGTTACCTAAATGTAATTCCACGTTGTAAGTAGCATAAGTACATCACTTTAAAATGTATTACTGTACTTCTTCACTTAAGCACATGCAGTTTAGCTTTTGAATTTAGGGGAATAAGAAATGATGAATTTGCTAGTATTATTTGCAGGCGAGTAAAATAAATTGTAATGGAAATAGAGGAGAAAAATGAGAAATACTTTAGGGTAATGCAATTAAAAGGGAACAATACCTTTACATATCCTTAATGCAAGTGAGGAATTCAGGAATACTGAGTGAAAGAATTTGATGACTAGTACCCGTACACCTTGTGCTCTTGGCCGCGCCGTGGCTCAGTGGTTAGACCGCTTGGCTCTCACCAAGGCGGCCCGGGTTCGATCCCAGGTGACCGCAAAGTGAGATTTGTGGTGGACAACACGGCGCTGGGGCGGGTTTTCTCCGGGATCTCCGGTTTTCCCCGTCATCTCATTCCACCGGTGCTCCATCTTCATCTCGTGTATCATCAGTGTCATCGCCTGCGGTGCCGTATGTTGTAAAAGTGGGCGTTAAACACTGCACATTCATTCATTCATTCACCTCGTGCTCCGAGCAAGGTGACTTTTGTAACCACAGTATCAGGCAGCGATTATGAGGCGGTGAATTAATCGAAATCAGATAATTAGAAAAGAAGATAAATTAATAAGAATGCTTTTATAACTAATATAAAATCTTATTATAATAATATGAAATTAGAATGGATAGAACAATGATTAAAATAGCGGTTGGCTTAAAGAATAAGAAGGGAAGAATATGATTTAATATAAGATATATACTAGCATCCAGGCAAGAAAGATAAATATTCTTGTAAAAATCTGTACACGTCGGAGAGACAGTTACCTTCTTTGTGCTAGGAAAAGTTCAATGTCTGAGAACTATAGAACATTTCCAGCGAGGAATGCGTCGGCACAAAGGGGATTTCATGCCCACCTCGGTAGCGTAGATGGTAGCGTGTCTGCCTCACGTTCAAGAGGTCCCGAGTTCGAATCTCTGTCAGGGTGAGCTACCTGTATAAGCTTTTTGCCGGGGCTTTCCCATATTCTTAAAGACGAATGTCGGGTAGCTCTAAGCTCCATGGACCCTGGGCACATTTGAGCATCATTTCAGCCATCTCATTCACCGTCCGATATGACTTAACGTTGGAGGAAGTAAAATTACAAAAAAGGGGGGGGGCTTTCAAAATGCAGTTGAGCATGAAGAGATTCACTTCGCTGATTTGATAACGATGTATACGGTTACAAACAAGGTAGGCGTTCCCAAACTCAGGGTAGGCTGAACGTCAATGAGTTAGATGAGTTTCGCAAACCAGTGCGAAAATTCGAAATATATAAGAAACCAATAATGATGTAACATTTGAGAAGGGTGAGCTAGTTTGGTCATTTGATAAAGCTAGAGAGGGGGTCAGAATAAGGTTCGAACTGAATCGTGAAGTAAGAAACACTTACTTAAAAGGTAATACTACGACAGGAAGAGCGTGTTCATGCACATTAAGAAGAGAAGCGAAGATTTATAAGTCTGAAATGTAGGGAAGTTAAGAATAGCGCAACCAGCGTAAGTGGAAACAGCATAGGAAGTTTATTAGAGCAAAGTAGTCGCCGTATAAAGAAGAAATAGAAACTGCGCGGAGGTAAGTTTAAACAAGTAATCCAGGGTTTGAAGTAAAATTGAATTTATATTAGGAATGTGACCAACAGGTGGTCACCAATCCAAGTCGATAAGCAAACTGAGTGGGAATTAAACACAATAATTGTGCAACAAACAAAGTGTTATTATTACGACTTAGTGGCCAACAACCACCAAAATCCATTTCCTACAAGCATTCACCTGAGGATAGGAGAACTCATAGCTCCAATTAGAACCCAATCAATTTAACACTGGTATGCGGGTTTGCCGCACTTTGCATTACAAGAGCTCCCAGGTTCGATTCTAATTGTCTGTTAAAATCATGAGCTTTTTGTGGTTTCGGTAGGCAAATGGTTACTTTTCTGCTGCGACACTTCTAGCTCTCACTTTCTGTACCAATCATTTACTTTAGCTGACATTTGTTTTAGGGTTATAGAATCCGGCAGGGGTGTTCGGCGGTTTGCGGCTGGTTAGTAGATATAAGCCTGCTCAGTCATCCCCTCCAGGAGGTGAACCCAAGAAGCTAGAGACTTCTGAATGTAGTTAGGCGGCATCTGGTTTGTTCGAAGTGTATACGTTAAGAACTCCACCCAAGCTTGCTTCGTCGCCATTTGTATCTATTATCCTTGGAGTTTCTCCACTCTAAGGGGTAACGATAAAATAAAAAACAGGGGGGATCACTGGGGTGCTCCGTTCAGTTCCGAAGACCTTTCCTTTCATCCTTATTAAGTTGAAGCTTTGAAATCGACTTTGTAGCTTTAAGGTAACGGAACGTTAACCTCTTGCACAATTCTAAACAGTACTGAAGAAGTTGCCTACCTCAACAGTATGACAACACTCCCAATGGTTATATGAATTGATAACTCTTATATCAGTGATAATTATGATACAGTTGTTAAAGATGAAAATAACAGTTCATGTACTTTCCTAATTGCTGTCATAAATATCTAGGTCATAGAATGTGATGATGATAAAGATAATAATAGTGATAATAAATTGATGTTCAAATATCTATAATTAGATGACCAAGTTTCTAATTTATTTATTTGGCTTAGGTCACTGTAAATTCGCGTATTGTCAAATAATTTTGATAGATCGAATGAGTGACGGAAACGCAAAGAGACAAAATTATGTTGTAATTCTTCAGCTGGCTGTGATGTTTAGGGGTGTCTTGTTATCATATTTAAAGTTTATTGCTTTATAAGTTTTTATTTTCAGAGTTTATCTACATGAATATAACTTTTTATGTTTTGCGACAATGTGTTGAATTTAGTGAATTTATTAATTTCATCTTGCATTCATTGTTGTAGTCTTATACGGTTATTAAGTTTAACTTTGTTATCTGAATTTTGCTTTCCTTACATTTTCGTTCTGCAAATTGGTAAAGATACACGGGCTTGGAAATGGAAAAATAGACTCAGACTGAAAAATAGAATGCCATAGCTGGGATTTGAACCACGGATCTTCTGGTTGCCGTCCAGTCGCTCTAACCCTTGAGCTACTATGGCCAACGTGCCGACATGGCATTAAATTCTCCAACTGATTCCTGTTTTTCCCTGTAAACCACTTAGGAGTTCTCATAGACATAAGAGACAACTACGTTTATGGCGACTTACAACGTGTAAAGTACCTTAAGGCCCGGGCTTCATAGTTAACCACTATTAGGTCAGTTAATTTCCAGGGTTTTGAAATGCAATTGGACCCGTCCGCAAGGCCAAAGTCATGCAGTGTTTCCATCCATCTTTCTATATGCTCAATTGTAACAGAATAACTAATTTAAAATAATGATATAGTTGTTGTTCATGACATACTTTCGTATAAGGTTCAATTTTGGCTTAATATGAATCAATGCAATTTTGGGTTGTTATTAAAGAATTAACTTCATAACCGCTCAACTTTTGGTATCTTTCTTACAGGGGTGCATCCTGAAGTAACGAGCTTGCCTTCGGATCCTTTTTAATAAAAGGATTTATTGCTGTTTATTAAATAACAAATACATTAAGTTAATCCCAATAATGCCTCATTTTATGCAATATGTAAAGCAGTTTAATTTCTTAAAAATTATTTCCTTCTTTTATTCAAACACCACGTACGTTTCTGGTAACATTTCAACATAAATCGCATTACTTTCTTCCTTTTTAATATGTCAAAATAGGTGAATCTGAATTACATTATAGTATTTTATTTATTAACAACTTTTCCTAAAGGCAAAAAATATGCTAATTGCTACTTCAAAGATGACTTTTTCAATAACAATCCGTGACAGATAGTATCCTCAGGAATAACATGGTAAAAGTGAATAAGCCTCATATCTTAGTACTCTCAGAAATATTTACTATGGAAAGAGAAATCTGATTTCTGGGGAGGGACTTTTTCCCACGAACGTTTTAGGAGCAATTGCTGTGACGCCACCTTGCTGGATGTCTGGTGGATCTTAAAAAGAAGTATTCACAGAGATATTAACTTTTTGTTGAAGTTGAGATTTTAAAAAGGAAGTTTAATTGATATGCAGCATAGATAAAAGAAACCAGGCATAATTTAATCCGTTGATGAAAATTACACATATTTCTAAACTTTCTTAAATAATATAGTGCTTAGCTCTCCTATATAGTTACAAATATGAAGTATGAATCACTCTACTAAGTACCAACTTCAATAGAAAATATAAATTAAATCTTTCTAAAGTACGAAAAAAGGCTGGACATTAGAAACTAACGAGGGAGCAAAGATTTTAGTTCTATAAGATAAATTAACTTTTCTAGAAAAAAGTAGATGTCAGGTCAATGTAGATTATGTACCATTATCCAACATTGGAGAAGAGAGTATGAGAGAATTAAACAAATGCATTTGAACTCCAATGAAAATATTCCAAATATCTGGCTATTTCCACATTGTAATTACACATAATCAAAAAACAAAAAGGGGTGATATTCGGATATTTCCTTAACTGGGTACAGTAAAGGCATCTCCTTCATACTTTACTCTTATGGTACATAACTTATACCCTCCACAGTTGATTACTAACTCTATTTGCTCTAGCACATGCTGTATAATACTAGCTATGATGAAAGAAGCCGTATGAAATGGGACTGAGCAAAGACATTTATAAAATCACTATAATTAATATCTTTTAAATTGTGATAACAAAAGCAATACGAGGTTGCACGCTGTGACAAGTTGTGAATCGCATTACTTTAGTTTGAAGTGAAACTTGATTCTAGGGAATCACTTGGTGTCCATTTTCGTTGTGGAGATGGCGTGAGGAACTTGAGTGATGGAGATGAAGGATGACGGATGACATACAGGGGAAGAGCTGGGGTAATTTGATGGAATGCAAATGGCGGGTATGCTGTTCCCTTAAAGGGTAGGCTCTCTCAACGACTGGAGAGCATATTATGCAAGGAGGTATAGTTACACCCTAGAATATTTTAAAATAGCTGTCCCAGAATACAAAACTTAACCCGCATAAGAATCAATTGCAAAAGCGTAAGGCTCATCAATTATTTGATCACTCATTACCTGACATAGTAGTTCTTAAGCAGTTCGCTTCAAGTTATCAAAAATCATATCATTATCTCAGTCACTCTCTGGTAGCTTGGACAGCTCGCCGCGAGCCGGTGGACAAGGCAGTAACTGCTAAAGAACTCCGGCCGCCTCGGTAGCGTAGATGGTAGCGTGTGTGCCTCACGTTTAAGAGGACCCGAGTTCGAATCTTGGTCAGGGTAAGTTACCCTGATAAGGTTTTTACGTGGGTTTCCTTTATCCTAAAAGACGAATGTCAGGTATCTCTAAGCTCTATGGGTCCAGGACTTATTTGAGCATCATTTCACCCATTCGTTCATCGTCCGATATGACTTAACGTTGGAAGAGTAATTTACCAGAAAAATAGTTACAGAACTCTACGCATCTCTGCGGCTTACGTCGGTTATCTGCAGCCCATTTGCACATGGGTTCCTTCACCTCATCCGTTTCTCTTGCGAGATGTATGCACAAATGTTCCAATTCCGCGTCGGCTAGGTGTCCCCTCCTATACCTAATCTACCTCTACGTCCATCATCATGATCATCATTTCCATCTATCACTAGGTGTACGTTGGAACTAGTTCCGATCTTCAGAATAATTATTCAGGCTTATTTCTTCGCTGATCTTTCTTTAGCTAAGTTTTCCTCTCGTTATTTAGGATTAGGATTACTACGGAGGTGATTCGGCACTGCGATCAGTCATGATCTACTGAACCTACGCCGCAATTGGGGTATTCCCGGGAGGAAGGACGACGCGAGAGCAGACAGAGGGCGTCTACACTAAGGAATCACGACAGTGAGGAGGGTAGGGTTCCTAAATTTTATTAGATGGAAAACGTTAATCGAAGGCAACGGACATTCCCGCTTACTGTGTTTCGAACACGACCTACTGAAGGAGGAAGAGGTTCACTCAGAACATATCATCCTGCCATGCACCGCTGAGACTTATACCCTGAAAGATACCACAAGATTAGAAATGATGAGAAATTATAATGGAGATGAAATGAAGGGACAGGAATTTCGGAGATGTAATTCATATACCCAGCATTCTCCTGGCAATCCGGAAAAACCCACGAGAAGACCCATGTGCCAGGTAGATCGGCCACGAGAATTGAACCCAGGTTTCCCAAATACCGTCCACATACGAACCCAATAAACCCAACCCGCTGGGTTCCTCTCATTTATTAGTTGAAGCATTTTAGACTGGCTCTTTCACTTCATACGTTTCCATTTTCTGTATATTATAGTTTCATTCAATTTAAAATGATAAGTTCTTTTCTTGGCTGCACCGAAGTTGAGTGGTTAGACCACTTGGCGCTCACAAGGCAGCCCTTTTTGGATTCCAGATTACCGCAAATTGACGTTTGTGGTGGAAAACACGGCGCCGGGGTGGGTTTTACTCAAGGGTTTCCGGTTTCCTCCGCCAGCATTTCACAAATTGCTCCATCGTCATTTTTCATATCATTTCATCTTACCCTCATTCTGACATACACTTCACTCTCATAGCAGGCATTGGGCTGATCACCCATCCTGGATTTCTCTCTCTCTCTCTCTCTCTCTCTCTCTCTCTCTCTCTCTCTCTCTCTCTCTCACACACACACACATAAACATACACACTGATCCAGAAATTACGTTCCTCAACCTGCATAAGGATTAAGAGGAACAAGAATAACCTGACTCCACGTAGAGAACAGTTGAAAAAGGAATTCTTTCCTTACGTCTGTATTTTGTTTATAACTGCTTCGATTCCTTTCTGGTACTGATCTTGGAAGCTTATTTATTTTGCTGGTATTCATAACTTCTCTACCTTTTTAAAGTGCACTACCAGTTTCATTACTGGAACCAACGAAACATAAAACAACTATTCAAATTGTATTTGTTTAAATGTTTAATTTTTTTATAATCTTTGGTAGATTTTTAATATAATTTTATCAATATTACATCTTGAATATTTAACTAAGGACAGTATAAATAAATTAACAGAAGTAAATTAATTTACTTGTTATATGCTTTTAACTTTCAAATTTTATTACCAGGGCTAGAAAGTTCGTACCGATTTCCTTGAGCAGTGTAAGAGCGGCCAGGCATGGCTATGCCACGCAGCGGTACTAGCGAGGGCAAGGTTAGTCGAAGAATGCAACTCATTACTGTAACTTGTATCCTAAACAAATATATATTACAAGTTTAGCACATGCTTTACACCGAGTGGCCGAATCAATGAAATGTAGTTATGCAGGTTTAGACAGCTTTGTAGTTCACACGAAAACGATATTTTGAAAGCATCTTACAGGATTGCAAAGCTCAGAGAGTTACCAGACATATCGCTACCATCACGGCCAATTGTGACCATATGGGTAACTTGGCTAGATGCTGTAATGTATTATGACGAATATTATGACAAAATTGTTTCGGTATTACCCAATTTAGAAACCATGGTAATTCTAGGATTAAAGCTTCCAAACGTCTAGCAACGAACAGTTTCGCAGAATTATATTATTGGTTGCACATTTGTTCATAGAGTTACCCACAACTATCACAATGCTACAGCCCAGAGGTATGGAACTGACTAAATCTGAACGGCATGTAGAACTGTCAAAACGGATTTACCAAACCTCGAGCATTCTACCGGAAATAAAGATGAAAATTAAAAGTGTAATTGAAAAGAATGCAGGGTTCGGTGCGATTTACTGCATACGAGATGCACTTTTGGATCCCAACGAAAGCTATAATACTGGTACGGCACCGATAAAATATTTTAAATATGCCTCGATCACATGTGAGGTCGAAGTGACATTTTTGCAGTATAAATCTTATTTGACGGGACGTAGAATTAGTTTTTTATTTTAAAGGGTTCAGAGGTACAATATTGTTTTTACTAATACGGCCGCAGATGAGCAAATAAGTAAAAAAAATTCTGCTTTTGTATTTTGGCTAGAGTCTTCAGATATTTAAGAAATTAATTATATTATTTGGATACTATTTTACATTTGATCAGGAAATAAATAGGTGTGCATTTGTGAATGTCTCAAAGGACATTTTGTTTTCTGGGCAAACGGTTTCAATGCCCCTCCGCCGTGCGCTCTTGTCTATCACTTCATTAGGTGCCGGGAGAAGGCTGGTCACAAACTCTATAGGGAACGGCGGGCGGTACGAACTTCCTAGCTCTATTACACATGCGGCAGTTAGCTTGAAATTAAATGACTGATATTTTCTATTATTATGGTACTTCAATACAAATAATCAGTACGCCTGTATTTCTATGAATTCCTATTGCACTATTCGATTCAACAGCTAATTCAACGAAAGTTCCCTGCAAAAGTATGAAGTTATTGGTACTGTTTTTTGAACGTGACTACAGTACTGTAACGGTCGAATCGGAACACCATCGTTCCTATCACCAGATATACCATTCAGGAGTGAATATCACTTAGCGTCTCTACCAGATATGGCGTAGGGCTTACGGCATCTCAGACCAGATGCAACGCCTAGAGGATAACTCAGGGGTTTACTTCCAAAGAGTGATTAGGGATGTGGTGAGAGATTAACTTTAATAAATGACGGTAGCTCGTATACATAATGTTTACTTTACATAAAGTTACAGTCTACCATAAGAATGAGTGAAGTACAAGGTTGCTCACTTATTGACAGGTGATAATGTTGCCCTTGCAGAAATTCCTGCCATATCCAGTTCCATCTTCTTTTTCCTTCCTTTTTTGTCCAACCTTCTCCTACACACAGCTAATATGAAAAAGAAATTTGCATTATTACACCTAGTAGTGGTCTAAACTATAAAGCTCAGGACTTATAGTACTTAATCGTCGAAAGTGGCGTTTAAATAGTTCTCAATTTTGCTGCCTTAGGTTCCTTTTTTCTATTTATTTCTTTGCTATTTTTATGTTCTATTTTTTAAATTTTATTTTATATATTTGTTTATTCATCAATGGGAACGAGTAACGTTTTTACCAATATATACTTATTATTTAGGTAATGCTGTGGGATTTTGTCGTTATTTAGTGTAGTGAGGATTTCCACTCATTGGGCGGAAAAGAGGGCGTCTAGGAGTAACGGAAGATTCTGTATGTCTTGGGTGTATCAAAACAATAAATAATTTATTTCTCACTTCAGTTATCAGTGTAAGGCTCCATGGAACCGCTAAGGCCAGCAGTGACTAGCTTCCAGCGTCCCTTTCTCAGTAAATCAAACCATTCTCTCTGTAATGCCCCATTTCCAGGAATTTTCTGAATTATGTAACGTTCCCATTACCAACCAGAGGGCACATCTTTGGAGTGACATGTTTTTAAACCTGAATTCCAGTCGCTGGAGCCTCCGAAGACATGGAGGAACCTCTGGCGGGCACCATTTTGCAACAAAGCCTCTGAGCACCATCCAGATTCTATGCACCTGTTTGCAAGAAGCAATTCTATGTTCCAAGGTATCCGTTTGTGAACAAAATTAGCATGCGTATCGACATAATTTATCAGCTGTTGGTATGATCTAGTTAAATATTTCCTATGCTGTCACTTGCCAATCGGCAGGAACAAGTTTGTTGAAGAGATTCTTCCATATAATGTTCCATTCTCTATACTCTTTCTCTTCAATCCTGGGTGTAAACTGATATGTATTGTGCGGCTGATACCTTGAAAGATGGAAGGATCACTTTTCCTACGAATACCTTAACGGCAAATGTGTAGAACAGTGATGCATTAAAGAGCTATGATAGGTGGCGGTTTGTAGCTTACATGGCTAACTTTCGATTGGGGAAACTTCATTTGGGAAATAATTAATCTGGTTTGCGCATCTGGGCCTGAGGTGTGCAGAAGGTTTGACAGGCTAAAGACAAGGGCCATGGTGCCAGATTTACCTTTTAACTGAAATAGAAATATGTATGTATTGAACACCATCATAGGTAGACAGATTTCGTTTAATGTTTCAATTCATATGTTTTATGTAATTCACTCTAATAACAGATACCTAAATAAAACTACTGATATATGGAATATCTATACAAGTTAGCATTTATTACTGGTGTCATATTTGGATGTACAGGTAACTTATTAGTGAATCTTTAATGAATATAAAGAATGCCATTGTCAAAGAGTGTATAAATCAGTGGAAATCTTGCCCTGGTTTTAAAAGAGGTGTGTATGGCAAGTAAACAGGCTCATATTTGGTCATGCAATGAAAGTATGGATTACAATGTTATTTTATAATAAATATAATCAGATTAATCTAGAATTTACTGCATATTATATAGCCTCGTGCTATTAAACTTAGTTATCTGATGAAATATAAGAGGTTTAATGTGTATTTTGCATGTTAAAAACAATATTTAATAAGTGTCGTTGGTACTTTTCCAGATTGGGGGCGTGGTTTTCCTGTGAATTATGGTGCATGTAACTTGAGAGTGATGGAGGGATTGGGCGGAGGTATAATATACATATTTATGTTATAAGCAGTTCAGTTTGTCAACACGTGTGAAATTAAAATTGCTTTAAAGATGAATAGTTTGATGTTTGTAATTATCTATACATAATATTTAAATAAAACCTGTGTTATCCTGGTGAATTTAGGCTTTGGGTAAAACAATGCACCTTAACGTGTATGGAGGGCTATATGTCGTATAAACTTTTAACTTTTATAAGCTCTGTTTGCCTATGTGAATATTAGTTTTTTACTCAGGTTGCATGAATTGTTATTTTACGTATACATTTGGTTCCAATCAGAGAAAGTGTTGAGGTGCAACCTTTCTTATCTATTGTAGTACTTCTGATATCTTCAAAATTATCATCATCGTTGTTGTTGTATTTTGCTATTGTTATAAGGATTTACTATATTATAGCTAATACTACTGAGTTGTGTGAAAGATGTAGGGGAAGTTATGCTAGCAAATTTAGTCGATTATATTTTTTAATTTCACGGATATCTAATTACAATGAAATGGAGATATTTCATCATCACTATTAATTTAGTGTGTAAGTCACTTCAGAAGCGTTAAAAATCTAGAATAATGTAGTTAATTTTTCTATTTATCACCAGAAATATTATAGTTTCGAAAGCATATTAAGCTAAAGAGACTGTTGCCTGAAAGCATTGCCTTGAGATTCTTATATTTACGTATTTAGAAGCCCTTTTAAGTCTAAAGTGCTGTTGATGAATTTTTCTTTGAGGAATTCCTTAATCGTTGGGTTCCCTTTAAGCTTTGGTTTGCTTACAATCATCGATTTTCCTCTTCATAGCACTATCGAAAACATTTAATTGGCATCTTTACGAGATTAAGAATACAGTTTATAAGTTTTTATGTATAATTTCGGTGAAATACCATGATGGATTTGCTGAAGATAATGTGGTGTTTTCTGTACCTTATGTACGTGATGAGAAACTATGCAATTACGCTGTCAGTACATAATGAAGAAAACTGAGTTCCGTTCGGTGTGAACATTGCAACAATGCAAAGTTAAAATGGTAAGGTATAAGGTTTCTTTAACGCTCAGCAGTTAAGCCCAGTCATCTTTACACTGACTAGAAGTCGGTAAATAAAGAACAGAGTTGCTCGTTGTAACCTGTGTCCGAAACTTGAAATCGCGTGTGGGGGTATTTACTGTCCTGAAAAATTGGATTGGTCGTGCAAATGGAGACCACAAACAGTCCACTTAGCGATCAGCTACCGCCGTTCCTACTACTGCCTGGGTGTGTTGCGAACAAATAGGCACGCTGCTGGACCGAACCACAACAATACACTAGCTCTGGGAACAATAGCAGGACCCTGGGAAATCAGTTTGAATGCCTGCGCTTTCCTAATAGGATTGCACCTCCAACTAATAGGGTTACACTTCACTGTGTTAAACTCGGCTTCCTCTAACAAAACACCAGCTCCCTCCCTCTAGGTAGACTTGCTGCTGAAAGCAGTAAGAGTAATTAAATGCACATCACAGTATAACGCCCAACTCTTGGGCTTTCAACACGCATATCAATGTAATTAAAATAAAGACTCTACAGAGTTACTTATTGTAGATGGAATTTAATCTATATTATGTAATACAATTTACTAACATAATATTTATGATATCATGGAATCACTATTTTGAATATACAAGAACAAAACAAAAGAAAATGACAAAAGAAAGGGCACACCAAACATGTTTCAGACTGAAGAATTTATATGCCCATCTGTGCAGGTCTACCAGAAGCAAAACAAAGTCCTTATTTTTCTATACGTATTAATCTCATATGGTCTATTTTCAATACATGTACACGAGAAATTAGTATAGATGACCCAGTCTAATTACAGTCACAATGTTGTTGGTGACATGAGTCCGACCACGGGAGACAGCGATTATCTTCCCTCCTCCTCACCTCCCCGCCCTCCCCTGCCCCCCTTTAGTCATCCATTACTGAATTTTCTTAGGGATACCCATGTGTAAAAAACTTTAAATTTACAGTTTTCCTTGGATTGACTTGAAACTTTAACACAATGCTTTACTGTCGTTTAAGTTGTTCCGCACGAAGAAATTTTAGTTGGAGAAAAATAAAATTTATAAGTCATACTCATAAAGAAACTATTAGTAAATATATCAGATGAAATTTTAATCTGACCTTTGGTATAGGGTAAAAAGGATATTCAATTCTCATTTTATTAATTCTTAATTTTTCCATATAAAATATGATTTTTGTAATTTAATTGCACAAAATCTGGCGACATTATAAACATAGTCTTCCTAAAATTTCCTTTGGCACTATTTTTTTCCAAGCAAAAATTTTCCATCTTCTATTTTGAAAACTGCATTGTGTGGAGCAATTTTATTTTTCATCAACCCACTTGTAGTCGGTCATTTAAGTCGTCACGGACACAGTCTAATTTTAATTTCAAAAAATAGGAGATTGAAGTAAAGGAATAACTATTTAATTAGACAATTCTTTTACCATATTTTGCACTTTTTTACCAATTTTCATAGTTGGGTATTCCTAGCTGTACTTTAGCTAGGTTAATACACACATTTCAGGTCAAGCTTTAGCAATCTGACGAGGAGCTGCATTAAGGGTCAATTAATTAACTCTTAGCAAATCCTGACAGTTAAAACCAACTTAAGTTTACATAAATGGGATCTAACGTTCAAGTTTCTAATTTAAATAATTTCATAAGTTAAATCTTTCAGTAAAGTTCTCAATCATTATGTGACTAATGTAAAACGAAACATTTAATGTAAAGCTTTACCTACTCTAAGAGAGAACAGGGAGACGGAGAAATAAACACAGAGGGAGAGAGAGAGAGAGAGAGAGAGAGAGAGAGAGAGAGAGAGAGAGAGAGAGAGAGAGAGAGAGAGAAAGAGATGTTAGGACTGGAATACCAAAGTACTGAATAATAACGTCATCGTAGTACAGAACTACTTTATTCCAAAGAGCATACATACAAGGATAATATACACTTAACCTCAATGAGGTTCAAGGAAAAGATATTCCTCTAAAAGAAATGCCGGAGTTAATCCAAAAACCTGTAAATAAAGGGTAATTTATAGCCAAAAGGCTTGGCTATGGAGATAATTAAAAGAAATTAAGAAAATTATTTTTATTTCAGTTGCTTCAAGGGCAATGCTCAATTCTAAAATGTATACTAACGAATCACAACTGTACGTCTTTAGTAGGGGTTAAATTCCTAGGAAGCAGAATTTTAGTCACATAGAGAATTTTGTCGATGGGTCTACACTAAGACCGTGAAGCCGTGGTGAAGTAACGGTTTAGGCTTATTTCACAAATGAAACCAAAAATAAAAGTACATGAGTTTCAGGAGAGAAGTTTTTCAAACACTTTTTGTGCCTTATTTTATTTTACGCCATTAATCAGTCCTAAAGATTATTCGCAAACCTTTTTGATTATTTTATTCAATAATGCCACTCTACCCATACAAGGACATGGCAAACAAAACGTTTTCAGGATCGCCAAATTATGGACGCTTTGCATTATCAGCATTATCTTCATTTATTCTATATCACCGTCAATTCAGCTTGGTTTTCGTAACTGACGTTCCACAAAGAAACAAGTGTTGCGAGTCATGGTCCTTTTGAAAGTAGACAGTACGATGCTAGAGATTTTCTGGCCTTCATAGAAGCCTTCGATTATGTGTGGTACACCAATTTCCCAAATTGGTCACTCAGCATGTCTGTACCACATTGTTCTTTTATTTCTTCTAAATCACAACTTCTCCGCTCTACTGGAACATACGAGGTTTCCTAGACGTGCCTGTGCCCGTGTGCCTCAAGGATCAATGCTCTTCAACGTCTATAGCTACGATATGTCAGCCTTATGTATAGTAGCTATGGTCATGTATTCCAATGACATAGCTCTTATCCGCTCTAACAAGATATCCTTAGTGCCTTTGCCGAGTTAAATGCTTGGAGGACCACCTTCACCGCCAGTTCACTTGCAAATTGCACCTTAATCAGAAACTTGCCCTTCCCACTCTCGGTTATCCAAACTATACCTCTCAATTAACCGCAAATCCTCTCTCAAACGCATCCTCACAGTCTTACTCCACACTTCCCTTATACATCCGTTAATAACCTATACCTGCCCAGCGTGGGGTGGAGCAGCTTTCAGTAAAATTCGGGCTCTAAGATCTATTCAAAATAAGATCCTCCGTGTCGCAGAATACTGGTTTGAACGCAGTTCCCAACTTCATTATGAACTTAAGATTACTTCCTATACATCAGTTCATTCAGACATAAGTTGCAAACCTCATCCGCAATCTTCCGAAGTTCCTCGGCCAGCAATCCCTACTCTCCATTATAATTAATCACGAGACATTCTTTTAAGTAGGAAGGTTTCTCTGGGGAGGACTACTTCAGCACAATGACCTTGTTCAGAGCTACTGATCCTCCTAGTTTAGGTCAAACTCATTCTTGATTTTCTGGTGTGACTCTGATTTCATTTTATCCTCAATCTTGTTAAATTCTGTGTTAAGAATATGTTATGAATTTGCTTGTGTTTCACTGTTTGCTCTTTGTGTTTCATTCATTTGTAGAGTACCTGTACCGTTGAGCAAGAATTACTTTAATAAAAACTTATGATTATGAAAATTCCGTACGAGTAAACATTCCCAATTTTGTACATCGTTTACAATATATTTACAAACATAATTTTACATTTAGTCTATGAGTATAAGACAAGTATAGGAATAAGCCAATGTTTGTTACACTTACTCAGATTCCGCGGAATCTGAGGTTTTACTCGTTTTCTCTTGACCTGCCATAAGAATGCTGCCATGCTTTCACATGTGTTTCTGCTACAAAGTTGGTAATTTTGTATCGTATTTTACCTTTAGATTAGGCTATTTATTTTAACTTTTTGTTTTGCTAAAACCTGTTTTGCATTTGTTGCTGTCCGATGTGCATAAAGAGCAAACCTAGGTTTCTCTTTCCTCCTGGTTTCTTTATAACCAGAAGAGTATTCAATGTATTTCATAAAGTAAGTTTCTATAAATAAGGTCACAAGAAAGGCCTGTAATTGGAGCAAATTCAAAAAATGATCAGTTCTCTGTTTTGAGGATTTAGAGTCGAAAAGCTCTCCACCTATTCATTTTACCAGTTTTGTTCATTACATGTCTATGAAATTTATATTCAAATACCTTATTACAATATTTTTGGTGAATTTATACTCCTGGGGATGATTTAATGCAGATTTTCTTCTAATTCGAAAATTAGAAAACAAAATGTTTTAACTATCTTTATTACGTAAATATTTTAACATCTCTTAACGAAACTTTGTTTGGAACAAAAACCTTGACTCCCCAAATTAAAGATGGCAGTTGTAATAAATAGAAAGTAGAGGAATTGTAGAATGGAAAGCAGAAAACAACGCAGTTTAAAAAAAAAAAAAAAATCATGAAGTCTTAGAGAAGTTACCTATTTTAAGCTTTTTTACTTAAAGTTTGTACGAAACTCTAGTAGATAATAAGCTCAGAGCTTGAAGAACGACAGGCAAACTTTACATATACCCTTTGATTAAGTGTTAGATTTGATTTTATTCTATCGATACACGAGCGCCCACAAATTATAAAGGACCTCTGTTGAACTCCAGCTTTTCTTCAGTATTATCCCACACAGACATACACATATTGTGTGTCTAATCATTAATTTTGAAATATTTTTGCGAAAACTATAAAGTTACACTTGGGTTATTAAAATTCCTTTACCGCCACTAATAATAATCTTTTTTCATTCTTGCAGTGATTATTAAGTACTAAAAAGCAAGAGGTTACAGGTATATAGCTTATATGGGAAGAGGCAGTTATAAATAAAGGTGGCAGACGAGTGCGATTTTGTCATAAGTACACTGCAGAGAGACTATATCCTCGCGCATGTAAACAACAGGTAGTTTTTTTTTTAAGTCCGCTCCAATGTTAAGTTATATCGTACGGTGAATGAATTGGGTGAAATGATGCTCGAATGAGTCCAGGGTTCATGGAACTTAGAGTTACCCGACATTTGTCTTGAAGGATAAGGGAAACCCAGGAAAAAACCTTATCTAGGTAGCTCACCCTGACCGAGATTCGAACTCGGGACCTCTTGAACGTGAGGCAGACATGCTACCATCAACGTTACCGAGGCGGGCAACAGGTAAGTATTAGCCCAGTCAATAAAGGTATTGTGTCGGAACTCTTTTTGGTAAAGCTGATTTTTCCAAGGGTGATAGACTATGATGAGAGGATTATTTTCTGAAAAGTCCCCGAAAATTCCAATTCAGCTTCCCCCGCTTCCCCCCTTCAAGTTTAAAAATATAGAGTTTTACGCAATCGCATACAACAGTTCAACCAAAAGATTTTTAAGGTTATATTATTTACAGTTTTATGCCAACATAATTATTCTACAACTTTTATAATAACATAATTTATGATAAGTGCAGAAGTTTTTCCGTAAATTAATGAAATGTAGTAAAAAAGAATATATTTTATCCATGGGAGCTACAAAGCTGTCTAAACCTGCATAACTATATTTGATTGATTTGGCCAATCGGTGTAAAGCATGTGCCAAACATGTAATATGTATTAGTTTAGGAGACGAGTTACAGTAATGAGTTGCATTCTTGCTGGTAGCGCTGCCTGGCCGTTCTTACTTTGCTCAAGGAAATCGGTTCGAACTTCCTAACTCTGGTAATGAGTTACATTCTACGACGAACCTTACGCTTGCTAGTAGTGCTGCGTGGTATAGCCATGCCTGACCGCTCTTACACTGCTCAAGGAATTCGGTAAGAACTTCCTAGATCTGAAATTCCTAGCAATGAAATTAATTATGTTACAAAATAAAAATGGAATAAATTTCTATCTATTGAACGTGTTTTATTTAAGTTGAAAGATAGGGCACTTGTTGAAAGACCCTTTACTAATGAATTTATGCTGATCAATAATCATATGTAACTTTTTCACAGACTTGACAGACTTTTTTGCTGTCTCGTGTATAATTTCATAGTTTCCCCTTCTTCTTTAACCAAACACCTTTACCAAAAATTTATTGTTCTTCCCATTATTATTGCATTACTTCTTGTCTTTCCTAATTCTAGTAAAGCTACTTCCCTAGGTGCTGACCTTGGTAAGCCTAGCAGCACTTTACAAAACCTTCTGTAGTTTTGGTCCACCGTTTTGTTTACCTCTGTGCCCCCCCCCCCCAGATCTCCACTGCATACAACATTTTGGATTCAACTAGCACTTCGTACATTCTTTCTAACCATTTGGTTGTCATTTCTAGTTTATACTTGCATATTCTTATTCTATTCATTGCCGCCCTTCCTTTTGCTTAAAGTTTTCTCCTGTGTGCTTCCCACTTTTCACTGTTATTCAACCTTACTCCTAATTATTCAAATTCATTGACTACTTCTACCGTTTTGCCATTTAGTACCGACTCTTCCACTTAAAAAGTACATGAACGTATGGCGAATCTATTACAATAATAGTGTAAAACATTTTGAACTTTTAAAGAAAATTTAATTTTTTTCTATACTTAAGTATGATGGCTTAATAAATTATTCTTAAGGTTTGAGACTGCTCTCAGTCTGTGCATTATCATGATTAAACAACAAGAAGGTTGCGGTTTGTGGTCGAGTAGTTGGCACTGAGCGTCTGAAGCGGGGTTGTGTGGATTTAGTGTGGGATCTTGAAAGTTGTGCTTCAGACTTCTCCCCACCTCCCTTTCCCGCCATGGTTTTTCATCTTCGTCTTAGTTTCCTACTTGCGCCCCGCAAAGTTTAACCTCAGTCTGCTTCCCAAATCCGCATTTCACAGGTTGGAATGCTTTATCATTGCACGTGCAGGGTTTATGAGAATACTCGGACTCACGTAGAAGGATTCCAGTTTCCGATTCCCTAGAGTGAAATGTCATGCACAAACCCTTGAAATTTAATTAAATCCTGATATTTGCGGACGCAGCGTATCCATTCATAAGTTATACAGCTGTATGAGTTTCCAGATATAATATAAAGGCGGTCTTAAATAAAGGTACTGGTAAGGCTAACCGGATGAATAAAATATCTAAATATGTTCATGTGAATTTATTTTAACATACAGCACTGTAAAGCCTAACAGTTTAATTACTTCTATAGCTTTAGGTTTGGTAACACTTACCAATAATTTATTCTTCTGTGAACTTCTGTAACATTTAACAAAGGAGTAAGCGGAGTTATCTTCTAAATAAAATGTATTTATTATTAAAGCCTTCTTATTCTTTTAAATTAATCTACTGGAGTAGGCGAGTGCAATAATTTGTGCTCAGATGAGGCTGGTTCTCAAAACATTATCGACATTTATCTTAAAAAGATATAAGAAAACCAGAAAAACACCCTATTCAAGAACTCTGCAAAAAGATTCATACATGGAACCACCGAAATGTGAAGCAATTATCTCCTGGGTCATTCCTATATATTGTCTCCGTATGTTGGGAAGGAATTCCACACAATAAACTTAACATCATTTATTCGTGCGAGAAGAGAGACGTGAACTGAAATAACAGATTTATTTATGGTCTCGTAACGCAGTTTGTATGACTTTCGTTGAAATAACGTGTGAAATCAGAAATAATGATATGCCGAATTGTAATATTCCACATGGAATATTCATGACTCTTATGTCGTCCTGTCAGAGATAGTTAAAATTAGGATATTATTTGAATTCTGCGACTACCTTATCTAGGGAGAGTTAACAGAAAGTTTATAAAGCATATTCACACCAGATGGACATATAGATAACTTTCGCCAACATTTCTCAAAGAGAACTAAGACAAGTAACGGGTAATTTCATAAGATGATGACAAAAATGCATTAAAAAACAAGCATAAATATCTTTTAAATATGCTTTTGAATCTATCGGGCAGATCCTGTACCTCCTAAACAAGGTGTGTCTGTATTAAAACCATATAGGTAGCTGGAGCAGATCGATTAAAATGGAATCCTACTTAGCGGGGTGACACGATATTGTACAGAGTCCTGGATGGTTCTTCTAACTCAGATTAGCATAATAGTAATAATAATAGTAATATTAGTAATAGTACTAATAATATTAATAGAACAAATAATAATAAAAATGATAGAGATGTGTGATACATATAATGATTATTCCTTTCGTACACCGATTTGCATGGTAGAGGTTTGTGATTATGTGAATCAGGACCATGAGGCGATCGGCATTTCGTTGTACCAAATTAAAGGTTGGTTTACATTAATTACAGATCGCAATCCATTTTAAAATCCTTTAACCTCAGGATCCTGCAGAAGTATCTTCCTGCACATGATAAAACAAATCGCCATTACACAGATGGGATTCTACCCAAGTGTCTTGGATAGAAACTGTAGAATCGTGTTCCAAACTTGGCAAGGGACTGTGTTACTCAAAGCTGCACAACCATTTAAATGCGTTGGTAATTGCAATATAAGTAACACATTTAATAAAATTTTACATGATAGACCTACAAATATTAAAACAAAATAATAACAATATACAGCTTTGATTGATTAATTTTCAGTTTTTATAAAATACGCATTATAACTTTTAAATCCCTTTTTCGGATCCGCGACTTTAAATAAGCTTTCTATACTTATTTTAAAATATAAAAACTAATGTACCTATTGAGCCTAATTCCTGTGATACGAGATATTTTAAAATTCGTAAAACTTTGACAAATAGCTAGAAATGTTGAAAATCCTTACGACTTGAAATTATGATTAAAATTTGAAGCAGGTTGAGCTTACAGGGATTTCTATGGTTTTCATATTCCTTGATAGTTTCCATCTTCAGATCTAAACATATGTTTCATAAGTTATTAAAATAGGAATATATGTTTGGAGCAGTTAAAAGCAAATGAAAATTTAGTTCTTTAAATTTAAGAATCTGCAAAAGTTTCACTGCATAAATGTCCTTGTAGGATAATAGTTTAATTCAAAGAAAGGCCATTTTCCACATATACAATGATAAGCGATGCATTTAGAGAGATTTCAGACTATTATGTGTTTCAAATGGGAAGGTGTTTGTCCTTGAGCGCTACTAGGTGAGCAACCAATCGAAGTTCTGCGGTGTTGTATTGCATTCCCGCTAAGTGGTGTGTGAGGAGCGCCAACCTGATCAATCTGTATGAAATACTATTCGCGCTAAGACAAAAATTCAGATTTTACCGAAACTGATGCATGTGGAAGGTAGAGATTAATGTATCAAACATAACCATGAAAAGCTCATATTTTTAACTCAAATAGTCTTTCTAATATAAATAAATAAATCATTATTACCTGTATTATATCAATAAATCGCGACGTAAGCACTGAATGGATATCATTATTGATTAGCATGTATGCATGTACGTATATTTGTAATTACTCAGAACTGAAACGTAAATGTTTGACATGACATGATAAAAGAATTACTTTGAATAATCCAATTTGAGCGAGAGGAAACAATAAATTTCCTGCTAACCTGGCAGAACGTGTCTGGTCACATTATATTTTGTTTATTAATGGTTCATAATTTCTATTTACTCTAGAGAGTTCAAAGTGGTTGGTGTGTATGTATGTACACATACTTTTCATTATTAAGAACTGAAATTTAAACTACTGCCATGACGGATGAAAGAATTACTGTGAATAAGTCAAGCTGTTAAATTCGAGAAAGAGCAAACACTTCATTTCCTGTTAACCTGTGGAATTCTCTATGCTTATGTTTATGAACGAATGCTGTATAAAAAGTGTTTATTTATTCTGGAGAGTTCAGATCAGTATGATACAGTTGTTCTTTACACAACAGAAGGGTAAGACTTAAATAGTGCAATGGCTTCTTGCGGTGAATTTAGTTGCGAGTCAAAAAGGCAGGTATTAAGAAGTCAGGTTAGAAGTATTCTTTTTATGATGTACACGTTCTTCAAAAAAATTTCGGAAACAGAAACTAATAATGAGTTATTGCAAAGAGTACTTCCGTTTAGAAGCACGGAAAGTGTATCAGCTGGATCAACTTGCAATTGAAACGGGACATGAGGTAATACGCCTCCCACCTTACCTACCACTGCCAATATAATCCATTTGAGTTGGTGTGGGCTCAAATAAAAAGGGGGCTTGCAAACAGAAATAATACATTTAAACTGACGAGCGTTAAACGACTTGTTCACGAAGAAATTGACAAGGTAACACAACAGGACTGGGACAACTGCGTGAGGCATGCAGAAAAAGTTCAAGAAGGCGATTTTAAGAAAGAAATAGCACGTGACATGATTTTGGAACCTGTAATGATAAATTTGCAAGACTCGGACGATGAAGACAGTGACAATGACGAATTGTCTCTTAACGGAAGTGACTTTAACACAGATATGGATGTGCCACTGGCAGTTCCATTGTATTACAAAAACAGGTAATTCATAAACTATAATTACAGTTATAGTATTTTGAAATATATAACTTGTGAAAATGCTTTTTCCAATTTTCATTTTGGCAACTGCTTCATTGTAAAAGTTTGAAAAATATAATTTGCTTACCCTTACGTCTGCGCCAAGCATACCTGCTTGTTGTATGAGTGTGCGAGAGAAAGGGAAATATAAAAGGAGTGAGGGTAAAAAGCTGGCATCTGATTAGCTAGACTCCCGAACCATTTTCATTTGAAGCAAATAATAAATTTGGTTATTAGAAGTTATGTGGAATTCCAATCGTATCACCTTGAGCATTGCATCTTAAAAAATATAATAATCTATCATCAAAATTGCTCTTTAGGTAAACAAAATTTAGCTAGTATCTACAAAAGATACTTTACTAAAAGTTCAACAAATATTATAGTAAGCATTGTACAAGAGAGCGAAATTGACATTTTCCAGATGGTTGTGCTTTATATTTCTTTCATCGTGCATATCCGAAATGAAAGTGTATTAAGGATCTTTTGTGTTGCGTGTGAATTATATTAGAATATTCTTATTACTCCAGTAAAACGTCTACGTCTTGAATACGGAATTTTATATACGACAAAGACGCAAAAGACCGTAAATTTAGGTTAATAGGAACTACCCTATGCAGTAGACAAATTTAAGGGTCATACATATACGAACAGAAGACATGAAGATTACCCATAAATGACGTGTGCTTTTTAATAGAAAGCTTCATCCACATTACAGTATTTGAGACAGTGATAGGGTATTGTTTTGTGCACAAAAGTTATGAACATGCATTGAGCCACGAACGGAGGCATTATCACCATGCAATTTCTACCAGTGGATTAGCCATAGTTCTCGCCAACCTCTGATACTGATACATCTATTTTCCCGAAATATTAGCTTTACTTCTTCCATAAGGTCGTATGTGTTTGATATGCCAGGGCGTTTAGAGCGGTTGTCGTTTTCGATGTTTTCTCCACTCTCTTAAAGACGTTCATAACTGTCGTAACCTGCCCTCCAACTCATAGTATATTCTCCAAAAGCCACAGTCAACATTTCAAATGTGGTGCTAACTTCATTCCATTTTCCAAGCCAAACTTTAATGTAAATAAAGTAAAAATTCACCGAGCATTCAAACACGTATTAGCTTTGCAAGTTTCCATAGTAAACTACATATTCAAAAGAGCTTTGATATGATATATTTACTGTGCATAATCCATAATTTTACAATTTCAACTTTTGGCTACATTTATTTTTCTTTACCTTGTTGCCACCTTGGATTGCATGACACCCTGGTCTTTTGCTCTGCCAGGTAGCTCTTAACCTCCATACATCCTTGATTACTTAATTAGTCCAATTCTTCACCCTCCTCTTCCTTTCTTACTTTTTTTTTACATTTATGGCCCATTTTTCTTTTACTTTCTGCAAGAGCTCACCCATACTTCTTACCTGCTTTTCCTCCCTGCCCGTTAACATTTTTATAGCTACTATCGTCTTCTCTACTTCCTCCCATTTCTCTTCCCAAACCTTTTTTTCTCCATATTGCAACCTCATCGCATTCTGTTACATAGTGTTCTATGCTTTCCTTTTCCATACAAAATTCACAATTTCCATTTTCCCTACTTCTTATCCCTGTTAGAAATATTATTCCTGTTTTCATCCATGATAACCCTTCTCTCTCTTGCATATTGCAGTAATCTACATATGCTTCTCCTCCCCAATTTCTTTTTATCTGCTTTTAAAATTGTAATGATTTCATATTTTCAAAACTTCCCCATATTTCCTATATCTTCTATTCTGCATTTTACCCACATCGCATGTATTCTTTCCTCTAATCTCCATATGTCTCCCGTTCATATTTTTACATAACTCCTCCTATCTCTGCCCACCAACTATTTTAGTTCTGTAATCTTTTTTGCTGTCTCATGCATAATTTCATAATTTCCTCTTCCTCTTTGGCCAAACACCTATGCCAAGATTTTATTATTCTTTTCATTATTATTCCATTTCTTCTTGTCTTTCCTAATTCTACTGAAGCTACTTCCCTAGGTGCCGACCTTGGTAAGCCTAGCAGCTCTTTACAAAACCTTTTGCAATTTTGGTCCACCGTTTTATTTATCACTGTGCCCCCCCATCCCCAGATCTCCACTGCATACAACATTTTGGATTCAAGTAGTGCTTTGTACATTCTTTCTAACAATTTGGTTGTCATTTCTAGTTTATATTTGTATATTCTTATTACATTCATTGCAGTCCTTCCGTTTCCTTGAATTTTTGTCCTGTGTGCTCCCCACTTTCCATTGTTATTCAACCTTACTCCTATTTATTCAAATTCATTGACTACTTCTAACCTTTTGCCATTTAGTATCCAATTTTCGTCTATTTTTAGTTTAACTTCCTTCTTGAAGACCATAACTTTCGACTTATTTATGTTTATTTTTATCCCCCACACTTCACAAAATTTCTGGATTTCATTTATTGCCTTCTGCAATCCAACTATCGTTATACATCCTACCATTAAGTCATCCGCATATAGCAGTCCAGGAATGTCTTTGTTTGCTATTACCGGACAGTGCTGATTTCCTTCTTTAACCTTTTCTAATATCTCATCTATAAATAATTTAAATAAAATTGTACTCATTTTGCATCCTTGTCTTAGGCCTATTTTTTGCTTCGTCGTCTCTGTAATTAACATTTTTCTCCACCTTATGCAAAAACTTCACCCCTTCATAGATTTTCTCTACTGCTTTATAAATTTTCTACTTACCCCTTTCATCCTCAATTTCAAAACTAAAGTTTTTCTGTTTATCGTATCAAAAGCTTTCTCAAAATCTGCAAAGAACTTATGTACCCTTCCACTCTTCTTCCTGAAGTATTTGTCTACTAAAGTATTTATTATGAACAGATTATCTATTGTCCGTTTTCCTTTCCTGAAACCTGCTTGAAATTCAGACAGCTTTCTTTCTTGTTCTACCCATATTCTTAGCCTTTCTGCTAATATTCCTGTGTTTATTCCTCCTAATGTAGATAACAGACTTATTCTCCTGTAGTTTTCTGATTTATTTGCACCTCCCTTCCCGTTGTAAATAGGCACAGTCATGCTTATTTTCCAGCTTACTCGTATGTCATCACTTTCTTTTATCTTGTTTAGCACCTTTGTCATTACTTCTAAGCCCTTTTTTGTTTCGCCATACACTTTCCAAAATTCTCCTGGTATACCATCGGGTCCTAATGCCTTCCCTTTTTTATAGATTTTAATTGTTGATACACCTCAAAAGAGCTTTGAATGCAAATACACATCAGGAATATGTGCACCAATAAGATAAAAATACGTCTAAAATCGGTTGAGTAAAATTAAGATACTAAAAAACTCCTGCTAGTTTAAATCACACCTCATATATACTTATTCATTACAATATTCCTGAAGCAGAATGTGAATTTTGCTACACCAAAAATTATGAATAACTAAACATATATTAATAAATAAAAACTAGTAACCTATTAAATAAAAATATACCCAAATTCTTTTGCCTTCTTTAAATGAGGAGTTCTGTTTTCCGATTGAAACTGCATTTGATTTACATCACTACTATAAGCAGTAAATTAGAGTACATTCAAGTTACTAAAGTTAAGTGCAGCTCTGTACTAATTAAAACATTATTTCTTTGTACCAGAAGCACTTTTCAGTTGGGAAAGTGGGAAATTGATGCTCTGGGGTCATTGGTGGTGCATTTAGGAAGTAGGTAACTGCATCTTTGGGAGTTTATATTCCTTAAGCGGCAGAAGATACTTGAAGAATGTTCATAAATAATTTTCAAAAATCTAAGCAAAATGTTTGGTGTCTGTATGAATTTACGAAACAAAACATAAAAGTAAACATTTTATAAACGCACAGGAAACCTAAAATGAAGGCTTATTCCTCCTAAAGATCCCAGCCCGAGTCAGAGGCTTATAGTCAGTAAGATCAAAAGTTACAAAATAACCAAATGCAATATCTATTTTATTTGCGTAAGTTATGAAAAATTAAAGTTGCCTAATGTATTTAATGTTAAATAACTGGTAAGTTCTCGTTGGTACATTTCTGTTCATGGAATCCAGTGTTGGCATTCAGAGAGAGAAATGTGAATTCTGCATGCATCTAGGTATACAATTTGCCATGATCGTTGCGTTAATACTGTGAACAAATTTTCCACAGCTTGCACGCATTCGCATGTGATACGAAATTTACCGGGCGAGTTTGACGTTCAAGTGTTACAGATATTCCGTTCATCCCACGCCTATTCCAAATTCTCTCTCTAGCAGCCACAAATTCCCTCTGATTTTTACTATCCACATAGTAACATGCAGGTGGGCACACATAAAGGCATTATTGCCATTTTACGCGTTCCTTCATCAACACATACACAGAGAATTTGCGTTTCATTACAAATAGAATGCTTTACGGGGGAATGCATATATAGGGCAAGACTTTTTGTTGTTAAATATCAGTTCTATTGGAAATGTACAGTCTAGACAAACTTTGTTCCTTGTTTACATTTTTAGTTTTCTTTTACTATAATTTCCCGTTTTATTCATCCCTTTTTTATCCTTCTGTAAAATGCCAGCCAGCCCATTAAGAAGTCTCGCTATTTTGCTTCGTAATGTACAGGATTAGGGCTAGGAAGTTGAGGACCTATAAATTGTCTAAAAGGACCTTTAGCCTTCTCGCTGCCGTACCGCTTAAGAGTTTCTGCCCTAAAACGCCCACCGTCAATATAATTGTGCTATACCAAGCAAACACTCCCAGCGTCGCTCTAATCGACGCCAGGTTTGTGAGCTTCTAAACCTATTTCTGAAACATCCTTTAGGGGAAGAGCATTCGATGAAAGGAGCAAACCTTTCTAACGGTGTGTTTTTGGACATAAAAAGAGATCTTTTATTATTTAAATATTGATATTTCCAACCCTCACCAACCTTACTCCATTCTGTTTATAGCTAGAAAAATTAACATAGGGAGTTATTCTCGCGATGTTGTGACAGGGAGAGATGATGACAGAGTTACTTCATATTAGAACGAGTGTGATTCGACAGTGAGGAAGGTGGCTAGAAATGCTTAACTTTGACAACGAAGGTTTAAGTTTTTTATTAATGCCTTATACTTTAATTTCTGAACTCACTCGTGTTTATTGTAATAATTTTCATATTTATATGCAGAGAATTCTTACATTTGCAGTGTAATGTTATAATGTTGAAAAACTGCGATGATAGCCGAAGTGTGTGTGTGTGTGTGTGTGTGTGTGTGTGTGTGTGTGTGTGTGTGTGTGTTTGTATATGTACATATACCGAGCGGGATGGCTCAGGCAGTTTCGTCTGTGACCAGCATTCGGGAGGCTCGGGTTCGATTCCCGGGGCCAACCTGCCTGACCCATGGATTTTTCTGGGGCTTTCCCGGGTCGCTAGGCGGATGCTGGGTAGGTTAATTACATCCCTTGAATTTCTTGTCCCTCCATTTCATCACCATTATCATTTCGTATCATCTCGCATCTGGTGGTCTCTTTCAGGGTAGAAGTGTAGGCGGGAGTTTCGGCGGTGCATGGTAGGATGATATGCTTTGAGGTAAACTACTTCCTCCTTCGGTAGGTCGTTTACCGGTCTTCCTCTGCTGGGACCACTTCGGTACCGCTAGCCAGGGACCCTTGGAGCTCGGATCACCTACCTGGGACCTTTAGGGCTCGGCTGCTGGGCTCATTGCCGTCCCGCTACAAGGGAGCGAGTTCGTTGCCCTGGCCTGTTGGGGGAAGTTTGTATCCAAGTAAACCGTAGGGAACCTGTCCTTTGTACTGTCGTGGCTCCTTGGTTCGGCCACCCCCTGTCTCCTTCACCTCATCCTTCCACCTGGGGTTGCCCCCACTTGGGGGCATAGGGACGAAGAGCCCAACATGGTGACCTACGTACCAAATACCCTCCGTAATGAAATCCCAATCCCAATCCCAACTTCATATTAGGACGAGTGTGATTCGATATAAATACTATGACAGGGAGGAAAGTGGCTAGAAATGTTTAACTTTGTGAAGGAAAGCTTATCCTATTAATGCCGTACACTTCAATTTCTGAGCCCAAACATCTATATTATAATTATTTTCATGTTTATATTAATACAGAGAATTCTTAGATTCGCAGTATAATATTACAAATAGTGTTGCAAAAGCTGCGATGATAGGCGAAGAGTGCAATCCAAACAAAATCATCGATACTGGTGAGTCAAATTTTGCGTACTTTTCTGTAACATAACGCAGTTATTAAGATGTACTTATAATTATTTTATTTGTAATTAAGTGTATATTTTTGCAGTGCTAAATATCATTCATGGTATTTCGAAAGAAACGTGTAATACAGTAAAAAAATTACTACTCCTTCTTGTTTGAATTAAAAATCCATTGGAAATATATTTCCCATCTGTTGATTTTGTTAGTTAATAGAGTATTCAACAAAAATTAATTAGCAAAATTAAATTTTTACATTTTTAATTTTGATTTAAAGTTACATTTGTTATGAATTATTTTCTAACAGGTAACATTACCAAACGACGTAAAGACGTTTTACTAGGCTTAGTGTTTGCATGTTTGGAACCAGGATTATTTCATAAAATGTGAAATTGCAGTGCTGTATGTTTTATATGTTGAATTGTGGTAGTTTCACTCGAAACTTTGTTGCTCATTAAGGCTGAACTAATGATGTGTATTGCCGGTTATTCAGTATGTTTAAGATACTTTTAATTAAGAAATTTTGATGGACATTTCATGCTTAATGAAGTATTCCACAAAACTCTATTGCTGTTCACGCTGGAATAACAAGTTACCTGCATATAAGTTTGCAAAAGAATGAACTAGGCATACTGAGTGTTTTAAACGCAAAAATATATCAACGAAGTTGTGTTTTGAGCAGAGTACGCCTGGACGATAAAGATATTATGGAAGCATTCACAGATAAGGCCATCGGTTTCAACATCTGGTATAATGCATTTCAGCCGAGTGCATACGTTTATAGATGTTTTGTTTCACATTAATCGTTACTCATTTGAACTATGGATGTTGAATCCTTGAAATGTCGTCTAGAAAAGACCTCCGGACTGAAGCCGTGTCTCTGCCTCACGATGTTTCGCCAATTTAAAGCAGTGTGTAGTGTTACCTCAATCTCGTGGAAAGTCCTATCTCAGGGTACGTGTTGGTGTGGAATAAAGGTAATGATGACATCGGAATCAAATCGGCGACCAGTCCAGAAGTGTTCGAAGTTATGCTCAGAATGACCTACTCAACTACCAAATTCTTCTAATAAGTTCCTTTTTGCTAATGACCCTAAAACCCCCACTACTAGCTTCTAATACGATGTTGCCACTTCATTTCTTCATTACTTCTGCTTTCTATCCTGAAGTCTCTCTATAAATGTGTAAGGAATGCTCTCACATACTCCAGGAATTCCAAGTTAGCCAGCTATACTTAACTAACCTGGGAACTTTGGATAGTAACTTTGCCCTCACTAATGTAACCTGCCTATTTCTCTGAAAGTCACCTGAGAACCAGCCTTCGATAATTACTTTACTTAATGACATCTTACCCCAAGACACGCTGTACTCATTAACTGCCAGGGCTTTATTGTGGCTGGACATTCAGCTGGTCTCAAATGTGGAACAAGAAATAAAATAAAATGAAAAAACACTAGGAAAACCCCAAAACTGAAAAATAAGTATAGAGAATGAAAGAAACAACTTACATGCAAGATTACCCCTGTTTTCTTCACTATTCTATTAATCAACTAGGAGTATCCAGAGCTCTGTTCTTGTTACAGTGTTATATATGAAAATTATCTCTCTCTTCTTCACTGTTTATCTCAACTTCTCTTTCTAATTCTGCACTGTCATCTCTGTTTGTCTCCCCCTTTCACTGTCTTTTCCGTTCGCTCTATTCTGTTCCATCACAGTCAATATCAACCTCTGTGTTACTTAATGTCGTATTATGTTTTAAACACGGCAGTAAAATTATTTTTGTAGTCCCAATAACAACTAAAACACGAGTAAGGGGCTTAAAAAGGCATGAATTTGTAAATATTTCCTCCTTCTTTGCCTAATGCAATTGTTTCTCTTGTACAAACAGCTATAGCGCTTTGGTTTCCCTAATTTGATAAATTGATAATCGTTATTTCATGCAAGATTAGATTTCCACTGAAACAAAAAGAAGTATACTAAAAGCAAAAATTAGAACATAGATAAAAAATAATTGTGCTATAGATCGCCAATGTGCCATATTATTGGCGTTATTTAGATTACTTAAGTGCAGCTAGTCGTTTGCTATAACTGAAAATGTTATTAAACATTAAACTCTGAGCCCATGTTTAATATTAGACTCTCTGCAGTAGGGATCTTTAAATCAGTGCAATAAGAATTCCAAAAGCGATTTAAAGTTTCGAACAAAAAGGGCAACATATACGAAATAATTAAAGAAAACCTTCATGTAAGAGTAAGGCTCCAAGAAGAATGTGGTCAACTTTATGAACCGTAGGAATAAAATTAATAATAAAGCTAATTACCAAGTTAATTATTGATTAACTTTCTAAATTTTCTGTAGCGGGTGGCATGGATTAGTAAGATTACAGATACTTCTAATCACAATGTCCTGCACTAAGATGTGTGTGCTGTTTAAGATAACTGTGATTTCAACTTAATCGGTCTATTTACTTATTTTAGATTAATTTCCGAACTACATTATCTCCTATGACGCTCTAATCCTGGCTTGAATTAATATCTTTATAATACACAGTCATAAATTATATATCGCAATAGATATTCTTACCAAGTGAAGTTTTCGCTTTAAACTGCGATGGTACTTGGTGGAAGTAAAGAAAGAATTTATTGAAAGTCATTTAATGTTTTGTTTCCATAGATTTCTTCCTTGATGTAAGAACTAAGCATAGGCTGACCACCGATTAGAGAAAGGTGTTTCGGATGTATTTACTTATTTCTTTTAAATAGTAGTGTACAAAGCTTTATTATTTCTTAAGTTCACTCTGAATTACTACACAGTTATTCGCTATATCGTGCAGTCAAATGAACGAGAATTGCAATTAGAATTGAAACATTGTTTACCTAAAATGCTGTAAGCAATCCATGTCCCTGAATGTACTTAAAATATATTAAGTGAAAATTAACCATATTTTTAGATTCTAGATAGCTACATCGTTTTAGCTATATATGCCTGAAGTTACAGCTACCCATTATGATGGTGCCCACCAGTGTAGTGGTATTGAGTGCTAACCATAACGAAGCTCCTTTCTCACGTCTTTTCGTCAACTTGGGGAAAATTGAACCAATCAAACATACAGTGAAGGTACCTCTCTCATTATGTTTGTCGCAATCTTTTGCCGCTCCTACCACAGGCAGTGACAGATCTAGCATTAATTGCTAAATAATGTACGTATACTTCTTCATGCACTGATAGCTAGCGTGCACTGAAAGGGTAATTAAGTGTATTGTATAACGAAACGCAATGACTACGTGAGAAGTAAGCAAGCTGGGATGAGATGCTCTGCGAGTACCTATGACAACAGGCGATCCTCGGACGTCGGAGTTTCTGGTTCGAAAGCCGTTCTCTGCGTGTTTTCAGTCCGGTTGTCTCGTCTCAATGGATTCTCGTTCTATAGTACTATTTACGCTTCCTAAGACTATCCCAATGAGGAGAAAAGGATCTTGCTTATGAGAAGATTTTAGGTTAAAGAGATATAAACTGAAAACAATTACGACACAAGTCTTGCCAATGTAACGTTTGTTATATTTTATTGAGTCAATTTCATTTAACACACCAAAGTTAAAGATGTTCCTGGGGAATCAGATTTATTTCATATTTTTACTCAGATTTCGCAGCGTTAAAACATACAAGCTGCACGTCTAAACTTAAGTGCTATAACTTTTTGAATCTTCCCGATTTCTATTAACGGTACTCGGAATTAAGCAGCGTCACAAGGAACTTTACAAGAACACTTTTAGTACATTTGCACGGAAATATATTCCTCGTGGTGACCTGAGATGTTGGTTACGACTAATCTCACTGTCTACTGGCCGCTGGGAACTGAGAGCAGGTCTTTGACTGCGATTTTTCATTGCTTATATACAAAAACTACCGTGCCTAATTTCAGTACACATTTTAAAACTCAGGCGGTTAAGATTATCCCTACACGTTCATTTTCAAAGGCTACAAACTGTGTATTACCGCTGGAATAACAATACTGAGGTAAATTATTAAGCTCATTGGAACGTTTTTGTTATTTGTGCTCAGGTTATGTTTTCAACTATAATCTGTTTGCTATAAGAATAAAGTAAATGTCAAAGAAGCTGATGTTGGAAGTTAACTGCATGGCCTGGTGGGTTTTAATGCCTCCGTGCTCTTCCACAATATAGTTCCGCAATTTATTAAGCTTCTTGCTCTACCTCCTTTCAATAAACCATTCAAGTTGTTGTTATAATATATAATTAACATTATAAATTGATTACAATAGGAAAAATGACTTTCTGAAGTTCAAAAGTGCACTAGCTGATGTGACAACAAAATGACAGTTAAACTTCGGTGACAGTATTGCTGTTTACGTGCGCATGCGCAGATGTTTTGTTAACCAATGGCGTATCATAGAGGCGGAGAATGCGGAGTAATACTTCATTTTAACAGCGAATAGATTATAGATACATATATGTCACTATGAAGCAGAATTCACCAAAATATAAAAGTGTAACAGTAGCTTTGGGTTATAAAATTATATGTAATTGTGTGATTGGCCGAAGTAATAATTGTATGACGTAATATGACGTAATGTTGTGACGTGGAATTAAATCGGCATATCACAAAATTAAATTAGGAGTAACGATAGTTACGAAAAATCAATAATCTTAGTTTGTAAAGATGTTTTGTAATGGTGAGTGTGATAGTGGTGCAAGATCAAAAACATTTAGGTAATAGTTTGAATCTGTTTGAATACAACAAAGTAAGAATTTATCGACATGTTGGAAGTGACTGGGAAAGGAATTTCAAGTAAAATGTAATCTAAATCATACAATTAAATAGTTACAAAATTTGACTTCTGTGAAACTTTATTCCGAATCACGCCTTGAAAACAGAATTCTCATGACTCTTATGTAATCAAGCACAATCATCAAGAAACAAATCAAAATACAAGGAATTTGTTATTTCTGGCTTCTCGACGTGGATCTTCAAAAAGTCAACGTGCATCCCATCTCAAATATAGAAATCCCGTACCAAATTGCGCCCGAACGTGTGGATTAAGATGGAGAGAAATTAACGACGAATAGTCAGAAATTCATATCCCAAAAGTAAATTAACTGAAACAACTAATAAGTAAAAAAGTATTTCAGAAGTCTGAGTAGCATACCTCTGTTAAGGCCTTAAATAATTTATTTTAAATATGTACCATTTTAAATGGAAATTTCAATAAAATCGTTGTTGTATTACATTTTAACTAGAAAATGCGGATAAAAACTTGCTTTTGCATTTTGGATTAAGGGTCTTGATCTACATTTACAGATTCCACCTAAAACCTAAGATAGTTGTTTGTTATGATATGACTGTCAGTTTTACAGATGATTAGTCCAAGCAGAGCTTGAGATCTAGCAGTTGGTATGCAAGGAGCAGGAGAGCAGTCAATTTTATGAACAAAATATGCTACCTTCGTAATTCCATTGGAAAATTATGGTTTCCTTTTGTACACAAATCTGTATTCGTAATCGTGTAATAAAATTCACGTGCGCTCCTCGTTTCATGTGCTGTATTTTTATTTTTTTACACATGTGCTGCAGATTGCGGTGGTCGACAAATCAATTCCATTGATGTAATGACATTTTCAATTCCCTTCCCATCATCTCCCCTACCCCGCCTTTCCGATTGGAATCTGTATGGAAGGCATAATAATTAAAATGCATTAGAAATGCTGTATCGGCCGAAACACTAGTTTTTGCGTCGATTGTTTTAAAGTAGCTAGCTTCTAATAATTTGTACAGATAAAATCGTTGGTTCCAATCCTCGCTCATTAATAACTTAATTGTATTGTTTCCCATTGCAGGAACCAGGGTTTTGATTTAATTTATTTAATGCTGTTCAAAGCCTGGAGCAGTGAAATTTCCACAGGACTGTTTAATAGGCAGTTGTGTGAGGTAATTGCATTACTGTGATATTATTTGTGTGCTCCCAATGATGATTGTTATCATGATTATTAATTTGCAAGCAGAATTAATAATCAAACTTGATTATCTCGAGCCCCAAAGTCGACAACTTCGTTAACTTCTCTTGAAAGGAAGTTATTACTTTTGGAATAAGCTTCGAAAGAACAAGGATAAATTTAAGTAGTTGGACATGCGTAAGATTGGTGTAAGTGAGAAAAAAGCTTTGAAAGAGTAGATATTTATTTTAAGAATGATCAAATCAGCTGCTAAATTCGAGTTATTAAATTCTTAAATTTTACTCTCCACCTCTATCCTCTATCTCCCCCTATCTTTCATTTTGTCCTTCGGTGTCGCATTCTATCCGCCTCTCCCTCTCTCTGTCTCATCCACACTACATCTTCATGTGTCGTTTATTTCCTTCCTCTTTGTGCATCCTTCGTGGCATGCGATGTTTTAAACAACTGTAATCACCTAGTGTAAAGATCAAGCGGGATGGCTTAGGCTAACATTTGTAGCCCGCATTCAAGTGGTCGTGGGCTCAGTCCCCGCGGCCAACCTTCCTGAACTCGAATTTTTTCGGGTTTTTTCGAGGATTACTAAAGCAAGTGCTGGGAGGGATATGTACCTTACATCCCTCCGTTTCACGCCCTATCATTTCATTTATTTCATTCTATCGATCTAGTGTTTGTTCGTTTGACTGGAAATTGTTGTGTACGGCTGAGGGAAGGCGCTGTGTTCGCAGACCGCCTTTAGAGTAAGCTGTTTGTCTGACACCAAACTAGACTACTTGCCACTGCCAGGCTATCTATGGCGATCTGAAACTCCGTTGGGCACGCGTTAGGTATCCACTGTGGTTGCAGTGACGCCTATATATGATGGTTCTGGTCGTCTGCAGAGTACTTTCTTTTGTTTATTGTTTCGAGCTCCTATATACTGTTTGCACATACAAAGAAATGTTATGAAAAGTGTTTTTGGCAAAAAGCTATCTCAGTTTATATAAATTAAATAAACAAAATAATTTTAGTGTGAGGATCCTGTAGAATCTGCCTAAAAATCTGACGCTACTTTATGTGACTTTCTGTATTATTCTTCCAAACCTATGATTGGAAACTCTTATTTTTGTATACAGTTCGTGTCAATGAGATAACATTTTCAGAAATGGCTTGAATGCATACTGTCATCAGGAATGCAAGCTACCGGCGATAAAAAAGGAAAAGATGTAGATAGACTGGCAAGCAGATAGGCAGAATACTGGAAGGCAGGCAGGCAGGCAGGGAGGCTGGTAGGTAGCTAGATAGATGGATGGGTAAGTAGGTAGGTAGGTAAACAAGTGGGTAGGTAAGCGTTGTTCTGTAATGTAACTATAAATTGGTCTTATAAGACATCAAGTATTCCGGAAAACATAATGAATGACAATTAAGCTTGCATTAAAATATTGGTGCAAATGTCACCCGCATTAGCAGTTTGTCCATTATATAATGACTTGTCTGGAAAATGGCAACTTCCATCATTATAATTTTCAACAAAATATAAATGGGTATCGTGGTAAAGTCTCACTTTACTTTCACTTCACCCACGAAATAAAAAATACAGGGCAGAAACATGTTATAAATTGTTTTCCTCGTTCCATTTATATCCCGCCTTTAACTACAATGGTCATATCGGCGGCCGTTCTCCTTTGGAACATACCGAAGGTTTTAACTCGTTATCTTTGGTTTTAATCATTAGATCACGCATATATTCACACTATCATTCATACTTCCAGACTCTGGGGAAGATTGGGAATTATCTTGGGCGGAGAAAAAAGTCCCCACCCCCATCGCCGGAAATCGAACACGGGACCCCTAGTACGTGCTATAATTTTGTTTCACAGTGCAGTTTACATTTTTTATTAGAGACCTTCATCAAAATTTGAAATTTCCCTTTTTTCCAGTAGGGTTCTTTAGTACTTCTAATGCAAGTTCCTACCACCCGTTAAAATACTGGGAAGGAAAATCTGAGCATCACAACGATCAAGGTCTCAGTAGGCAGTACTGGACGGAACCTGGAAGTGAGCAAGTGCACATTAGGATAATGTGATAAGAACAAAGCATACATACTCTGGGAGGAGATTGCGTGGTGGTAGCTGGCCTGCCGCAATGAATTAATTACCAGTGTGTCATGGCTAGGGGTGGAGTGATGTATGTTGATGCAATGTGAGGGTGGGACCATTCCACAATGTCAGGGGTGCCAAATGCAATAAGTAAACAGCCAAAGGTATAATATACAACTATTTGACTACTGTTACTATAAGAACATTTTATTTAGTTAGTATAATGTCGTCTCTATAGTTCTGCCATATATTAGTTAAATTCATGACAAATTTAGAACATAAGCAGGAGTGCAGTTTGTGGCCAGGTTGTTCCAGGATACCTGATACTGTTTTACATATGTGCACAAACACACATCATAGTTTTGTAAATTAAATGATGGATGGTTTGCGTGTATTGTAAATGGCTTTATGAGTCATGGACAATGTTTATGTTCATCGAATCAAATCCGTGGATTACACCCACGCTGATTGTGATTCATCACTGCAGTGTGACCTCACGCCCACATGTAGACGGCACAGCTGGGCGGTGTCAAAATAGTCTTCCTAAATGCATATTGAAGCTTTGCCCATCATTAAGAAGAGATTGCAGGTCATCAGAAGTGGTATAATTTATAAATTTCATAAAACATTTCCTTGGATAAGTGCAGAGAAATAAAACTACCGAATAGCTACTCCTTAATGGAAATTAATTGTTCTTTCACACTGGCCGTGTATGCAAAGTATGGAAAGATAGAGCCAGACTGAAAAAGTCAATGCCATAGCCGGGATTTGAACCACGGATCTTCTGGTTGCCGTTCAGCCGCTCTAACCCTTGAGCTACTATGGCCAACGTGCCGTCATGACATTAAATTTTCCAACTGACTCGTGTTTTTTCCCGCTAAGTTTTCCCTAAGTGGTTTACCGGAAACAACACATCATTAACTGGACAATATTACAGGGATGTCCTGAAAACATTGCAAGTCCATATCAGGCGCAAAAGACCTCATTTCCGTGAAGCAGGCTGGATGCTGCACCACGATAATAATGCGCGGCTGCATAATGCCAATGTTGTTGCTGAATATCTTGCAAAAAGCAACGTGAAGTGAATCCCTCACCCTCCCTATAGTCCGGGTTTAGCCTCATGTGACTTTTTTCTATTTTCTAACTTGATGAAACGCCTTCGTGGGAGGCATTATCCATCATCAGAAGCAGTAGTGAAGACTGTGGAGGCGATTTGAAAGTATCTCTAAAAAACGGTTTCCAGCATGTATTTGAAGACTGGCAGAAACGCTGGGACAAGTGCATCGCATTCAGGGGAGACTATTTTTAGAAGGATCTTCAAAATTATGAGGACGAGTAAAGGTACATTGTCAAAAAAAGCTATCATTCTTTATTGAACAGCCCTCATATTTGCATTGTGTAAGTCTGTGTTTGTGTGTGTTTTCTGTATATGAACAGCATGACTCAACATTCCAATAAATACAAAACTTGGTATTAACGTTTTACATCCTCAAAAGTTCATTAAATTAGCTGGTCGCAAACTGTTTTAATTATGTTGCATTTGTGTTTTCCTTTCATTGTAAATGACTCGTAAAGGGCCTTCTTAAATCATCAAATTTCTGATTAGCTATAATTACGTTTCCGTTTTTTCATTATGAATGCTTTCATACATTTATGATTACAACATACGTTTACATCCTTCCGTTAGCATCTGTATTTTCATTGTGAATGGCCTTTTAATGTTGCAGGACGTTAATAAGAATATTGTTCTTACCTCAAGCTTAGGACAATTTTTAAAGCTAATTATGTCAACCATTAATCCCCCTATCATTTTATAAGATTATTAATCTTACTAATAAGCAATATTTTGTACGGTTTGAAAGTGTCACTTAAGTCTAAATAAATACCTACAGGTAAACAAATATTCAGCCAGTTATAACGTTTTAAAAGGACTGTATTTGCACATATCACACGTGCCTGGAGAGCTTTTGCAATAATGTGAGGGCCATTGAAGTACTATATCGTTTTTTTACGAGTGAATACCCTTGCTTTTCTGTTATCTCATCCTCACCTCCTAAACCCCTTTGTATTTGAACAGGCTTCAATTCATGACCTGTTCTAAATCTGTGTGATTTTCCATCATACGCTTTGCTCAAACTGATGTGGCTTTGTATGAAAGCTTTTCATACGCTGCAAATGTTTCAATCGCGCTTCGGATATCTTCTGATGTTAGCATAGCCTCTGTTCAGCTACACACTTCATTCACCACGTCCATATCTCATCAGAGTATCCGCTGAATACAACTTAGCAAGGCTAAAGTATAAAAAGAGCTGAATTCTCGCGTAGATTTGCTTTTATCTCCACAGTTATTTGAAGAATTATAGCAACGGTTTATACACCAAAGCAGCAAAGCATACCTTCCTAATGAGTATAAACTGTACATTAGACAAAATGAAACTGCTCATATGATCTTACTTTGTGTGTGTGCGTGCTTGCTTGTGTGCTAAACATAGAGGGCTGGCCTATCCAACACCAGCAAAAACGGCGCAAAATCTTGTGCATACATGAAAGGCACTTGAACTGACTAAAAGCAGAAATCAACTACTGTGAGATAAATTACGCAGAGAGTTAGGGCAAAGGACGCTTAGAAAACTAAGTGGTTGATTTTTAACAATCCTACTCACAGTCAGACAGGTTCCTCCATTAAAAAGTATTATTCCCACTACTTAAGTAATACGAGCTGTATAATTAAATATGTTCTCTGTACCTATATTATAGAGAAGTCATTTATCACGGAAATGATACAAATGGAATGTATTATTAATCAATTTAAAGTAGACTTAGGATCGTTAAGTTCTAAAATATGTGATTTTTAGCCTATAAAGATCTTAGAAACTAGGGAAATAGGACTTAAATAGGCACAATAAATAAATTTTATACATTTCGCCATGCAAATCACAATGATTGATGCTTTATTTCAAAACACCACTAAATAGCACGATAATGTAATACAGTAATTGAATAATCTTTCTGTAAAAAATTTGTATCATTCTCAGTTAATTAAAATATAAAGGATAACATTATGCCTTACATGAACTTTTAAGTTAATGGTAAATTACTATTTTCTAAATGAGACTCTTTATCCTACTTCCAGCCTTAATTTTGTCCAGAGTAAATAACAAAAAGCAATTCTAGATAAGGAATAATTAGCTTAAATGCTGAAAAAGATCTCCCATTGTCTACATGATGTCTAGAACACGTTTCAAAAGAGAAACCATGTTCACATTGAAACCTCTAAGGAGATCTGCCTCACGACCGCTTAAAATATCTCATATTCCTTTCAGAAACCTATATTCATCATAATAGGCGAGCACAATTTGTAGTGTTTTGAAACGTTCTCGTAACCTCACCAACAACATCCTCAACTGAATTTCTGCTCTTGTATCTAATATGTTTGAGTCAGTGAGACTGAGTTTTGATTATTCTGATTGCTGTATAGCATCCGCTAAAACGTGAAGTTAGCGCGAATATAAATCAGATAGGTCCTCTCTCAAACCTTTATCTTGTAGCACATTCCAGGCAACCTTATTACATTGCCATTTTGCCTCCGGAAAACTATTTACAATATCTTTAAAGCTGTCAATGTTCTCACTGTAATACTTGTAATACGCACAAGCACTGTATTACACGCTGTAATACACACGCTATATTGTCAAAATAGGCGATGCTGACAAAGGTAGATTGGGACATTTTCTTTGTGTGCTGCAATTCTAGAACTTGACCTTAAAAATACTTTGTTTATGGAGGATATTAAATTAATAATTTTGCGGAACTGGCTTTGAACCTCGTCTGCTACTCAGTGAAGTGCGTGAGCCATACAAGTAAAGTGTGTTAAAGTCTAGAAAAATCCTTTCGAAAGTTTCCAAACTGCTATCATATATTGTGCTGCATCAGTCTACAGTAACAACAGCCTTTTTACGCCATTTAGATGCTGTACTTTGGGTCTGTAGTTTATGAAGTAGGCAACTGACTGAGCATTGGTTTTCTCCAACATCCTCAAACAAATGAATGCGAATTTCAATAGTTTTCTTTATCTAATTTTACATCAGTTAAATTTTATATATTCACTTCAGGGTATTTGTGATATTATCTACAAAATCCAGGCGCAGGAAACTATTTATGACTTCATTCCATTTAGCTGCAATTCATACACCATTTCATAATTATTTTTTCTAATTGTCGATTCAGAGGTTATCGCTTCTGTGTAATAATTTTCTAAAAATGTATTCATTGTTGTATTTTCAACTACATTCCAAGGAATGTTCGCTTTGGCGAATGTTTTAAGCATATCGAAACAGCAGTAGATTTTATTTTTAAGTATATGGACTATGTAAGTAAAGTTTGCCTTGCGAATCTTCCTTTGTTTAATTTTCTTAATGCATTGAGGTTTCCTCGGCTGTACCAAGTGACTCTTTTTCGGCAGAAACCTGAAATAGAACACTATATCTACTAATAACTATACTTTGATGTCAGTAAACATATTTTGTTAATATAATGCCAGTTTTAAATGAGTAACCAACATAATTTACATTAAAATTAGTACAACCTTTTTGTCTTTTACAAAATTAGTGTTGTTTTCACCTGTTGAGCTGTTAGACCGCGGTATTGGGCATAATAAAATGTATCAACAAAATATGAGATTATTTTCGGATGAAAGAAAAATTCATACGGTACAATTAATCTCGGTTGTTAACATACATGGTCTCATGTGGATAATAAAATGATGGAAGGATTGTACAGAAAAAACTCACCTGTTTATTGCACATCTGACAAAAGATTATTTTTCCCATCTGTTTTATGGGACTGTAAATCCGAAATCCATGTTATTAATGCACTTTTGGCATTTTTTTCCTTAGGCTATTTGCAGCATTTGCACAAAAATTATCACAGCAACCAAAGACTTTAATATATTCACATGAACACGAACCAATACTTTGGCTAATTAAAAGCCAAAACTTTCTGAGAAAGAGACATGGCCAATTGTTGCTTGCAACTGTAATTTAAAATTATATTCCATTGCGGAAGTTCCGATTCCGAATGGGTAACCTTAAGATTTCATTAATTGCTACACTCACTGTGACTGCGTGGGTTACGTAGAATCGGAAATATGGTTTCCATAAATTTAGAACAACGTTTGCTGCAGTAAAAATAGACGTGAAATTGACAGTCAGCTGTCTTCACAATAACCAACAAATAGTAAAGCATAACAGATGGAAGCATATTATTGCACAAAAATATGGATGTAATGAAAATACACAACTTACGTCAAATACATTTATCTGTAGGGTGGACCAAATCCGAAATATCCCTCGTTATTTTTTGCAATATTTTCCTAAAATAAAAATTCGTATTATATATAAAAACTTATTAATTGCAAATTCCGAAATTTTGTGAAAAATTACTATTTATCCTATACAAAATTAATCAATAATAAATATGTTTTCCCTCTCAACTGTAACTCTAGGGATATTAGCTTGCACTTTAATTTTATCTATAAAGACTTTTAGTTAAATAAAACTAATATCCTTCAAAGTTATAAATAAAGAGTATTGTATTTAAGTCTTAATATTTAAATACACCTTTAGAATTTTAAAGAGAAGAGAATGAAATTTCAAATCCCTCACATAATCTAGCCTTCGGATGTTTTATTATTATTACCTCCTATTTTTCTCTATTTCCATTATGCTTATAAGAAACATGTAACAATACAATTTCAGCAAATATTGATATCGATTAACATGAAATACAGGAACAACCTTTGTAAGAGTTGTTTGTAAAATATTAGAGAAATTTATGAGCGCAACTCATCCGATGTTTTAAGATGTTAGTGTTAATTATTATAATTTGCCTTGCGGAAATTGGTACCACTCATTTTTCGTCTCTAGATTTCACTTCACACACAATTCTGTATTCCTTGAAAATAATTTCGGTACGATTTTTGATTCAACATCGTGTCCCGCCCCCAGAAAATAAAATAGTTGGTTATTTTTCACCCTTACTCTGACAGTAATAATTGTGGATCATTTTGACATTAAACACGAAGGGAATTGAAACAAACCTTCCAGGAACAAACAAGTTTTATGTTTTAAATGATCTAGTTATTACAGCCACATTTAAACCTGCACTCTACCGACAGTAGCGTGACCTAAGGCATCTTCTTCAGTTATTTATAATCTGCCGGTAACAGGCGAGACCACAATTGACAGGAGATATTACCCAGGGATTCAATAACGGATGTCAATGTTGGTAGCTGTCATAGTTTTTGTCCTGCCGTTTCTAACAGAATAAAGCGCGACGGTATTGTTTAGCAACAACGCCATTCCCGAATATGTATTTATTTATTTACTTACTAGCTTATTTAGAGCTCTAACAATATTGTAACAGAACTATATTGTTCTCCTTGTAGCCCAAAGCACATGCTACATGTCCAATCTAGGTCATATTTTTGTTACAGCAGTGGAACCTTTGTAAACGCAATAAAACTGCTTTTGAATCTATAGTAAAATGTGTGTAATTAAATCATTTTTGCTTTTTATTAATAAATAACTTGGAAATCTGTTGATATAAGGGCAGTACGGTAGGCATAGAAATGTAATGTCAAGTTAGCGTGGAAACGTAGAGTCATTAAGAAAAATTCATGTTGTTATTTACCTATCACTTAATGCACATCGTCAAGTGATGGTGAGCCTTTTCACGAAACTTCACAACTTTTCTCTAGTCCAAACACCACTAAATTCGCAATAATTTGCTCAACTATATTGCTTAGTGATTTTTAGGCGATCGCCCCAAAGTGTGTTTTCATACAATTAAAAATATATTATTGCCTAGCTATAACGTTGCTTGTCCATCATTAACATTTGTTAATGATCGCGTGAAAAGCTTCAGAATGACCTGAAAATTAGCCTATATGTACGATGAGTGCCAGAAAAATATTAGGATCCATTTTAATGAAACGCAGAGTCGTGCTGCTTGTTTATGAGCTGATGACTTAGGTGATTGTCGGTTCCCTCCACTAGTGAAGAGAGCCCACGAATAAATTGCCATGTATTTTAATGTGATTGTCCTTAAGGAAGATAGGGAGCAGGTTCTCCGCAACATAGGGACACATACAAAGCAAAGATTGATAAAATCATCATAATTGCTTTGTTTCTATTGGTAAAGATGGACTACATAGTTTCAGCAATTATCTAATAACTTTTTTCCGGTATAATCTGAACTACAGGCACTGCAATCCATTGTAAAGAAATCTGTGCGACCATCAGAGCACGTTGTATCACCTTAGATGACGACGACGACCACGACGGCAGACTAGAGTTGGCAAAATGTGTAAAAAACAATGGAGGGAAATGGCCTACCACCAAAGAGAAGATTGCGAAAAATCACCTGAAGTCGTTCGTAATATCCATAAGCTTAGATAATTAATAACAGATAACTCACTCTTAAGAGTGAGTTTACTCTCTGGAAATTAAAGACCATATAACCTCCAGTGTCTATATACAAACATATACATATGATTTTCAATCCACAAAATAGCATAACATGTGAAATGAAACTAGGTTCCGCATTCCCAGATCACCAATTCTACTGCATAGGAAAGATATTTTCTGTGACTACGTGAAGAATAAATATGAAAACAGAACAGTTCACTAATGTCTGTTTATAGCAGTTTCAGCTCCTTATACAACTGTTGCTGTTCTAACGAAATTAAGTTCCACAAAAATATGAAGGAAATAAAGCACAACCCTTCCACAAGAGGATTATTAGAAATTTTTGTCATTCTGATACTTAAAACCATAAGTCTATAGAATTGAAATAAAAGCTGTTCATTGGTTTTATATAGCACAGGACTGATGTCGTCTAATACGTTTTACTACCCAGCTTTCTTCTCTGTCAGTTTGCCTGTTCGGCAAAAATGCTGAAGTTGGTTTAAAAGTATGTCCACTGAGAACTAGATTCTTGAAACTTTACACATAACTCAGAACTGAATGGAAATACAATATTAACCTCACGGTGAGCTAAGAATTTGAAACTTTAAACATAGCTCAGAAATGTATGACACTGAATATACACTCGCTTTCAATAAATTCCCTAGATCCCTAATTACAATTACATGGAGAAAGTTTTCAAATATTTTTCTGAAATGCCACTCTAACAAATTTGGTTAAAATATAATGTGGTTAAGATATGTTCGTGACAAATTACATACATAATACGTCGAATTTTCTAGGAATAACCTCTTAAGTTTTTTTTTTTAATTTACTCCCTCCAACGTTAAGTCATATCGCACGAAGAATGAAAATGGGTGAAATGATGCTCAAATGAGTCCGGGGTCCATGGAGCTTAGTTAACTGTCATTCGTCTATCAGAATAAGGGAAACCGCTGGAAAAACCTTAACCAGGAAACTCACTCTAACCGAGATTCGAACTTGGGATCTCTTGAACGTGAGGCAGACACGCCACCATCTACGCTACCGAGCCGGACTCTCTGAAGTCTGTAATGCATAGAAATTACTAGTGTCTGTCGGAAAACTTGCATAAGAGTTCAAAATTATTGCAGACCAATATGATTCCTAGCCATCTATGTGAAGTATTCATGGATGAATGATATTGTCGCGAGGCATTGTTTTGCGGCGGGCCACGGCTGGCGCTTGCGAAAGAGACAGATAGTGCGACGCGGAGCTAAACGCTTGCAGAAACAGAGAAAGAAAGAGAAAGATACATGTCTGGAAGTTTCTCTTTTCTGATGCCGTCTCGATTGTCACCGAGCGTTCTACTAAATTTTAGAAACAATGGCTGGGATATAAAAGCGTCGTGGCTATGAAAGAGGTGTCAGTTGCTTGTGGACATTTGAGAACTGTTGTGTGTGCAGCTGTGTAGTGGACCTTTGAAGTGCACCGCAAGTGCATTCTCTTGTTCGTTACGTGTGGTGCAGCAAAGAGAGACTACTGTTTGTATGACACGTCAGTTTTGGAGCCCATAAGGGGTGTACAGAGTGTCTTTTGCTGAAGTATAGAGTTTTTTGAATTTCATCAAACAAGACTTTTAATTCTAGGAACCCACAAAGTCACAATATATTGCATGTACCTTACACTTTTCGCTTTATATCATATAAGTGTTTCCTTAGATAACAAATATTTAGAGTGACAGATTTTCAAGGCAGATTCTATTGTGCTATAAATATGTATGATACCAAGAGAAATTGTTTTATTGCTGGTTCATTTTAAAGGAAATAGTAAGGTTTTTTTTCATTTTAAATTAAGGCACTGTTTTTGTTTGCTGAAGTATTAAATATTGGCGTCTATATAAAAATGTTGCACAGAAACCTTTGCTGTTAAATGTAACAAGTCATTACATTTTGTCGTAATAAATTCTCTACAGCACTTATTTGTATTTCGTGGAGTACCCAACCAATGGCAGCCAAGCTAAAGTAAAAGACTTCTTTGCAAGCATTTTGTTTCCCGAAATCAATTACAAGGGCTATATCGTTATTTAAATTTTTACTAATATATCAAATGAAATTTTATAATCTCCCATGTACACCGAAAGAATAGTCTGCTTTGGTTTTGAAATTGCTTCCAGGGTACTTTTGAGGTCACCCTATATTCACAAATTCATCTTCTCCCTTCATCATATCTAAATAGATAAACATAAAATTCTGCACAATTCTGTTTTCAGAATCAATATCTGTATATTTAAATAAATATCAACATTGTTCGTTTGTTTATTCATTCATAGAGCTAAGTTGTTCCGTAACAGGCGTCAACTAGACACTATTTTCATATGTCGACCTATGACACGCGCTGTCCAATCATCCAACTGACATATGCAAGCCACAACAGCGTCCATAAACCGTTATTTGATTACCGGCCTGTGCTGTTTACGCCATGTTCATGACACCCCCCTTCCACACCACCCCAGCATGTTGCGGAAGTGATGGAAAATTTGTTAGCAAATAGCATACAAAAATGTTTGTGACGTAAGTTGAGCGCAGCGCGAGATATTCTGCCAAGCGGGATGATGGGAATAAGGGGTTAGGTTCCATCAGTCATTGTTTATAGTAGGCTCAGAGGGATCGCCATCAGTCAGAGTGAGACAAAACCTCGATGTTTCAATCTGGTGGGCGTGGTGGTTTAACTGAGTGACGTCCATAGAAGGGTGGAGTTTCCATAACAAGGGGTGTCACACACCCTCTGCTTCCTGCATACCATTAAACATTAAATTAGGATTACATCCAGGCGACGACAGCACTCATATCATGTGTAATTCATCAGTATCAACTTCTCACGTGCATTATGTAAACGCTTATAATTTCCTTACGTTACAGTAATATATAATTTTAATTAAATATTCTTGTTTGCCCTCTCTTTTAGATCATTTCAACCTGTCTTTATTAAAATAACTGTCCTCAAATTATTTTCACGAGCAAATTTGCTGTGACATTGCTAATGCTAGTAAATGAATATCTTGAATGAATGTTACGTATATAAAGTACGGGACAGGCATTCCGGGAACCACCCCAGTATTTGCCTATCGACCAAGGAAAACCATATAATCCAGAACCAGCTCATTCAGTATCAGTTCGCTGTCAAAGATGAAACAGGCAAATGTACAAGAGATCATTTCAGCCTAAACTTTTCATGGGAAAATGTTGATATTTATTATTCCTCTCAAAATACATTTCATTAAAATATCACAAATGCAAGTTATATATGTAAATTATATGGACTTAGTATATAATGAAACTGATTTACTTGTATTTACTGGGGATTTGATGTACAGTCTTCTTCTTTCAATGACAACCATTTATAATTTTATGTTCATTGAGACACCAGAACACTTCCATATAAACTTAATAGAGAAACTCACACACTTTATATAGAATAACTTTTATGTGACATAACTATTTTCAAAAGATTCGTTCTTATTGCTTAAATGTTCAAATACAGAGTTAAAGTGGGACTGCAATTTTGTACTATTAAATGAAATTTACGAGCTAGGGTTAATAAAAGGAATAAAAAAATCTTAGTTATTTTAATGTATCATCGCTTATCTCTTAATTTCCTCAATATTTTTGGCAAACTATGGAATAGTAAGACCAGGGTATACGTCCTATCCTAAACTTTATTCTGACCATTCGATTTCCGCTACTGACCTTCATACAACTAAACACAGGGTTCACTGTGCATTTATATTAAATTTACACTTCCTTTTGTTTCAGTTCATGCAGTGATTCGTTTTTATTTGAGTGTTTCATATTATTGGTTTACTTTATAAAGTTAAACACAAAGATTTGTAATTAAAGCTCAAAATTCGAAACCATACAAAATCAGGCATTTGGTCAACCTGTCGATTTTTCTCCCCCTCAGTCACCCCTCCATCAATTTCATGTTATGTGACGTGAAAGCCCACAGTAAGACATATTTCCTGGGGTGTAAATATAAACTGAACCACGCTTCTTCTTTATTTCTTAAAATGTAATAGAAGGTTCTAAGGCCCAGAAAGAGCCCAGTAGACCATGGCCTACAAGCCCGGAATATACTTCAACTAGTAATGTAAGACAAGTTGATAAAGTAAATAATAACAAATATAAAAAGATAATTTCTATGGCTACTTAAGGAAATTATATCAGTTTTTAAATAGCTCATAGAACATAATAGCACTATGGTTATTATATACATTTTTAAAAAGTGTTATTTCGAGATTTTATGTATTTGCTCATTAAAATACTCACTGTTTTATATAAACAGTTATAATATGACGTAGGCTATTACTTAAGTAGGACTAACTATGGTAGGCATTCCCCAAATAGCATAACATGGGCATTCTAGGTTAGAAGTGTAAATCTCATATACACAGAGGCGCCAAATTAAAACCTTACACGTTTCATTAATTTAATTTGTTAAATAAACGTAAAATACGATGTCATATTTTTCGACGTAGTCATCATGCATTTAACACACGTCCTTCGAAGCATAAAAACTACATGGATTTCTATGGAAATAAACATTTAGAATGAGCTCAGGCACTTGTGCACCGCTTGGTTCATCTCTTGAACGAAATTGATTTAGTCTCCTCGTCTCTTTTACTGTTCTAAACGCGCAGTAATCATTCGGGGCGAAGTTTGATGACTATGGTGGACATGGACATTTTTGAGTGAGCTGCTGTAGCACCCAACCTGCAGAAACCTTGTACAAATTAAGCTCGTCATGAATGATATGATGTAGTGGTATCAACATTGCTATAGTTGAGATTAGGTAACATGGTGGTTTGCCATCAGAATGGCTTCAACTACTGCAATAAACTCGGATGTGCCCGAGAGTGCACTACAGAATCACGCCACTGTTACATTTTATGTTACACTTCTACATTTGTTGAAATGATAACCGTGCACTTTCATTCTCCAATAGATTTCAGTAGAATGCATATTTTCATTGATCATAATCACAACAGAATATCATAATGAGAACGTTGTTCCGTGTTGGTGTATGCTGCAAGTCGTTTCACTTATGTGCAGTATGTTGACATCTGTTACGCGTTTCTTAAAAATATTGATGATAATACTATCAATTCACAGAATAATGGCGTGTAGATGAACAATACTATTGTTTTTAAAGTTATTTTACCACACTTCATAATACAACACGATTTTTAGAATAAATCATTGTACCATATAGTAGTTACTGATAATTATTCATCTGAAATTGAAAATCACTTACAACTTTATCGTTCACAAGATTTTGTTTTATCCAGTAGGTATAATGCAAGCTACCTTTGTCCTAAAAATTCGGTTTCAATGTATTCGAAACTCACGTTGAAAAGTAGTTATGTGTTCATTATTCATACATTCCCAAGGGAGTGCTGCAGATAAAAGAAGAAGCCTGAAAACAATTAAACTGACAAAAAAAAAAAAAAAAAAAAAAAAACAATGTGATAACAGTGCACTTACCATAAACAAAGATGTTATGAATAATTCATATAATGTTATTTATAGTAATGGGGAATGGTGCAATACAATAAAAAAGAAATCCCAAGGGGGTTTCGATAACTTTGTTTTACTCTATTATTTATCTTTTCTGGTGTTTGCTTTTACCTTACTATTACCCAAGTGGATTTGCTTATTTTGTTACCTACATTTTCCAGGATATTGTACTTTTTTGTTTAATAGTCTAACGTTATATAATCATTCCTATGATGATTTCCGTTAGATTTACTTTCGCTTTTTCTGTTGCAACTTTATCACAACAATAATCAATTTGTTTCAGTAGCGTCCCAAATCGTGGCTACTAATCCTTGTTTCACATAAGCTTGCCCCGTATCTCTTAACGGTCACGTGACCTTATCACCTCTCATTGGCTGCTATTGTAGTATAGACTGTTGTGCGGTAAAAATTAGTTCGTTATTTAACATGGTGATATATCTTTATATGTTGGAAGAGAATTGTCAAATTTATATTTTCGTAACTGTTTTAAGTATATTAGGAAATAGAGTTGATTTATATGAAACGATGTTAATCCTTAAACGAAGCAATGAGAAGGTTCCTTTACTCAAGCCCGCCTTTCATATGACACAATAGCACGTGCTTTAGCGGTAGTGGTGACATTTTTTTATATAACTTTTATCACCACTGACCTTGTTTTGAACTGGATTAGTTATATATCACCATTCGAATGTGTGTTGTGCCGAGTGCGAGAGCTAAATTATTTTATTGGTCGTTTATTGCGAGTGTATTTATTATATGTATAGTGCCAGAGTCTATCGCCAGTTTTACGCCGAAGCATCGCAAGGGTAAACCTTTACAAACTGGCGAAAAAATAATTGTGGGGCATGTGTTTAATGCACTCACGGAGAAGAATCCTTCCTTGTCAGTGAGAGAAGTTGAACAGCAGTGCTCCAAACTTACAGGTGTGTTAGATGCGTAGGAATATCGCGACATGAAATTGAGACAACAGGAAAACTTACCACTTCAGAGGAAATATTGCTGTGTTGCGAAGACGTTATTCAAGAACAATCAGACTGTACCGAGATACAAGTCGCAAAATATACTACCTTGACGAGATTTGGGTGAATGAAGAACACACAACAAGTATTGCGTGACACGACTTTTTAGACTGAAAGACCATCATTTTTGCAAGGTAGGCGTGCTCGTTTAAAAAAGTCCCAGTGGATAAGACCGAACGCCTTTCATTATAAACCCATTTCAGTTTCATTGCTCATTCATTCAGTTTCAACTTGCTCAGTTTCATTATAAACTTATATTTTTGCACGCCTTCATATTCTTATTTGTATGATTTTATCTATCTTCCTGGCAATTATTATGACGTTTACTGCAGGTTTAAATGTGACAGGAAGGCACCGCCTATGGCCTATGGTGCGAAAACATTAGCCAATTAGGGTGAGGGGGAAGGTAGTTGCACGCGGAGTGATACATGTCAGCGTGGCATGGTTATTTGAAACAGAGATTAGGCATTTATGCTACCCTTCTTGATTGCATGAATCCAGTCTTACAAAATACTATTCCAGTCTATCAGTGACTCAGTAACTTAAAATGAAAGTGTAAATAAATGCAAGACATTTAAGCAAAACAATAATCGTTGGATAAGAAGTAGTTTTTATTTCCATAAAACCATAGCTCGCTCTCAACAAGCACAGCTGTCAATTGCGAAGTACAATTTCTGAAATCAGCCTCTCTGATCATTTTTGTTCTTCTTTTGTTCAGTTTTCTCTGGTTAACAAGAAGAATACTGGAATGCTGTCTCTTCTACTGCGAATTTTTGTCCCCATTTTCTTATCACTTGGCTCCCCCTTTTCTTATTTCAAAGGGGCCATGAGGGACTGCGTGATGTCTGTGGGTGTTGGATAGATAGCACAGATAGAGCTTTTTGTCGGAAAAGTTCTTCTACGCCCTCATAGGTACCTATTCTGAGTCACCCTATATGAGTCTGTTTCTCTCTAGCTCCGCTAGGGGATAGCTTTCTCTAAGCTTCCTAAATCTAAGTTTCCTTTTGATGTGATTAAATCAACCAGCTTGGAATCATTAAGGAACTCTGCGCATCCTTTAGGCTGGACCATAACCTCTTACTTTCCTTTACACTATCCTTTCCTTCTTTTGTTGATAAGTGCAAAGGAGCCGCAGTCGTTGTATATTCTGTTGTGATATTTTAAAATCCAGCTTCAGTTATATTCTTGCGAACCTACATTTAGGTGAGAACAGATGATATAAATAAGTTTAAATATACTCTAGGGAAACGAAGGTCGGATGATAAGTCCCAGAGCTCACAAAGAGATGGCGCCACTGCACCAGTTTGATGGATAGCTTAACCATAGACTAGCTTGTATCCATAGTTACAGGCAATAGCTTGTTTAGTTTTTGAAATACATCATTTTAAACAAGACGGGTGTACATGTTTCACGTAAATGGAAGATTTGGAAAAACGAGCAGTCATTACATACTTCCATTGTAAGCACACTGAGAGCATATATGGTCAAAACATTGAAAGACTATGCCTCTTCATCATATAACAATTAAAAGTTGGGTGGCAGATTTTGAAATGAAAGTACGAGTACTTGAGATTAGCCTCGCTTTGGACGCCCTGTGGAATTCAGAAACCCAGATATCATTGGAAACAAAGTCATCGTTTAGTACCGTAAGACCGCAGATTAAAGTTGTTTGAGATAGCAGAGGCTATAAACATAAAGGAACGTGCAGGTAATAATGTAAGTAATATTTTGAACTTTCACAAGGTTTGTGCAAGATGTTAACCGCATTTGTGACACCTGATCAGAAGTTGCAAAGAAAAGCTGTTTCTGGAAATTAATTGTGCTTTCACACTAGCCGTGTGTAGGACGCACTATGAAACGGTAGAGCCAGACTGAAAAATGCAATGCCATGGCCGGAATTTGAACCACAGATCTTCTGGTTGCCGTCCAGCCGCTCTAACCCTTGAGCTACTATAGCCAACGTGCCGACATGACATTAAATTCTCCACCTGACTCGTATTTTTTCCGGTAAACCACTAGGAGTTCACATAAACACATGAGACAACTATCTTAATGGCGACTTAAGTACTTACCGTAAGTAGTATTTACTTACTCTGATCCATCAATGAGTCATTACAATGGGAAAAATGTACAAATTAAATTTCGAATTGCTTCAATATCCACCCCATTCACCAGATATAGCACCCAGTGACTACCCCGTTTTCCCCAACTCCAACAATTTCTTGGAGGACGAAGATTTCACAGCAACGGGAGGTAAATGATGTGGTAAACCTCTATTTTGAGGACCATGATAAATCGCACTACAGCGATTATTAGCCTTTCCTGAGATTATGTTCAGAAATAAAAAAGGTTATTGTGAGGCCTGGAATTTGTGAGCTGACCTTCATATATAGATTTCGAATGCTATATATTTAAAGACAAAATTTCGTATTTTATTTCCTATCAGCCAATGGGTAGTATATTTCGATATTTTGACAACCCAAAAATAGTCCGGAGAGGAAAATGTTCAAGTTTCATCATTAATGTCTTCTTAAATATTAGCTCATGGAGGCGAAAAGTATGTTCTTAAAATAGTAACAAAGCAGGAGAGAGATGGTGGAGACTTTCCCAAGATCAATAAATTGGTGGTTATATATTGAGATGTCAGGCGCAAAGGATTGCAAATACAATATCTTTTTGACGTCATTAATTTTCCCGGACAGATGGTTGCAAAATAATAACACGTAGTGCAGATATACGTCTAACAACTTGTTAAAAGAAGATATTCATACCTTGGCAGCCCAGAAACAGGTTGAGAGAGTATTTTTCAGTTACTGAAAATGTAAGAAACTAAAAGGTAAACCACAGCGTATATTTGATGGTGACAGTCCTCAGCCTTTTTCCTGATTTTTTTTTTTGGGGGGGGGGGTGGTTGTAGTGAAGTGTTTCTTGCTTTGCACGTCTCTTCCTTTCATTTCTCTCTTTGTCTTTCTCGTAAGTCTCTCCTGTCATATCCATGAATGCATGTGATGTAGTGCTTACTAAATCGGAAACACTTTCTGACTGGTTTTATCACAAATAAAGCTAAATATGTCTTGTTTAAGACTATATTTAAAAATGAGGTTTCACAAAATAAATTATTCTAAACTTTTAAAAGATCAAACGTAGCCATACTCTCCAAATCTCTTGAACTGAAGATATTCAAAAACCCAAAACTTTCATAATAACCCCAAAGCAATTTCGTTGATTTTAAGCGAATTTACTACTTAATTCTACAAGTCTCGGAATAACTTCTGGCATATGTTGAAGACATAATGAAGCCGTATTTTTAACTTCACTATATTATTTTAAGCTTTTACAAATATAAATATTGTGAAGACGTGGCCATGGATGGTAAAGAATAAAGATACTACTTGGCCAGACAAATGATGGGGGATAGTTCGAATAGTACTCATGCTTTCTGGAGAGGTTGGGATTTCTATTGGTACAGTTCTATAAAAGGTTGGGTAGCACTAACTTAAACCACAATTAACTTTATAAGAAGATTTACTACACTAAATAAGTACAAAGATGGTTCATCGGACCCCACAGACGGGGCATTACGCTCGACCCAGCCAAAGACCGGCACACACAGACAAAGATTCACACACTCAGCTCATGCCACCAGACAATCGCATAAGTGGGGAAGTGACGTCACACATACCACCATAGTTAAATGAGTCACTATTTGTATTAATCAAAACAGCTGCTGCTGTGACAGTATTTAAAACCGGTATCATCTACAAAAAGCTTCTAATACTGGAAAGATTAAAAGAATTACGTTTGAAATATTGAAATACCTTTTTAAAAATTCTGTTTTCAAAACTTAAAATACGTTATCATAAGTTCCTTGATGTTTCACTGAGAAAAGTAAGAAATACTTCTATGTCTAAACCTATAAACTATTAAAGTTTTACATAGCCAAATAATAAAAAAAAAAAAATGGCTTAGCAACATTTTCAGCTTTCTTCTCTTTCAAAATATTTACTGATGACCAAATGTTAATTAAATCCTATGATACAACTGCAATAATAAAAAATGTGAGTAATTAGATTTAGCTTATAACTTTATTACCATTTTACTGGATACCAGTAATTTAAAGATTCCTGATTGAACTCAAAGAAAAATAATGTAGAAATGCAAATATATTATGAATCAGGACTTAACACTAAAAAAAATTTGGGGTGAATAATAAGACTTTGAAAGATTTGTGAAATGTAATGCTTGTTAAAATACCATTTTTAAACGACTGCTTATTAAGGTTCTTTGGAAACGAGGAAGTTTCTGGCCTTGAGTGGCACGTTTAGTCGTTTGGAGTCTGACTGTCGATATATTGGAATGGGGATTCCGGCAATGCAGCCGAAGGCTTATTGTTCTTCATAACCAAGAGTAGGGAGGAGATGAAAGTACCCTACAGGTGGCATTGGAGCCGCGATGGGTACTTAACAAGTGTAGGCAGGTTCTTGAGTCCGACAACCCCGGTCGTTTTGGGTATATTTGTGCCTCTTACCCCTGGGGAATAGATCCGATTTCCTGAACAGTGCTCCTATCCAGGTCGTGAGTTTTTATCTTACTCCTATATGAGAAATGTTGGTTCACTTTCTGCTCATAGGACCTCGGCTCATTTGAGTATAATGATGAAGTATGTCTAAGGTAGATCCAATAATGCTGCCTATTTAATGTTTGGTCTCTGTACCTAACTCTATGGGACACAAACAGCGGACTGAAAAGTCCGGAGACATTGTAAAGCGGTTAACAGTGAACCACGAAAATTTAATTTACTCAAAGCATAAACTTCAGCATTTACATATTCGTTAGTTAGGCAGATATTTTCGGGAAACCGTGCAGCTTTTAGATGGACCGAGCAGTGCAGACGAAAATGTAAAGAGCAATTTAAATGTTGCACATGTTTCTCTTGAGGATGGTCGGCAGCATATTCTCCTTATGAATATTACATAAACAGGCGAGTTTCTGACACAAATCACCCGCCACATTCTCTCTCTCTTTGCAATGACACTTGAGGGCAACTCCATGGATATTTCATTGTGCAGCGGTTTTCCTAATGGATTCTCGCATTCGCAACTTTTTCCCTCCTCTCCCCCAAGCGACAGTGAAGAGGATTTAAGAGGGAGCAAGAAAGGAACCTGAAAGGTGATACAGGACGTGGGGATGAAGGAAGGGCTTAGTTCCGGCCCTCGTGCCCCTTTGTCCGACATTCAAAGTCTGCCTGCTCTTTACGTGGTCACATCAGTGCAGAGCTCATTTCTAAAGGCGCTACGGTGCAAATGGGAAAGTGGCTTGGAAAAGTTCAACTGCAGACAGCAACATTCTGTGCTAATGCTCGGTTTGTCACGACAATGTCCCTTTCAACCTCCCTCCCGGTTTGGTAGGCGATTATCATTTGTGCCTTGTGTGTGTGTTTTCTTTTTTGCACCTTATGAATGTGTTATGTTAGGTGTTGTGAACCGGGTCGTATGCCAATTACAGAAGGGCATACATCATTAGAGATGATGTAAAGGATAAATTCGAAAGCACAATACGAATAAGAGTATTTACTGTATTTATGAGATTCTTCTATACACTTAAGTCACGTGTATTGTCATATTGACGATAACGATAGTTCCCTTACAAATAGTATTGAGTTGAAAATAAAATTAATTACTAACACTTGTTGAGCATTTTGGTTTGAATAACAAGTTCACTAGAGTCGATCTAAATCTGATTACTGCCCTTATTGTTGTTGCATTTACGTCCTCCAACGTTAAGTCATATCGAACGACGAATGATTTTGGTGAAATAAAGTAATGTTTATAACTTAATGTTTGCTTCTCACACCTATTATATGTCTCAAGTCTTTATACATGCCTGTTAAAGAAATGCCCATATATTTCTCACATATTTTTATGTTTAGATCAATGTATGTCTTTGCTAAAAGTTCCAAGAATATGTGGCATTACTTTGACCCAACCATAGTGAAAAAACGCACAATTCCATTGTTTCAGGACGTTTATATTTACACAGTAATTAAATTAGGTGACAATGAACACTACTACCACAGTCAAGTAGAATATAGGGATTTGAGCCTTTAGCGTACTTATATATTTTATAAAGCAGTAGATATTTCAGCATTAAAAATTTTGCATTCTCATAATCAGAGAACGGAAGTTAGACCTTTTGAAATGTGTCAAATCTCTTTTCAATTTGAAAGTGAATCTGTAGGAATTATATCTTTATGGCTGAAATACCAGAGTTTTAAATTGCATTTTTCTGCCTTTTTCAATATAAATGCATTTTGTTGGCTTTGTTTCAGTATTTATCTATTATTTATTATTATTATTATTTTATTAATTTTTAAATATTTTCTTCGGGTAGATTTTATGTCACTAACCGTTAGTCCGTGACAACGAAAGTTACTTCGCTGTATATATATTATCGTCTGTAGCAAGAACATAGGCGCCCTTCATTCAGTTTATTATTTTCTTTGTAATAATGAGTGCTACCGCGCAAATAGTTTTAGGTAACAGAAAGCGTTTGAATTACTGCTTGTGTTTATTTTAAAAGACAATAATGAGTGCGGTCAAACTTTCGTTCTTTATTTCATTTGTCATTGCTACATTTTTGTAACTAGCAGCAATACGTCGAAATTCAGTGTTCCTTTACGCGGCTACTTAACACTTTTGAATCCGACGTATTTTCTACCGACGGTAATGTAATCAATGTAAAATATGAAAGCAGTCACTGAACTGCGAAAAGAACAATTTTATTTTGCAACATATCGGAACAATCATACACAAAAGTACACTTTTCAAGGCTATTGTGAAGATTTCTTTGCTTCCAACAGTACTTGCAACATCGTGTTGAAAATCTCCATTTGCATTCGCTTTACGTAAAGCTTTGCTTGGCACCGAATTCCCTTTGTGGAAAATACAATTAAACAGTTCTTAGAAAAGTGTACTAAGCAATCTGTACCTAGTGAGTCAATTTGTGAAAATTTTACTTTATCGAATGTTACGATGACACAATGAAAATCGTTAAAAATAATATGAAAAATCACAAGATCTGGCTTCCTACTGACGAGTCAACTGATACCTTTTTAAAAATTATTTCATTTTTGTGTCAATTACAACATGAGCATACTGTTGAAAACATTGAAGTTCTTTAAAATATGACGATAGAGTTATTGAATAGTGTGATTTATTAAATAAATGCTTTTTTGCAATTGTGTATTACTGCCCGTTTTATTGTTTATAATACCTTTTTGCCTGCTTATTTTAATGATTTATAATACCTAAACTTCCGATCTCCGCTGATAATAAATAACTAAAGATAGGAAAGTAGTCATAATTCTGCTAACTTATTTGTTACGTACTGAAAGGTACCTTCTTTTCTAACTTGAAGAAACGCCCCTTTTTCCCGGTAAATGCAATGATGCATTTTTTTACTCTCTTCTTCTGTTTAACTTATATCTTTGTAGAAGTGTCTTAAGTAATCATTTTAAATAGCTCTAAGGAGAAACGACTATTGAACAAGTGTAGTCTAAGTTTTTTTTTTTTAATTTTTAAATTTATTTATTTATTATTTTTTAATGATGGGAACGGGTGTAGGATAAGTCGATTAGAAAATATTTTGTTTTATTGTCTTGTACTGTGATACAATAGGAAGGGCTCTCTTTGCTTAAATGGTTATTAGATCTGCATTTGTTCCAAGTGATAAATGTATGGCTGTAGAGAACGCAAGGTTTTCTTCCGTATATAGGTCCACCTCTGCTCCTTTAAAAATATACGCAAGTGCTTTCGTAGTGCAGTGTCTCCTCGCTGTACTTTCAGCTGCCAACGTAGTGTACCAGCAACCAACCACACTGCAAAATTATGAAATTTCCTGTCTTTGAAGTGAAACTCCAGTTGTACCAACTGTGGTACCGAACGTAAGCTTTCCTCTGGACGAAGTTTATGTAAGGCGTCTCGGAGGGAGTCAGCCCGCTGACAGTCGTACAGGCGATGGCTAAAGTGTATCATCTTCCGCAAATATTCCACAGATCTTCAAATTTACTCTCCCTTGACGCCACATCTTCTCTGCAGTTGGAACCGTTTCATTAACAATTTCATAAACAGTTTCTCTCCAGATCGACGAAAGGTTACAGTTGGTTTCATTGGACCAAATACATTTCCAATCACGACTGTATTTTGTTTCCACATTAGGTCGTTGAACACCTGGCTACATCAACTGAGATAGAGGTTCTTGGTAGTCAGAAACTTCTCAAGTGTCTCCACGGAATTTTCAAGAGCACGAAGCTTGGCGACCAAACATTGAAATTCCCGTGTTGGTCTATCCACGGTATGTAACTGGTCATGCCAAAACTTCTTGTCAATCGGAGACTCACTGCCAAGTAACGAGGACAATCCTGTCTTTCCCAACAACGCCAGACACTTGTCAACATCCACTAGACCACAACCACCTTTCTTTAGAGGAAGACGCAATTGCGGGCGAGGAACTCGATATGCTTTCTCCGTTCACAGGAAGTATCCCAGCAGTGTAACTTGGTTGCTTGCATATATGTACTCCATGACAACACTGCAATATGCTTGGCTCGAAAGCATACCCCGGGCAACAGCAGTAAGGTGAAGGTCTCCAAAGCTATGATGAAGGATGTTTCCAGAGAGTGCCAAACTTGAAGTTAACTTAACGGTATCCGATATCATTCGATTGATATTGGGAAACCGCATGAATTTGAAGTAACAGCGGTGTGATTGTCCTTGTTAAAGCACTGCTTACTTTGCACGGAGTGTTTAGATGTAAATAGTGTGGCCATTATGGACATTGTTTAATCCCAAATCCATGATACTTCCTTACCTGTAGGCATTTTGGGAACAGTAATTGGACATTTCCAGAAACAGGAAAGGTGACAAGCATCGAAGGAGTACTACAATATTCTGCACGAAATAATTAAAGAAAATGAAGCCTTCTATTTCCATGGAAGACTGCACGCTGCAACAAGAAAGGGTCGTTTACATTATGAGCTTAACTAAAACTAATAGAACGGGCAATTTTAACCCACGTATAAAAATATTCTGATATGATAAATAGAAGAATTTCTGCTAAAGTCTTTTATTATTATGTGGTAGGTTATTTTAGTTCTTCCTGCGTTACTCCTAATTTTCTTGCTCTTCTTATCTAGCGCTTGGCTATTGCAGTGCTTACTCTCATAACCACTGGCAGCTATCAGCTATTTCTATGGTCTGTGTAGAAGATAACCTTATAAGGTGATATTTCGCAAGCCACAACACTGTTCGTATTATTATATACCTTGCATTGTATATGTGAAGCACAAAAACAGTTTAATAGAAGCTGAAATCTAGTTTTAAATAATCTCTACTTTATAGGATCTGAGAACATCAGAAATTCATATTTAACGGTTATGTGGCATGGAAATGTTTAAAAAGGTTATCCTTTGTAGTTCACCTATTGATTTTACTTTTGCTGCGGTCTTTCTGTGACCTTAGAGGGCTTTAAAGATAACATTACTTACAATTTCCATAAACGATAAATACTTATTGTATGATGCAGAACATTGTAACGTGCATACCCAAAGCTGCACCCAAGTAATTTCACAAATAGAGCACAGGGTAGAGTGGAGGAGTTCCGAGCTGGGTGGCTCAGGTGGTTTCGCCTGTGGCCCGCTTTCGGGAGGCCCGGGTTTGACTCCCGTGGCCGACCTACCTAACCCATGGGTATTTTAGGGAATTTTCCTTCTTTCGTCCCATTAGGAAATACTATTGTATGAACCTAGTCAGGTATACACACACACTGGTAGATGCGTACGACGTACTGTGAACCAATACGAACTGCTTGCTGTATAGATTGCTGAAGGAATGAAGCCTATTCGAATGAAAACGTAATAGGCAAAGGCATGTCAGAGTAGTTGTGCATAATCATACACAACAAAAGCAGGTAGTCTTTACACGTTTATACATATTTTATTATCAGAACCAGGATATGATAGAATTCTGAAAACGAAATACCTATTTTATCCACAAATCCATAGTTATGATAGATAAACGAAAACTTTTGAATGGTAGTGTATATCAAATGTCATTATAAATATTACAACTAATGATTTTATTGTTCTGAATGCTCTCTATTTGAATCCCGTCTGAAACTCTTGTTTTGATCATCTTTGTCATTCTGCTGGTTTGAAGAGTAAATGCTCTCAATCACTAAAATCAATGAATATTTGTCTTACAGATTTTAGAAAGAAATTAAAATTAAAGTCTAAAAAAAGTACACAAATGACACAAACCTCATTCTTTCATTTATGTAGCACAATTGCAAGACATTTCCAAATGTATTACTCCTCAAGTTTAATGCATAAGTTCAAGCACGCCTTTAAATCCTATGGATACGTTCTATTAACTTATACAATATATGTCATGGTAATTATCATACGAAACTGAAAGTTATATTTGACTGAGGAAGAGGCGCACAAATTTTAAAATAACTAACATCAAAATTATGAACTCCACGGCAAACAACGTCGAAAGAAGATTACGCAAGAGTAATTTTATCCCAATCCAGCATCTAAATACTGAACTAGAATACATAGTAGGGAAACTGCAAGTGTTAGACGAAAGGGAGAGTCTAATGTGCTAAAACTATCTGATATTCAGTTTAAGAACTAAGAAAAACCCCATATAGAAGTATTATTTGGGCTGTGTCATTCAAACTTGATTTTAACCAGGCCTGCAGCAAGAGATGCTGGAAATTTTATTTTGTCCTGCCTTGCACTGGATGCCAGAGGCGAGAAGCGTTAGAAATTCAAATATAAACCCTAGTCACAATAGAGCACGTCTACATCTAGCATATACAACAGTTCCTCCCATAAGTTACTCCTACACCGACCGCTACATCTAGACAAAATGCCACAAAGGTCGATTCTCGAGTTTGCAAGCAAATGTGCCAGATGTTACTCCTACGTCACCCTAGAACTGACCAGCACTGTCAACTTTTTCATAGCACCCAACTAACTGTTGTCGAGGAATAATCAGCTCGAGGGAACAAGGGAGAAGTGCAAGAAACATCTGGTGCGACATTACTAGGGCGTTATATATTGTAGATGTGGCAACAGCAGTTAGGACTGTTTACTCGCTTTGCTTATTTGATGCTTTGTGCTTTAATCTGTGTTTGAACATAAATGTTCATCATTTTGTAATAAGCTCACTTGTACTGTTTGTTCCTCTTTCCGCTTTAGCAATAACCCAACATAGGGCCAGCTTTTCGCCCTTTTGTTCTTTGTTACTCTTGTTTCCCTACGACGTATCCCCGATAAACAGAGCAAGTAATTCCATCGAAATTTCCTCGAAAATTCATGCTTTGAGATACAATGGTCCCCATAAAGTGGTTTTAGAGAGAGCATCTCTATTTTAGTGTGTGTGTGTGTGTGTGTGTGTGTGTGTGTGTGTGTGTGTGTGTGTGTGTGTGTGTGTGTGTGTGTGTGTGTGTGTGTGTGTGTGTGTGTGTGTGTGTGTGTGTGTGTGTGTGTGTGTGTGTGTGTGTGTGTGTGTGTGTGTGTGTGTGTGTGTGTGTGTGTGTGTGTGTGTGTGTGTGTGTGTGTGTGTGTGTGTGTGTGTGTGTGTGTGTGTGTGTGTGTGTGTGTGTGTGTGTGTGTGTGTGTGTGTGTGTGTGTGTGTGTGTGTGTGTGTGTGTGTGTGTGTGTGTGTGTGTGTGTGTGTGTGTGTGTGTGTGTGTGTGTGTGTGTGTGTGTGTGTGTGTGTGTGTGTGTGTGTGTGTGTGTGTGTGTGTGTGTGTGTGTGTGTGTGTGTGTGTGTGTGTGTGTGTGTGTGTGTGTGTGTGTGTGTGTGTGTGTGTGTGTGTGTGTGTGTGTGTGTGTGTGTGTGTGTGTGTGTGTGTGTGTGTGTGTGTGTGTGTGTGTGTGTGTGTGTGTGTGTGTGTGTGTGTGTGTGTGTGTGTGTGTGTGTGTGTGTGTGTGTGTGTGTGTGTGTGTGTGTGTGTGTGTGTGTGTGTGTGTGTGTGTGTGTGTGTGTGTGTGTGTGTGTGTGTGTGTGTGTGTGTGTGTGTGTGTGTGTGTGTGTGTGTGTGTGTGTGTGTGTGTGTGTGTGTGTGTGTGTGTGTGTGTGTGTGTGTGTGTGTGTGTGTGTGTGTGTGTGTGTGTGTGTGTGTGTGTGTGTGTGTGTGTGTGTGTGTGTGTGTGTGTGTGTGTGTGTGTGTGTGTGTGTGTGTGTGTGTGTGTGTGTGTGTGTGTGTGTGTGTGTGTGTGTGTGTGTGTGTGTGTGTGTGTGTGTGTGTGTGTGTGTGTGTGTGTGTGTGTGTGTGTGTGTGTGTGTGTGTGTGTGTGTGTGTGTGTGTGTGTGTGTGTGTGTGTGTGTGTGTGTGTGTGTGTGTGTGTGTGTGTGTGTGTGTGTGTGTGTGTGTGTGTGTGTGTGTGTGTGTGTGTGTGTGTGTGTGTGTGTGTGTGTGTGTGTGTGTGTGTGTGTGTGTGTGTGTGTCAAACCTGATATTTAAATTCAATACTTTGAAATATGCGACATGAATTCTTGTAAGAAAATACGCTCACTCTGCACTATCTTTTATATGAAGAATTTCGCCATTTTTTCTGCTTTCTTCTGAAGGATTGCATAATCATCTTAAGACTCAAACAGAACCTTATTGCACCAAAAATGTAATCTTTCAACTCGTTAATATATAGCAATTTTCTTTACTTTGTGATTATTTATTGTAAATGCGCTGTATATTTCCATATTACAGTATTCATTGCTTAACATTTTGCAATAGTGAATTTTTTAAGTACTTGATCAGCATTGGTTTCTCTCATTTAATGAGTATCGAATTTGTAACTCACAATATAGTGGCCTCTCTTTATAGATAAAATTACCATTTCAGTCTACAGTATCCAGCCTATACTTTAATTAAATATACTAGGTAAGTCACCTGCCCCTATTTGTTTGAATTTATGCAACATGATAAGCAACATATAGACTTAAGCCATTGTTGAAAGTCTCCTAATGGATGATATATGCATATCAGTGCATATTAGTAGTAAGGGATAGACAGAAATCACTATGTATGTCGATTCTAAAAAGATCATACTCAGATACGAAGGCTGCAGTAATAATTTTAGAAGGTTTACAAACTTTTATTCATTAGCGTACATTTGTACACAACTTTAAACACGCCCCTGAAGGAACAACCTATCACATGCATCAGTTGGGAATAACAGTGGAATACAAAATGGACGATTCACACAATAGGACCAATTGGATTTAAATCTTCAGCCAACACGTGTTTTTTATATCAAAAAATGCTAAGAATCAGGTAGATTATTTTCGCTTCTGTCACAAATTACGGCAGTTTTTAATTCAAACAGTAATTGTAATAGTGGATGCAGTTTTTCATTTGTGTTAAAACTACCAAAACGAGATCAAAACATTGTATGAAGCTGTAGAAAGCGTGTAAAGATTCGAGATGTGTCCTAGGTCCGCGGTTATCTAATTCGTTTAGGAAACCCTCCCTATCAACGTAGCGTCGGCCAAATGGTACCATACAGGTTACTTCACCATTCTGCCCGTTCAACTTCGTGATTAGCTCATAAAATGTATTACCATTTGTTTTATCTCTTGGGCCTATAATTTGATATTATAATACAAATAACACTTTTATAACATTATGGGTGTTTACCAGTAACAGACTGTTATAAATGTATAGCTCCTAGTAGATATTTTATTATGGTGGGTATTTTGCTTGACCCATTGAAACAAGTTTCAAACAGTTTACAAAGGCAAAGTGCAACATAAAAATAAGCATGAAACAAAAACTATTAGATATACTGTCGCCGACATTCTGCTAAAAAATGAAAGCCGCTACGGAACATGGTTTACAACACATATAAGGTACAGATAATAAGGGTCACAAAATTAAACGTGACCCTTAATAAAAGATAAAGTAAAAAATAACCAGTGGTTACTCTTTAAATTTCAAGGGCTTCAACTATCCGCCGCTAGGGTGTGTTCGGCCCATCTTATACGGCGAACAAATCCCTATAGGTCCCCAATTATTGTATTGCAATTCTTGTGTCTTTGGCTCACAAGTGAAGCAATAGCAACAATAAAGAAATAACTGAAATACAGATAATAAAGATTGGGAGAAAGAAAAAAGATGAAACTATGTGACGTCGTTTCGAAACTAGCCTTCGTATCATCACATGACAGCTAGCTAACCCATTCCACCAGCTGCCACGTACTCTGCTGCCCTTCGAGAAAGCATTTATCACCTTGCTAGTAGTGTATGCATGAAAAACAGTTTATTTAAGCATTTCGTAGCATTTTGTTGCTCATTCAGGGCTGTAGGTATTATTGCTGGGAGCGTAGAGTACCGAATAGAAGAGCAGAGTTGCACTAACGGCTTTTATGCTAAAATGGTCAATGTTTTCACATTAGACGATAAACTGCTGGTTGCATAGATCAGAACAAATAGGGGCAGAAGACTCACCTGGTATAATTAAGCTATGTTAACATCTATCTCAATTAAAAGTATTAAAAATAGGTTTTAACAGTAGTTCGCAAAGCAAAGATCAACTACGTTATTACCTTATATGCTGAGATATTTTCTTTTTGTAAGGAATATGTCAACGCTAGAGTTGTAACACAGATTGAAAACAGGGCACAATGTAGACATTTATCACAGACGCATTAGCACAGACAAATTTCTCACCTAGAACCTTGAAGATGCATGTATAAAATATGAATTAATAAACATTGAAACAAATATTAAAATTCCAGGCTTTAAGAAGTAAGAGTACCAAAATCTGTTTCTAAATTCAATGCCTGCAAAAGTTAATGGGAGCTGTGAAACAATTAAAATATCATTTCTGAAATAATTTGAAGGTCTCTAAAAACACGTTGCTTTATTCACTGTCCAATAGAATTGGAAGGCTCACAGTCGTAAATTAAAAAAATGGCTCAAAATCAAACCCTTCATTATTTTCAGTGGAAGTTTTGCAGTACTCTAAATAGTAAATATAGTAGCAACTTAAATCACTGCATTCAAAATAATGTGAAGCCGTCCCAAGACTTATAATTATTGTTTTCATATTCAATGCGCACATTAGATTGTCATGGCAATTCTTATAATCAGGCAGGGAAACTTCAAATAGCTGACAGTTATTAAGTGTAATAATGTCTCAAGTCTCAGGTTGTTATGCTCAGCAGTACAGAGGAAGTAAATGGCAAGTCGAAACAAACCAAAACACTGACGTGCTGCTTTACTGTTCACGTTTCGAAACGTTTCAAAAATAAAGAGGGAATTTTCATGGATCACTTACAATGGTTAGATAGTAATGATGAATAGTAAATTTACACTTTTTATACTTAACTTATATATTAATATTTCCAAATGAAATATGTTTCAGATTTAAAACTCATTTATTATCACAAATGAGTATTGTGAAATACAGTGTTCATTGACATGGTGTTGTTATTGGCCAATTTCTTCGAAATAGGATTTTGTAGTTGCAGAACTAGCATTGGAGTGAACTGCATATATTGTAAAAGACAGAAATCAATTTCCTGCAGTTTGCACTTAATCACCATGTGTATTGAAGAGTGCACTTGAGGTCCATGTTGTAAAGGAGGAAACATTTAAATAACTGTGCGATTCAGGTCTCTGTAATTCTCTAGGTGGACTGCTTCCCTTCAACAGATCCTTGGTTGATCACAATTTGGTATATCTTCAATTCTTACGTTGAACTGCAACGTGGCACGACCCTCTAAGGTACTCTAGAACACAGCTAACCTGAAGCCTCTCTCTCATCCGTGTCCAATTCCTCTCGTGGCGTATTATCCAATAGAACTCTTTTCGTGCATCTTATACAAAGGCTGCAGCAGTATTCCATTTTTTGTTAAGTAACACCTTCTTGCTATTGTACTACTCTTGAGATTAAATGCTTTGCTCAAAAACACGTAATATCTGAAAATAAGTATATAAAATCGGAGTATATAAGTTAAAAAAGATTTTTTTTTTGTATTGGACTACAACCACTATTTATTTCACAACATTATGTATCTTTGTGATATATGCATTTATTCGAATGTTTCACACTTGCATAAAATGATTATAACAATAAATATACTTTAAAGGTGTACATAGATAAGCACAGTATATTTTATTTTAATGAATCTGTTTGTCATTTTGCGGTAATAAAAGTAAGCAAAGTTTTGGTATCTGAAAGCTTGTTTGGCTTACGCTAGTTTTTTGGTATTTGTTATTGTATTAAAATTGAATAGGCTATTGAGCTTTTAAGCTTTGAAGCTGAGACGAAAGGAAATAAATCTAAGCTGTTTTTAAAATTCAGATATTGACGTCTCAGGTAACACACCACCCCAGTTTTTCTGGCGTTTGCCGACAGCAGTAACTAGGCTGTTTACGTACCATCAGTGAGCTGTGATTCCTTCAGTTTACATTTGTATAGACATATAGTATTAATGTAATAATCTGAAGCCTACTGCTTAAAAATTCATATGGCAGAAAATGAAATACAGTGGTGATCGTACTTTCCGCTTTTCGAATATATATATATATATATATATATATATATATATAATTCAGGTAAATAGTAAAAGAGGCTGACTCCAACTACCCAATTGACTTACGGATTTTTAACAACAAAATTGTTTGCCAATTCAAAAGAAGAATATGCTGTAGGTCTAAAGAGTCATCTGCTATCATTTACAACAGTTGCTTCTGCACTTGAGATCCTAAGTAGGTGCTAATGCATGGCGTATTTTAAATTATAACAGTTTAAGACCAACTGGCAACCAGCTCAATAAGTGACCCCACTAACCTATTTGGCCCGTGGCATACATGGCAGCGCGTCAGCCTCACGTTCAATAGGCCCAAAGTTCGAATCTCGGACAGGGCGACTTACCTAAACATGAGTTTTCCCTTATCGAGAAAGTAGGATGTTGAGTACTTTAAGCTCTATGAACACTGAACTAATTTGTGCGTCACTTCAACCATTGTCCGATATGACTTAAAGTTGGAGGCCAGCACAGAAAATCGAGTGGTTAAGTGTAGTCACACTTCTTATCGGAATATGTAACTTGAGAATTACATTTAGGCATTTACCCTAAATGTTCACGTTTTCCACAATAAATGGAGGCACTATGCTCCAGCCTGCTACGTCACTACCCTTATGCCAAACTTTCAACAAGTTTTATATGTCTCATTCTTTGTGTGCTACAGGGAAAACTTCCATGAGGCTAAAGAACATACGTATTTCACCAGTTGCTATATACTTTATTGATATAAAGATCAAATATGAGGGTGGAATCGTTGAAAATGCGTCTCTAAGCGCAGATACCTAATCAGAGTGTCGCAGCATAAAGACGAACTCTCCTTTCATGGCAGCGGATGAAAAGTCAGTCTGTCAAAGTAACATAATAAGATCCAGATGCGTCTTCACTGCCGTCTTTTGCTTTTAGGATGACGATGATGGATCGTTGAGTGAGCGGATCGATGCACAAGGAAGCAGGTGTTTGTTGGGAGTGAAAAGAAATGAAATGCAAGCTTGCTACTAATGTTACACCGAAAACATTTGACTGCGAATAGCCTGAAAAGCAAAACTAGGCGTTGCAAGGAAGGAAGAACTTGTAAAATTTTGTTCTCACTGGAGCATTGTAAATGAATAAATAATTGGTTAAGGCTACTAATAGTAACTCCTACTGTTAGATTTGTTAGTTAGAAACCAATATGCTTACATTATAGTGAATTAGGTATGTACTTATCGCATTCTGTAATCCATTCATAAATCATTAAAATAAGCTAAGGACAATTCGTATATACTTTAAATATTATTCCCAAAAGTATGTTTAGCCTTCTTTGTCATCCGGAGTATTGAATTTCCACCTATGAATGCTAGCTCCATTATATCTGATTACTATGTTCCCTACTATGTGCTTTCAGTAAATAGGGAAGGTATTGATTTCCCCCAACTATTCCATTCCAGTATTTCAGTGAAAATAAGCATCTTGAGCTCTCCTGAGTAAAAAAGGAGTAGTTATCCTGGTCAACAAAATTTAAGTTGTTTAATGTTAAAAGAAGTACATAGGGAGATTCTTACTGAATTTTGTACCCTGATTACAAATCTTTTTGCAGAACCTTTCCATCACCTATAGATTTTCAGTAATTGCATTAGTAAAATTTCCTGTAATTATGCAGTTAATATGTATAAAACCTTAGCTTGAGTATCTTTTACATGCCTAAAATGTATGTGAATTGACTTTCGACCATACTTTGCCTGAGGAACATCTCTCTTGAGTGTCCAGCAGTAGTCTGCTAACATATTTTAAGTCTATTTACCCTGGTAGCGTCTTCCCCTTTCAGCGGTGTCCTAATGGAAATGTTCACCATGTTCCTCGCTGACAGCACCGTAGTTCTCAGGGAAGTAGTCAAGATGGGAGTCCAACAGGCGTATTTTAAAGGAAATATTACATCCCATGACCTTGTAGTTCTCAATCAGCTCACTGACAAGTTCTGCGTAATGTTCAGACGAATATGACGTTGAAGCCTTGATCACCAACCTAGGAAAGCGAAACCTGTAATGCAGCAAGCGTCAGATAAACCTACCGCTGCAGCCTGCATCCCGTTTACCGGCAATCTATCCGACAGAATCAGCAGAATTCTCGCCAAATACATAGGGAACATCCACAAGCTACCTCCGAAGATTAAACATCTGATGAGGCCAGTGAAAGACAAATTGGACTTCCAAGTTCCAGGAGTGTATCGCATTCCCTATGAATGTAGGACACCGTATATAGAACAAACCGGAAAGACCATCGCTACCAGAATAATCGAACATGAACGGAACATTCGCTTAATGCAACCTGAGAAGTCTGGGCTGGCAGAGCATCGTTTTGATAACGACTACAGAGCCAATTTCCGGCAGCTGACCATCTTGGCAATATGCGACATTTACTGGGAGCGGAGAATTAAGTAGGCTTTGACGATTTCCTCTGAAAGGAGTACGCTTAGTCGTGATGCTGGATTTCAATTCAGCTCCTCTTGGAAACCGGCCTTAAAAATGGAAATCCTTCGATTTAAGAACGGCCTTAAAAATGGAAATCCTTCGATTTAAGAAGCAAAGATCTATACAGCTTAATAATCAAGTTAAGTAGCTATGTTTCTTTGACACAATTGTCTATACTCACGCCATCTCCTGACCTGGCATTTAATTTACTGAAAACAGTCTTTTGTTCAGTAATGCGAATTTTGATAGTGTTTTGTCTGTGTTGATATTTGTGGTATATCCAGTGTTTCATTTGTGGTTATAACATTTTATAAATATCCTGATGATGGGAGAGATACACACTCCCGAAACGTCAACACCTAATCGTCTTTTCACCTGGCTTGCTGCCCGAGAAGGAAGTAAGCATGGTTATACTGTTTTATCTTATGTCAAATCTTAGTTTAGACGTTTAGGGTTTAACTATACTGAACAACTTCTGCGGCTGTCATTGTATAAATAGTTCTATGAAAGTTCAAATGTATGTGATATAAACTTCTTTGCAAGGAGTGTTTACAAATACTCTTTACTGTAAAGCACATGGCTCGATTCGAGATTTGCTAGGGTCAATGCCCTTGCGATGTATCTCTCTCTCTCTCTCTCTCTCTCTCTCTCTCTCTCTCTCTCTCTCTCTCTCTCTCTCTCTCTCTCTCTCTCTCTCTCTCTCTCTCTCTCTCTCTCTCTCTCTCTGTCTCTCTCTTTGTCCGCACAGTGATTTTCCTTTGCTGCTAGGTTCCCTTTGAATATTCATGTTATCCATTTCTTCATTCACCTTCCGTCTTCAGCGTCAACCTTATATCTCGCTGATTTATCAGGCTTGTCTTTTGTGACACAGAGCTCGTAGCTTCCGTGGATATTTGGGAGTGTACTCTTATACTGAGAAGATTAGATTAAGGTTGTGAAGATGCAATGAGCACCCTATAAAGGCGAAGATGTCGGTGAAAAGTTCTTACCTACGCATAACACACCAGAGGTAGTGGACACTGGTGATATATAAAAAGAAAAGATGTATGGGAAAATTTTGGAGGACTCTTAGTCTTCCTGATCTGTCGTTCATTGTGTCAACAGTTTCCTCTTTTCGTTTGTAGCTCCATAGAAGCAGTGCTTGCTCTTGTTCGAGAACGATCTCCCAGAGCTACCGCCAATTCTCAGTTCTTGTGGCTGACATCAATTCTGCACGACCAATCAGAACGCACGTAACCTCCACCGTATGGAGCCAGCAAGAGAAAGAATATCTAGTTCCAGAGAACTCTTAAAACTAATGGTTGTAATGACACCGTGGGGAGTTAGAGATGGTTCGTTGCATTCGACGTGGGGTGTAAATGAAATGAAATTTATTGTAAGGTGTTTAAAGCCCGCTTTTACTAAATGTGGCACCGCGGGCGGTGATACTGATTATACATGAGCTGAAGATGCTGCACCGGTCGAATGAAACGGCGGGTAAAACCGGAAATCCAGGAGAAACCCCGCACCAGTACCGTGTTGTCCTCCACAAATCTCACTTTGTGCTCACCTGGGATCGAACCCAGGCCGCCTTGGTGAGAGCCGAGCGGTCTCTGACCACTCAGCGACGGCTCGGCCTATAGCGTGGGATGTAAGACAGGTGTACTTGAATAAATAATAAATAATTTAAGTTATTGTGAATATAAAAGTATTCAAAGGACAAAACCTACGACACTGCGTGAAGCAAAATCAAACTGGAGTACTTTAGGCATGTGCTTAAATTGTCGAACTGCTATTTCAAAGCCGAATTACTTTTTATATTATTTTGTGCCGTACCTATGTTATACTCTTAAACCCCCTTTGTTTTTATTCCAAAGTCCGAAAAGTTATTGCAGCAATCTAACATTTCAGTTCTAGGATTTGAAACCGTCCTTGCAGTGTCTAATAAAATAATATTAGAATAAGTTCAAATAAATACATACACATAAAGTTATATACATATGAGCAGGTTAAGAGTTGTGGAGCTTGTAATTTAGGAATGCCAAGGTAGAAGTCCCCTTTCAGACAGGATCAATCAGACAGTGGATCAAATATTTCTGCGAGCCTTTATAATAGCCACAGCTAACGGAAGGGACATACTCGTACACCTTGTTGCGAAGAGGCAACTCCTGAAAGTGACGGCGGATGGGTAACAATCACATATACACTTGCTGACTCAACAAACAAAATACACGAGTTATCTAGCAGCGAGTGAATGAACATTAATAGTTTGCAAACAATTAATGTGTGCTAAAGTAGTCGTGTGTGTTTTCCCTAGTAGAACCCTACATCAAATCCAGGACGCCCCACACCCTGATTCATAGATAGGGGTCTCAAAGCTAGAGCAACCCCAAGGAAGACCCTGACATCGCAAAGCAGCACCCATTCGCGTAACAAATTATGAGGTGTCGAGTTAGGACGACCCGACGACAACGGGAAGCTTCAGATTTCACTGAAAGTAAATGTTTTGTGATTCTCTTAACCTAAAAGTAATAGTGCTCACGCACGTGTGTGTGTTTGTGTGCGTTTGCGTATGTGTATGTGAACAACTTGGCTCAAAAATACCAAACTTCATATTTCAGTTCAGTAGATTTCAAACGTAGAAAACGGTTTTTCTAGGAAATCTTCACATTTTGATATGTCTGTCACATGACTTTCTGTACTCCTGGCAAAACATTGTACGCACTATTTATGCAAACTATTTTTACATATTACTTTGCATATTTAAAATTAAGAGAGAGAAAATTTTGCATGCATTTTAAATTTTATTACAGTTACAAGAGAAATACAAAATGTAAGGCTCAAGTCATAGCTATATCTGTATATTAAGAACTGATTTCTCTACTCATTCCTTTACCAGCCATTCTTTCTTATTCTTTTGTGTGTTTTGTGTTAATTGAGATAATAATTTACAGAAAATGTCTTACGGTATATTTCACTGTACTTACAAGGCAATTAAGGAAATAGATTAAGCTCAAAACGATAGGCAATCTATTGAAAACTGGTTACCGTCCGATGGCACTTGAATTTCCTTCATACATGTAGCCAAGATGTTAAAAGACGAAGTAAAACTTCCTATTTGAAATTTCTATTTCTTTTCTTATATATAAACAGAATGAACAAACTGCACGTATATTGTAGTAAAAATTGTTATTTATTTTACGGTTTATAATTTATTCAAGAAAAATTCATAAGAACAAAGAACTTATGGGCTATTCCCAGAAAATTCAAGATGTAAAATTCATTTATAATGAATGGATGTTCAATATGTACATTTAGGTGTTGTTTGGAATCCTCTGGTTTATTCTTTAGTCCAATGAGACATCAATGAGCATATTAAATCATTTGTTTATATTGAAATGATAACTAATCACAAGCTGAATATATAAATTGTAATAAACATTGCATTTCAAAACCACTATATAAAGAGGGAGAAATTAGGATGAAACGAAGGGCAATAATGGTGGTGCAAAGAACAGGAAGGCAGGTGCTGTCTAGAGCGCAGCAGTGTCGTGCACATTTAACATGTACGCCTCGCTTGTTTCAAGTGGCTTGTTTGGCATAAGCTCGGGGAGTCTTGAAGAAAATGCAAATGGGCACTCCTACCATCGCCCTCTCTTGGCTGGCAAGTAGTAGGAAACTTCGCGTCGAAAATTATGACGCGCTCAAAATGCTGGATAATTTGGCAGACTCCCAGCTCATTGCCTTCCATGGCAAATCATAAACATGCAAAGTTGCACACACATACTCTCTCTGGTGCTACCAAGAGTCATTAAACACAGCGCATTCGTGAAATCATTTGTGTCTGGAAGCTCTTAATAATTTCCACTGCGCGGTTTCTGAAAGATACTGATCGCTCGATTAACCAATATAGGTTAGAAATATCTAAGCGGCTGGAGGGGTGTGCACCGCACTTAAGTAGTTTTAGCAAAGACTGTAAAGGTGATATCGTAGTTTATAACGACTTTAAAGAGGCAGCTTTTAAACGTAGTTGAGACACTTAAAAGTATTTAAAAAATCAATACTTCTGCTGTCATTAGCTACGGATTACATCTCAAAATTCAGATGTATCCGGAAATCTGAGTGAATAACTAAACCATACGCGAAACTTTGGAGAACATAATACACAATTGGGAGATTATATTTCACTATTTACATCTCAGAGAAAATGTTTGAAGTGTCCTCCACCAGCATCTATACATATTCGCGCTCGTCTCAACATATTCTCAGAAGTTTTACGGAGAGTACCCTCGTCAATGTTACTTATTTCGGTTAGAATGGATTCCCTGAAAACAACAGTTGTCCGTGGTCCATTCTTGTACACTCTATTTTTAGATACCCCCCACAAGAAAAAATCCGATGGGGTTAGACCAGGGGATCCGGAGGGGCCACATACCTTTTGAGATTATTCGATTATCAAAGAAACTGGTTATAAGTTCCATGGAGTCATTAGATGTATGGCACTTTGCTCCATCTTTCTGGAGATAATCTTCTCTCAATTCCATATCATCTCTGTGAAACTCCAGAGAATATGGTGAGACGAGTGCCAACATGTATAAATGCTGGTGGAGGACACTTTCAACATTTTCTCTGAGATGTAAATAATGTACTACAATCTCCAAATTGTTTGTTATACTCTCCTAAAGTTGTACCTATGTCCTATAATTGGTTCAAAAGTTATGGCCTTTTGAAATGGTTCAGGGTTTTATGGATCGCACTAGATATACGAGGTACGTCCAGAAAGTATGTTCCGTTTGGTAATAAAATTAAATCGTGTACAGATACTGAAAATTATTTATCGCACAAAATTCTACAACTATTTCTCCACATAACTGCCGAAATTTTGCAGGCATTTGTCATAGCGAGGCACAAGTTTTTGTATACCTTCTTCATAGAAGTTTGCCGCCTGTGTCTTCTGTTGGAAACATTTTCTTTCAGCTCTTCGTCATTGTTGAAGTGTTGACCGCCAAGGAAAGATTTGAGATGCAAACCCAGATGAAGGTCGCTAGTAGCGAGGTCAGGGCTGCACGGGGTGTGGTCAAACACGTCTCAGCCAAATCTCTGTAGGATGTTTTCGTCACATTTGCAGTGTGTGGTCGTGCATTGTCGTGAAGAAATACAACACCTTTTGACATCCGATAAATTTCAATTGGTTTCACTTTCCTAGCACTCAGAATACGAATTACAGATCCGATTTCACAAGTGGCGGGATTTTCAATCAACACCGACATTGTAAACAAGCACAACAAAGAGTACGTGGCTGACAGCGATCTGACAGTGGCGCACGTTTCTTCTCCTTGATACAGAACGCCCACAGCGCATGTGCGGAAATGCGAACGCAGCGCTGCAGCGGAGATATATTGAAACAGAGCTTACTTTCTGGACGCCCCTTGCATATAGATCGATTGCTTCCATACTTGGATATATTTTCATAGTAATGTTAACGGGACTGATTGGTGAAACATGTAAGAAAGTGGCTATAAATTCAGCTTTATTTGCCTATAGAATGTAATTAAATATTATTTATTTATTTTAAATAACTTTTAACGTCCACTGTTGCTTAACACGCCACCACAAGCGATGAATTTTGTGATACTTTTAATGAAATGGTAATTGAGAAGAGAAACTTTTGAAGCAAGGTTCAAGGCCTTGATTTAGGCTACCTCCGGAATCTCTCCCTTTTACGCAAGGAGGAGAAACAGACAAAAAATAGGAAGGACAGCTCTGGAGGAATTTCAACCACAGACCTCCCGTTCACAAACAGCCGTGTCGTTCTGATTCTATAGGAAAAGTTTAGCGCAAAGAATGTCATCCCAATAAATCATAATGCAGCAAATAAAGCTGAACACAATACAATGTCACTGTTGTGGATCCCAGGACGTACGGAATTTATGGGAATGAAAGGGGACGATTTGGCGGAAAAAGGGGGATCAGCCATTCTACTAATTGTACAGGAACCTATTTTCGGATTTTTCGAGAACATGGATAGCTTCGAGTAGTTAACAGAGGATGAAATGCTATAAAGTATAGCAGTTGCGGAACATGCGTAGAAAAGAAAAAAGTTCTCTAATCTTGAAAATGGCTAGACTCCTGAATTGCTTCGTTCACTGTTGGAATGGCAGTAGACGACAGCTATCTCAAGGAGCACTTGGTGGGTGGAGACAGAGATATGCATGGAGAACATAAAGGCAGGCAAACAACAAATGACAGCGATCCGCTGTAGTTTCAAGAGTTTATGCGAATGCACAAACTTACTGATGCATCGGTAAAAACGCTAGGCCTCTTTATAAAAACCTAACTTAGCCTAAACCATAGTCAAGCGATAACTTCACAGCAGGTTTTCATCTTGCAGCTCGGCTTTCCCAGTTTAATATACTGATCCAAATTTTGTAAATATTCGTAAATTATGCTTTATTGTGAACCTTTAAATTAAAAACTAAGCATTTTATAAAAAATACTCCTTACAACTTGGAGCTCATGCTGTAAAAGGAACATTTCGAGTTAAATTTTATTTAGTGCTATGCCACCCCCCCCCCCCAAAAGAAAATCTGCTGTAAACTTAAGAGCATGCGCATTTTTTACACTTTGTGCATAATTTTATTACATTAGTTTTGTAAGCTTGATGACAAACTCAGTGCATTGCATAGGAGATGTTTCAAGATATTGTCACCCAATTAGCGGAAGGACTGACCGGCTACAGCTAGAAGGGACCCGAGGCTGCTGGGCCACACCCACTCATCAGTCTCTGTCACTAACTGAGGGGGATGATTATTAGGGAAATGTCACTTGCGCTGGCGGCCACTTCCCCCTCTTCCACGGCCATCTGGAACCTTCGCGTGGAAACTAGAGAAGTCGAGAAGACGGCGATATTCCTATAAAAAGGATTGCAGCGAGTGAAGTCAGTCAGTCAGTGCTTGACGAGCTAGTGTTTACGGACGAGAAGACTGCATGCGTCGGAGGAGTTTGCGTAATCGCGAGTGCAAGTGGAACTTTACGGACGAACTGGTGAACCGTAATTGTGTGCATCACCTAATTCTGTGTAATTGGCAAGCGTTTAACTGTAGGTCGGCGGAAATAAAGAACATTTTTGAGTGGTGAAATTGGACTTTTCATTTCACGAGCCCACAAAGTCACAATTGGTGTCAGGAGTGCGACATAACACAATGGAGGCAGCATTAGAAAAGATTTTAGCGGAACTGAAAGAAATGAAGACGGCAAATGAAAACCTCGCTGCAAAAACAGAAGCGGCAAATGACAACCTGGCCGCGGAACTGAAACAAATGAAGACGGCCAACGACAACATCACCGGGAAGATGGAAGAAATGAAGGCCGAATTAACAGCGAAGACGGAAACGGCAAACAACAACTTGGCCACGACAATGACCGCAAAGATGGCCGAACTGACCACGGAAATGAAGGTGGCGAACGAAAATCTCTCGCCGTCAAATTTGAGGAACAGTTGGCCGGCATGAGGGATGACGTCACGAATCTGGGCAAGCGGATGGGTCAAGTAGACGACCGCCTTAATGATTTAGAGGAAAAGGCTGACAATAACGCCAAGACCCTGAACGCCGTGGTGGAAGACGTCGAAGACTTTGCGAACCGCGTAAACAACATGGAGGGAGAGGCCGACAGCAGCGTCAAGTCCCTCAAAGCCATGGTGGAGGACGTCGTCGGCAGGAAGCTGAAGGATTTAAAGGCCGACGCGCCGGGACGCAACACAACATCTGCGCGCATCAAACCTCCCAAGTATGACGGCACGTCAAAGTTTGAAGTCTTCCGCCGCCAGTTCGACACAGTGGCCAGGCACAACAGATGATCACCGGAGGAGGAGGCCACACAGTTAATAGCCAGCCTCCATGGACGGGCTGCGGAAGTCCTAAACGCGGTGCAGACGACGGCGGTGCCCAAGGACATCTGGGAGGCCCTGGAGAATCGCTTCGGGAACCACCGCTTAGCCGCAGCATACCGCAGCCAGCTAAAGGCAAGGTCGCAGCAGCCGAGGGAGACGCTGCAGGAGTTCACCATAGCGATCGAGCAGCTGGCTAGCAAGGCCTTGGTTGACCTGCCACTGGAGTTCGTATATCGGGAAGCCGCCTACAATTTTGTCGACTGGGTACGGGACACGGAGATTCCTCAGCACCTAATGCTCGTAACATCTATCCCGACGTCGAGAACGAGGAGTGTCCGCTACGCCGGAGAGAGAAGACCAGCTGAGGGACGCCGGCGAACACCTAATGGCCTGTGTTGGGGGTGTGGACAGCCCGGACACCTGCAGAGAGACTGCCCACACCAGGAAGAGCAGCCGGAAAACGAGTAAGGGCCGTCGTGGAGAGGGGCACGTCGGCGCCATTACCACCATCCCCTCGAGTGACACTGCGCGCCTTCGCGTGGAAACTAGAGAAGTCGAGAAGACGGCGATATTCCTATAAAAAGGATTGCAGCGAGTGAAGTCAGTCAGTCAGTGCTTGACGAGCTAGTGTTTACGGACGAGAAGACTGCATGCGTCGGAGGAGTTTGCGTAATCGCGAGTGCAAGTGGAACTTTACGGACGAACTGGTGAACCGTAATTGTGTGCATCACCTAATTCTGTGTAATTGGCAAGCGTTTAACTGTAGGTCGGCGGAAATAAAGAACATTTTTGAGTGGTGAAATTGGACTTTTCATTTCACGAGCCCACAAAGTCACAATTGGTGTCAGGAGTGCGACATAACACAATGGAGGCAGCATTAGAAAAGATTTTAGCGGAACTGAAAGAAATGAAGACGGCAAATGAAAACCTCGCTGCAAAAACAGAAGCGGCAAATGACAACCTGGCCGCGGAACTGAAACAAATGAAGACGGCCAACGACAACATCACCGGGAAGATGGAAGAAATGAAGGCCGAATTAACAGCGAAGACGGAAACGGCAAACAACAACTTGGCCACGACAATGACCGCAAAGATGGCCGAACTGACCACGGAAATGAAGGTGGCGAACGAAAATCTCTCGCCGTCAAATTTGAGGAACAGTTGGCCGGCATGAGGGATGACGTCACGAATCTGGGCAAGCGGATGGGTCAAGTAGACGACCGCCTTAATGATTTAGAGGAAAAGGCTGACAATAACGCCAAGACCCTGAACGCCGTGGTGGAAGACGTCGAAGACTTTGCGAACCGCGTAAACAACATGGAGGGAGAGGCCGACAGCAGCGTCAAGTCCCTCAAAGCCATGGTGGAGGACGTCGTCGGCAGGAAGCTGAAGGATTTAAAGGCCGACGCGCCGGGACGCAACACAACATCTGCGCGCATCAAACCTCCCAAGTATGACGGCACGTCAAAGTTTGAAGTCTTCCGCCGCCAGTTCGACACAGTGGCCAGGCACAACAGATGATCACCGGAGGAGGAGGCCACACAGTTAATAGCCAGCCTCCATGGACGGGCTGCGGAAGTCCTAAACGCGGTGCAGACGACGGCGGTGCCCAAGGACATCTGGGAGGCCCTGGAGAATCGCTTCGGGAACCACCGCTTAGCCGCAGCATACCGCAGCCAGCTAAAGGCAAGGTCGCAGCAGCCGAGGGAGACGCTGCAGGAGTTCACCATAGCGATCGAGCAGCTGGCTAGCAAGGCCTTGGTTGACCTGCCACTGGAGTTCGTATATCGGGAAGCCGCCTACAATTTTGTCGACTGGGTACGGGACACGGAGATTCCTCAGCACCTAATGCTCGTAACATCTATCCCGACGTCGAGAACGAGGAGTGTCCGCTACGCCGGAGAGAGAAGACCAGCTGAGGGACGCCGGCGAACACCTAATGGCCTGTGTTGGGGGTGTGGACAGCCCGGACACCTGCAGAGAGACTGCCCACACCAGGAAGAGCAGCCGGAAAACGAGTAAGGGCCGTCGTGGAGAGGGGCACGTCGGCGCCATTACCACCATCCCCTCGAGTGACACTGCGCGCCGTCGGCCTGCGTATGTATGGATGACAGCCTCATCTCGGACGGTTGGGTAAGAGGAAAGCCGTGCCGCGTGCTGGTGGACACCGGGGCGGCCGTGACCATCGTCAGACCTGACGTGGCGAAGGGTTTGCCGACAAGGAAGCCGAGCCGACCATACCAGCTTGACACGGCATCGAGCGACACCTTGCCTGTGGAGAAGGAGGCCCTGCTGGAGCTGACCTTGGGACGGACTGCCGTGCGTCTGTGGGTGTTCGTCGCGAAGGTGGCTGAGGAGGTGATCCTGTGACTGGATGCCCTCAGGGGCCATGAGGCGACGGTCGACGTCGGCAAGAAGGTCCTGCGGCTTAACGGAGAAGAGGTTATACTCCGTCAACCCGAAGAGCGCCTTGGAATTTGCAGGGTCGTCTTGGACGAAGACGTGGTTTTCCTCGCGAGGAGCGAGGTGGTGGTGACGGCGCGACTGGAGGGCCAGAGAACCAGGAACATGATGCTGGACCAGAAGACGCCTGTACACGGACTGTGTGTACCCAGGACATTGCTGCCGTGCCGAGAGGAGATGCCGGTGAGACTGCTAAATCCAACGGACACCGATCACGACGTCCAGGTCGGGACGGAGTTTTGAACGTGCGAGCCCGTGGTGAGCGTAACAGCAATCGACAAGACACAGGAGCCGGCGCCGAAGCAGCACCTGGGGCCCCGGCTAGAAGGCCTACTGGAGAGGGCGGCCGACCAGATGACCGCAGAACAGCTGGAGAAAGTTCGACAACTACTGAGGCGATACGAGCGCGTCTTCAGCCAAGGCGATAGTAACTACGGCCGCACGGACAAAGTGCTTCACCGCATCGACACCGGAGACGCCCGGCCTATTCGGCAACCACATAGACGCGTTCCGCTGGCAAAGCAAGGGGCGGTACGAGACATGCTGGAGGACATGAGATCCAGGGGAGAGATTGAAGAGTCTGACAGCCCTTGGTGTTCCCCTGTAGTCTTGGTGACGAAGAAGAACGGCGAGCTGCGCTTCTGCGTAGACTACAGAAAGCTGAACGCTGTCACCTGGAAGGACTGTTTTCCCTTACCCCGGATTGACGACACCCTGGACACGCTAGCTGGTGCACAGTGTTTCTCGACCCTGGACCTGAAGTCGGGCTACTGGCAGGTAGCTCTAGACCCAAGAGACAAGGAGAAGACCGCAATCTCGACGGGCCAAGGGCTCTGGCAGTTCAGGTTATGCCCTTTGGCCTCTGCAACGCACCAGCTACCTTCCAACGCCTCATGGAGTCAGTGATGAGGGGGCTGACTTACGATGCCTGCCTGCTATACCTGGAAGACATCATCATCGTCGGGAAGACTTTTGAAGATCACCTCAAGAATCTGAGTAAGGTGCTACAGAGACTGCAGGCGACCAACTTGAAGCTGAACGCGAAGAAGTGCCAGCTCTTCCGCAAGGAAGTGAACTACTTAGGCCACATAGTCTCAGCAACCGGAGTGGCCACAGACCCGGAGAAGACACAGACTGAGAGATTGGCCTCGCCCAAAGGATAAGAAAGAATTGCGCAGTTTCCTGGGGCTGTGCAGTTATTACCGGCGCTTCATAGAGGGGTTCTCCAACATCGCAAAACCCCTCACCCGCCTGACAGAGGAACACCGGCCTTATGTGTGGACGGAGGACGCAGAAAACGCTTTCCAGCACCTAAAGGAGACCCTGTCCACTGCTCCAATTTTGGGTTTCCCACAACCGGGTGGCGCTTTCATTGTGGACACCGACGCTAGCGAGCATTGCATTGGAGGTGTACTATCGCAGATCCAGGACGGCCATGAGCGGGTGATAGCCTACTACAGCAAGACGCTATCCAAGGCAGGGAAGAACTACTGCGTCACCCAACGAGAATTATTGGCGGTAGTAAAGACCTTGGAGCACTTCCACAAGTACCTGTACGGTCAGCCATTCCATCTGAGAACTGACCATTCCGCCCTAACCTGGCTATTGAGCTTTAAGAACCTGGAAGGCCAGACAGCATGTTGGGTCCAGAGGCTGCACGACTTCACCTCGGAACATCGTAGAGGGAAGAGGCATGGTAACGCTGACGCCATATCCCGAAGACCCTGTCCAGAAGAGTGCGGCCAGTGTACAAGAGTGGAGGAGAAGGAGCGTGCCGCAGCAGTGCGACTAGTCACGGCAGTGCCTGCGGATGGCTGGGATAGCGCAGACCTGAGTAGGGAGCAGCTGGCGGACGCAGACTTGGGGTCACTCTTGAGGGAAGTGGAGGCAGGGACGAGACCAACCTGGGAGGACATCGCACCGAGGAGTACCACCTACAAGTCGTACTGGGCCCAATGGGACTCGTTGACGACCAGAGAGGGCGTGCTGTTCCGGGTATGGGTGTCACCCGATGGGAAGACGCAGAGAGAACAGTTGGTAGTTCCCCGGAGTAAGGTCCCGGAAGTCTTGGAGGAAGTGCACGCCGGTACTTCGGGAGGACACCTGGGAGCGAACCGAACGATTGACAAACTACGGCAGCGCTACTACTGGCTGAGGCTACGAGCAGATGCTGAGAGATGGTGCCGTCAGTGTCTCGTGTGCGTGTTGAGTCGCGGCCCCCAGGCTAGGAGCCGGGGTCGCATGCAGCAGTACAACGTCGGAGTGCCATTCGAATGGCTCGCCGTTGACATTGCTGGACCGTTCGCAGTTTCCGACCGAGGCAACAAGTACCTAATGGTGGTCGTGGACTACTTCACCAAGTGGCCGGAGGTGTATGCCATCCCAAACCAAGAGGCAAAGACAATCACAGACTGCCTCGTGGAGCAAGTGTTCTGTCGATTTGGGGTGCCGTCAGAGCTACACAGTGACCAGGGTACCAACTTTGAGTCCAACCTAATGAAGGAGGCATTAAAAAGGCTTGAGGTGAACAAGACCCGCACGACGCCTCTACATCCCTAGTCGGATGGCATGGTCGAAAGATACATCAAGACCTTAGATGAACACCTGAGGAAGGTGGTGGCCCGCCATCAGCGAGACTGGGACGTCAAGGTGCCACTGTTCTTGCTGGCCTACCGCTCGTCTACACACGACACAACTGGGATGACGCCAGCCAGCTTAATGTTCGGTCGAGAGTTACGCCTCCCTTGTGACCTGGCCTTTGGAAGCCCTCCGGAGGCGAAGCAGCCGGTGACCGAGTATGTGGAGAACCTGGTGGACCACCTCCACGACATGCACGAGATGGCTCGCCAGAACATCCAGAAGGCGAGCGACCGCATGAAGACTAGATATGACAGGCAAGCCAACAGCCAAGGGTTCCAACAAGGTGACCTGGTCTGGTTGTACCGTCCTACCCGGACCAAGGGACGCTGCCCGAAGCTCCAGCAGCCATGGCAAGGACCGTACCGGGTGGTGAAGGGGATTAACGCCGTGGTCTACCGCATCCAGAAGGTTCCCCGAGGGAAAATGTTGGTGGTACACCTGGATCGTCTAGCCCACTACGATGGTGCTGTTCGGGACGACCAGCTTTGAGGAGGGAGCAGTGTCACCCAATTAGCGGAAGGACTGACCGGCGACAGCTAGAAGGGACCGGAGGCTGCTGGGCCACACCCACTCATCAGTCTCTGTCACTAACTGAGGGGGATGATTATTAGGGAAATGTCACTTGCGCTGGCGGCCCCTTCCCCCTCTTCCACGGCCATCTGGTACCTTCGCGTGGAAACTAGAGAAGTCGAGAAGACGGCGATATTCCTATAAAAAGGGCTGCAGCGAGTGAAGTCAGTCAGTCAGTGCTTGAACGGACGAGAAGACTGCGTGCGTCGGAGGAGTTTACGTAATCGCGAGTGCAAGTTGAACTTAACGGACGAACTGGTGAACCGTAATTGTGTGCATTACGTAATTCTGTGTAATTGGCAAGTGTTTAACTGTAAGTCAGTGGAAATAAAGAACATTTTTGAGTGGTGAAATTGGACTTTTCATTTCACGAGCCCACAAGGTCACAATATTGTAAAAACTCTAAGACCATCAGATAGAGACAAACTTAAAACTTCAATGCCATGATCGGGATTTGAAATACGGACCTCCTGGTTTCCGTCCAGTCGCCCTTACCCATTGAGCTACCACGGCCAACTTGCCGTCATGACATTAAATTATGCTGTTGACTCATAGCTTCCCGGTAAACCACTAGAGGCTCTCGTATTTGAGATACACCGTTAGTGGCTACTTACTATTGTATTTGAGTCCTAGACTTCATCATTTAACTCTTATTATTTAAAGTAATTGACGGAGTACTATCCAAAGACAGCTACTATGAAAAAAATGATTAATTTCCGTCAATTAACTTAAATAATAAGAACAAAATGTTCAAAACATGCAGCTTTTCAAAAACTAAACATGGCCTAAAATGTTAAAGTACACATAAAAACCCACTGTAAAAAATTTGCAGGTATATTTATATGCAACATAATCAAGCCAAATAATTGAAAGTGAAAAGTGAAAACATCTTTAGGCGGGTTTAGCACTTTTTGTGGGTAGTGAATTAAACTGAGCTGTCTCACTGGAATATGTGACGCTCATTCGGGTGAAGTCGGCTCGAGTCAGCTTAATCCGAACTAACACCCCTCCTCTCATTCGTTATTTCAGGCTTATGTTGTCCATACCGCTATACACCGTCGATTTCCTGTCACACTCAACAGCGTATGAACAACACGTATCTGGGTAAAAATTCTGAAACCCTACAGGAGCTTCATTAAAAAAAAATATACATATATATATATATATATATATATATATATATATATATATATATATATTTCAGGGCCATTCTTATAAACGTCTGTCAAGTGCCGGTAACCGATCCGGTCACATAACTTTCTGTCATTTGACAAATATCAGTATCAATTGCGACAAAACATTTGAAATGAATATGATTAGTAATAAAATATGTACGAACGTGTAATAGAATATGGGGTAATGAGTATATGTACGGATATGCAATAACATGTGTAAAATGTATACGTAACCAAACATTTCCGAATATTCAAAAAATATGTAAATAAGCAAATGGATATCATATAATTTTGTTATGCGATGTGTATGAACTTGTATTTTTATTTTTAATAATATATTGAATAAATGAAATGTGTGTTTCAGCAAGAAACAATATATGAAAAATGATTGTGAAATAGCATGTATTTTAATATACAAATAAAATACATCTAAAACAGTAGGTATATTATGTGATTTGATTTTACTTCCTTCATACGTCCTCTTCGCACGGTCGCAAGTCCGTAGTCAGTTTTTCTTCAGAGTATTTTCATTTGTGAGCACACTTAGCGTAAGACGCCCGCCTCGGTAGCGTAGATGGTAGTGTGTCTGCCTCACGTTCAAGAGGTCCTGAGTTCGAATCTTGGTCAGGGTGAGTTACCTGGATAAGGTTTTTCCGGGATTTTCCCT
>CM060953.1:133626045-133630085 GCA_030765055.1 Mantis religiosa | reverse complement strand
TCGCCTTTGAGAGGTGATAATCGAAAGCCATTTTTGGAGTATTTATTAATGCAGAATATCAATAATACGTAGAATGTTGTCCAATCACTCTATTTTGTAAGAGATATTCAAAATGACATTCCTTGGGGCAATGCAGAACTGAGAGAGTTTCGGTCGCTTTTCATCGTCGTAAACCCTTGGAGTCATTCGAACGATATCGCGGGCTTCTTAGATTCTAAAACATGCTCTTGAGTATTTGCAGGCAGTCATCTAATAAACACCTTACTTCAAAAAATTCACTGAAGATCTTTCATGCATTTTTGACACTTTTAGATTTGTTGAGATTTTGCATAGTTAATTATCTGTAGTCATTAGCCACAAAGATTATATTCAGAGGTTTAATTTTTTATGAAACAAATATAATAGTAAGGCCACTTCTATATGGCAGTTTTGAGCGTAAATGTGTCAATGATATTAATATTTATCTATTTTGCAAAATGTAAAAAAAAGATAAATTGGTATAATAAAAGTAATCTGCAATTTTATCCTCATAGCTGTTAAAGATTTCTATACCAGATTTAAAACGCATTTTTAATTGTAATTAGAGAAAATTAGCGAAAAAATAATTTAGAAATATTTAGACAGAAGCAGCAAGGATTAGAAGATTCAGTCATAGGAACACTTAACATGATTAATTCTGATAAAAAAGATAATGACTCATACGCCAAACATCACTCTTACAGGAAATCGGAAACTGCCGACCTGCAGAAAGCTCACCTTAAGCTCCAGTATTTTTCAGGATGAGAATGACAGCAATGAACAAAAGGCTTGTTTTTCATTTGTGTTTCTCAGGAAACAGTGGGGAGCATATTCTTTCTAACTATAAATATATTGCTAACAATATACCTTTGATCATATCATTCATCTTCCTGTCTCTATGCTGAATTTAGAAGTATTGTAAAAGATCTGGGAAGTATTTCTCTCTCAATTTGTGTAAAGACCGCGTAACGACTAAGTGGCGACTGCACAAAGTCAGGGGAACATTTTGTGAGTGAAATGGTTCAGCCGTAGAAAACAAACGTAAGTCTAAGGCGCGAAGTCTGACAACTTCTTTAAAACTCGGAAGAGAGGAAGGAAGGAATGAAGGAGAAGTTGGGCCGATAGTTTGGACCGTTCCCCTCAATTTGCGCCTCCCTCGCCACCTGGCCCCGAAGGAACATCGGATTAGCTTGCGACGTTGCGACCCACTCTATTCCCCTTGGAGTAACTGAAATCCCGACTTGAGGTTACTACGTCAGCCAGGAAACAGAGTAACTCAAGCGAAACGACTGTGGGTACAAAGCAAAGGCAAAGTAACTGAAGCGCAAATGGATCCAAGTAAAACATATATGTCAAATATTTTGGTTTCAATTAGTTAACAATTTTACCTATTTCGAAGTCGTATGCAAGTACTAATGATCCTTTATTTATTGTAAGAAAAATTCAACATTCATTTATGTTTCAATTATTTAGAACAACCAATTAAGCTCAACGAATTGGTTGTTGTTGTCTTATGTTCCATGCTCTTGTTTTGCATTTCAAGAAATCGTTTTTCACGTATAAATCAGCACTAAAACGAAGTATATTATAATGTTATATCATGATATTTGCAGGGTGTGTAAAACGCTTGCTCTGACTAATAAGGCTACCCAAATTGATGTGTTTCAAACAATAATGGCTGCTTATTCCACATGTTTATCACTTCCCTAACTTGTCTGTTTTTATCGTCTTCTTTAACTTCTCCTAGTTTCTTTTTCTAGCTTTTTTATTTTCCTAGTTGTACCACTATCGTGGTGCAAGGAGATTCTTGTTCCCCTATCCCTTTAAGGTTGGGCCTGAGGAACTGAAGCTTTGGATCCAATAGGAACCAGGATGGGTGGTCAGCCCAATGCCTATTGTGAAGGTGAAGGAACAACTGTCATCAAGTCATTAATATGTTATTTCATTAAAAAAATATGACATTAAGCAACGCAAAACTAAAAATGAAGGTATTTATCATTATGTCACCGCTCTGCCTAAGGGTAACCTTACGCCAATTGAAGCGATCCGCGGTCTATCCCCAGTTTAGAGCAAAAAGGTCCTCTCAGAGTATGCGTGGATATATAGGAGTAAGGATGACACTAATGACACTCGAATCCAACTTAGACTTGTTTAATCACTGCTTCTCTTTATAACCACATAAATCGTGAAGTTACCGACTAAGGGAAACCAATCTATATCATTGTCGGTAGTTACCATATATAAAATGCAGATTACACGATAACATGTAGTTCGTGATTTGCGCAGGAACAAATACGTTCTTTTTCGGATCATGTCTGTGCACCCAGTCAGCTCAGCTGTTGGCTTCCTTTCAAGCAACTCTGATATTGACACCAAAATTCGCCTACTCAAGTCGTTCTTTTGTCACATGTGAGTCTTTGTGTTTTTTATTACGGTCATTATTTATAAATGAAAGGTCCAAGAAGGCCACTTCTATTCAAATGTCGACCCTGGGACCGCCTGCGATGATAGCTTTCCCTTCTCATCGTAAATTAATAAACAAAATCCTGTTTCACATTTAACAAATATACCCCATTATCCTGTCTAATTTACTGAATCCCTAATTTCAGCATCAATTAATAAACCAGTAAATATAAAAAATAAATTGTAAGATAATTATAAATAAATAAATGAGGGAGTGAGGGAGTAAGGGAGGGAGGGACGGAGGGAGAGAGTGAGGGAGGGAGTGAGGGAGGGAGGGAGTGAACGAGGGAGGGAGTGAAGGAGTGAATAATAGATCAAAATAATCAAAATGTGCATTGTATTTGCATGTATAAATTATAAGTAGAACATTCATAGCATAACACACCAATACATCTCTTAAATTTTGAAGACATAATATGCACTTTCTTCACAAAGGAGCAAAGGGAACACTAAGGAAAGGGTTAAAAAGGAAGTTCATAAAATCGGTATCCACAGAATGGATGCTAGTTATGATAATACAAGTCATATAAAGTAAATGAAAGAAAGAGTGCACCAAATCAAAATCTGTAAAGGAAACCAATTTGCATTTGGTTTGTATATAGAACCTATATGATAGCTGTGTGGACCCTACGATGTCAAAAAATTCCGTTCTTATGTTCAATAAATATTGAAAATTTGGCTTTGCTGTAAAAAAATGCAGAAAGGGATATTGTTAATTATTTGTATATGAAATAAGCCTTGTATTAAAACTACAGCTTTATAAAATGGGGATATATCAACACAGTGAAGGTTAATAAATGGTCACAAGGTCTGTTATGTAGAGTTAAATACAGTTACAGCACTTAAAATGCAACGATTCCTATGATTCACTTTATGGAAATATATATTCGCAGAAATGTACTACGGTATGAAAGAAAAGTAAAATTAATCAGACTTTGGTACGTCTAGGTTATAAAGAACGAATGTGTCTCATTTGGAGTTGTTTATAAGTACGATATTCTAAGCTCACAGTCACACGCCAGCTTTAAGAAATAGATAAATATGGTTAGAGGTTCTTTTCGAGGTTATCCATCAATTACTCTTATACAAGTCCCGTCTCTTATATTGGAAGCCGATCATACACATTTGTCGACCTTTCTGGCTGGATCTATAATCCATACTTTACCAATATCTCGTTTTAAGCAAGTTACCCAAGGGGTTTTATTAGGTTTTACTCCAGAAGAAGAAATCGGCTTGTAATAATATATCGTTCTATCCAAGTGCCATGAATAATAGAATACTGGAGAGCGCGACAGATAGGGATAACCAAAATAGCGTACGAAGCGACACACCACCAAGTTTTCTTCTTCTTCATCGTCGTAGTCAACTTTTCATAGTTTAAGCCATTAGGACTCGTTTCGGTCTCATCAATTTTAAATTAAGTGTTGTATCCATCTTTTTCCTGACCTAACGATATTTCTTTTATCTGATGGTTTTTAATTTAAAACTAATTTTGGAATGTGCATTTCATTCATTCTGCGGACTTGTTTCTTCCAGTTATTTCTATATTGTTTTATTCT